>SMGT01002686.1:147691-165801 GCA_004794575.1 Lanistes nyassanus
TGGGTGGAAAAGTATCATAATAGAGGAAGTTGTAGGTTAATGCAGACAGGCAGTCATGACGTCAGTCAAAGTACTTGCGGAAATGGAACACAAGGGTCATACATGAAGTTAACGTACAAGTGCAGTGAGGCTACATGTGGTACAAGAGGGGGAGATGGGGGAGGGGACTTTACATAAAAAGGGGTTGTACGTGTACAGAAAGTTTTAGATATAAAATTTATACTCTGTATATGTTTTTCTGACATTGTGGTTATTTACAGATACTTTCCCGAGAATCGCTACCTTTCACTCTGGAGTGTTCATACGACGGCTGGAAGCACGTGGTGAGCTGTGCTTATCTCATGTTTACTCAAGCTCTTTTTCCTGGTGATGATTATAAGTTTTAATTTTTTTGCAAGTCCTACGGCCGAAGTTCTCTCGTAAGACAGACCAGCTCAAGTCAGTAGCTACGTTGAAAATAAAATGTGCAAGCTTTCGCATAAGAATATGCTCTCGGACATGATTAATTTGTAGGTGTATACATATTGTGTTAGCGGCTGAATGTGAACATATATTAAGTTAGAGGCTGGTTGTGCACAAAATTTATGCTAGAGCTCTTATGTGCACAAACTTGCTAAAGATTCAACCTGCACACATATTACATTGGAGTCTTAATATCTGCGTGTTTTGCAGTTCAAACAAGAAATCGTTCTAATTGATGTCAATGACAATGACCCAGAGTTTGACCCCAAACTTCTGACAACAATTACTGTAAACGAGGTAAACAAATACAAACATCTGTTCTATTTTTATTTTTAGCTTCTATCCCTGATATTTCAAACATTTTGAGTAGACTTTTTTTTAACAGCGTGTCATGTAACATTTTTTTATTTTAAATATTTTGTTGCTGGTAGGTGTTGTTGACACGTTTTCTTGCCCTGGTGCTGCTTGTACTCTTAGTATTCAACCAGCTGACGTGATTTTTCAGAACACAAGTCCGGGCACTGCCATTCTAGATTTGCGTGGCTACGCACGTGACCCTGACGTCACAGGTCTCGTGACTGCTTACAACATCAGCCGCCATGTCGATGCCGAGGTCATTATCAATCATCCTAGGTTATTTCGACTGTTCATGCGGGCTGCTTTTATGCACTTATTATAGCCACTAAAGAATGCAAGACATTCTCATACTTATACAGCTATCTTGTGTATATTTTTCATCGAATTCACTGTCCCAGAATTATGTAGGCCTATGCAATGGTTGTGTGGCAATGTGCTGATCCACGACTTATAAACTCTATTTCACGTTTGGCTGAGATTCTACATCTTTTCAGAATGACGGTTATGAGTATTTCGGGGTGAGGGGAAGCGGAAGTGAGCTCACTTTGCGACAGCCAGTGGACTTCGACTTCCTGCGGCAAATAGGTCGCTCATTTTACGTCATCAATCTCACAGCTCTTGTGAGTTTCCACAGCTAGATGGAGGGGAAATACACTCTTCTAGCACTTTATAAATGCTTCTCTTCAAATTTTAGTTTAGTAGACTTAAATTTTTTCTTAAATGTTTTCTTATGGACAAGAAACCCACTCACTCATTCATGCATACAGTTCACAACTCCACACTAATCGATTGCAGTCACGCATGTAACCTACACTATTATTATCGCAATGCAAATAGCTTTAGATGCCCTCCAGGATATTGTTTTCCGTATTTTTCGTACCCTGTGTAACCTGTTGTATATAACATATCGTCATACATGCTGGAAACAGTAATTCGTGTACAGCATATTTTATTCTGTCAGGACAACGGGTTTCCACTGCCACGGCAAGCCCACGTGACCCTGACGGTTAACATCAGCGACAGCGATGACCAGGGCCCCGCCTTCCTGTACGCGGACTGCCCGATGTTGGACGGCTACTGTACCACCCCCCTCTATGAGGCCGTGCTTAAGAAATCGTTCGCGGTATGGCACGTTGGCATGGCATGTTATGCTGTTATGTACAGCTTTTAGTAAAACGCATTGCCTCATTTTAAAAGCAACTACAAATTCTCTCGTTCGGTTTTTTCGTTTTGGGGTGGTTTTTGACCTCGTCAATATCGCTCTGTGTCTATTTCCAGGGAGTTCTAAAGATATGGCCAGGGCCTATCAAAGCGGTCGACACGGATTCCGTAAATAATTCGATACTGTATGTCATTGTCTCAGGTAAATAATTCCATACTGTATGTCATTGTCTCAGGTAAATAATTCCATACTGTATGTCATTTTTGTCTCGGGTAAATAATTCCATACTGTATGTCATTCTCTCAGGTAAATAATTCCATACTGTATGTCATTGTCTCAGGTAAATGAACACATCCTGAGTGAATCCATAAGTAAGCTTATTTATATTTATATATTCCTGTTTATTCCCGGCCCCATACATTAGCCTTTTCCAGTTCTTTGGGGGGGGGGGATCATAAGCACCCTCGGTCGCCCAGCCGCTCACGTGCTTACCTACTCTTGGAGATTTCACAAATAGCTGTAATGATTCCACGATCACGGAGAACCAGTCCTGGGGATTGAAGGAAAAGGCAGTGGGGGAATAAGAACCACACGGCAGGACTGAACCGCAGACCACATGGCGCGCCGGCCTCCTCCCCACCCCCGCTTGTTTAAGCCTTACATTAAGTGCCTGTGCCTCCCGGCGCCAGACGAAGTGACTATTGGTAAGATTATATGATGTAGGTCGCAACATTATGAAGTCGGCAGGCTGCACTGTGGGTCAGTCAAAGATTATCGTCGCCTTTCTGTGAAAAAAAACCTTCATTTCAACTTTCTGCCGAGATTTTCCGCAATATTTTTGCGTATGTAGTGTAAGAAGAGTAGTGTTTAAGTGAAAGTGCACAGTTTGAATGGACCGAATCAGTTCTATTTTAAACGTTATCTAGCCCTTTTTTTCAAATTGTTGCATTTTCTGTTCAGTTGCTCCAGAAGAATATTCATCCCATTTTGAAATGGATCTGTACACTGGAGAGATCAAGGTCACAAAGGCGTTTGCAACAGATGAGATCGACGCTATCCACATTACTGTCAAGGTCAGATGAATGAAACGTGTCTATAAACATGCACTAAACACTTTACCTACATTATAGAGGTAATACATCTTGTATACCTTTGATTATGCAAGTGTATATCTTGGCACCCGCGCATGGGGGCGCAAGGCGAATACCACATGTATGCATTTATACATGCAGGTATTACTTAGAAATATACAGGGCACAAGACATCGGCTGAATATAGGGATGAAAATAGGGATGGGCGTTTGACGTCTCAATAGGGAGCTTCGACTGCACTAATCTCAGCCACTTCCTAGCGTTCCTTTTCATCACGACTTTGTTTTCGGCTTAAGAACGTCGTTGTAACAGCCCAGGCACAAAAAGTCGCTGATGGCTTCCCGCTGTGTCTGCAGGCCGAGGAGGACTCCCTTGCCCGCCGTTTCATCACCTCCACGCTCCGCCTTCAGGTCATCGGCGACGTCTACACCAGCTACAACGACCGCTTCAGGAAAGTCCCCGTCAACGACGTGACACCCCCCTCGCCCAGCCAGGAAGAGCGGGGTACCTCCACCACTATACCCCTATCTCTTTTCATCGCCGTTGTCGTGGTCTTCTTTCTCCTCATTCTGGGTTTTCCTTTTGTTGTGTTTAAGTTCCTGAAGGGGAGGCTACTCTCGGAACAACAGACGGTTCCGTCCCTTGCCCCCTTAAAGAGCAGCGGCCATGTGGCGGGTCACTCGAACAGAAAAGAATCAGCGGATACTACAACAGCTTCGATCGTGTCCTGCACGTCAACGGATACCGCCTGCACCACCATCTTTGGACAGCACGGCAGTGACGATGACAGTAACTCTGACATCACATCGTCGTCGTCAACGACTTCTTCTTCCGCTTCTTCGACCAATCCGCTGTCGTCAGCCACCTTGCACTTCGTGGACTCTGTTACCTTCGGCTCCTCGCTGCCGGACAAGACTCGCCGGATCTCGTCTGTGGCCTTTGACCCGGAAGAACTTGCTTCGCGCTTCAGCCCCACGTTGCCAGCCAGGATGGATCAGAGAGCTACCGAAAAACTTAAGCGTCGACTCAATGAACTGTGTAGCTTCCACTCCTGCAAAGATAACAAAAAATCTCGGGTGCGGTTCGACATCAGAAATGTGTCCAGCTTTTCTTAAATGAAAGGATCTTGTACATTCGTTTAGTACAGAGAATGGGGACAGACTCTTCCGCGAGAGAAAAGCGATCCCTTGAATTGACAGAATTTTAAAAAAAAAAGGACAAGCACACACGTGATATCAGCCTTTCTGTGAGGAGTGGGCGGGGAGCAAAACACGACTGTGTTATAGTTTACATCATTGCGCGTCATCTAAGTTTTAAGTCGTCTGCATAGTTTGCTGGACGACTGCAAATCATAGATAGTTTTATAAAACAGTCGTAAAGTGTACATACTATTACTTTCCCGTTTAAACAACAAGTTTGTCTTAACCAGTCCGGATTTCTCAGTTTGCAACGCACCTGGTAACTATAATTGTCTCTGCGAGGCCACTCCGAAGACTGTAAGACTACAGTGTTGTAACTGACTGTTGAGATTGCCAGGTAACGTTGACGTGACCAGTAACTGTTATTTATTCACGTGTACAGTTGACAATGAGCTGTGCATTATTTCTTCCTTTAAACTGTTGTTCTTGGATAGCAGGAAAAAGACACAGGTTCTCGCTGTGTCCACGATATTTGTGTCAGCTAATGAACATACAGGGCTTCCTTATTCAATTACTCCGTGCGTGTCGCTAGAACATAGTGAAGAAGGAGAATAAAAAACATAGCGCATAAATGATTTGCTGCATTGCTTTGATTTTTTGGTATTAATTTTAGGATTCTATAGATATTTTCCTTTTAAATGTTTCAGGTTGTTCATAGAACGAGTGGTATCCCCTTTAACTTTTTTCTTTTGCATAATCGTGGACAGAGCCCATTAATTTCAAATGGGGAGGGGTCTAACGGATGTTGCTGTTGTTCGCGGTTTGACCTCAAGTCACCAACGATGACAATCTCATGGGCAGGAGAGGAAGGAGAGTAAAAGGTTATTGAGACTATTTAATGGAATAGAAAAGGGGAGAAAAAACCGAACCTCCAGAGAAAAATAGCCAACGACTAGCCCTGTAAACAGGCTCCACACAAAAAAATATGTGTGCAGGACATGGGATCTGAACCCATTGCAACTCTGTAGCGGTAAGAATTTAAGCACGCGTTACCGGTCTCCTGTTATTAGGTAAGGGAAAAAATTGTGAACGTTCGTGAAATCAGTCCCCACCCTACCCGCACCATACTGCCATCCCGAATCTCTTGCGACTCAGCATGTCAAATAGTCATATCCTGCTTTGAAAAATATTAAAGCCTGGAACACACAGAGATGATACATGGGCCCATCTTACACTGCCAGATATTTGTGTGGGCAAGATTTTTTTTTTCGAGTGAATCTTTTCCTTTCTTATACAGTCAGAGTAATTTTAAAGTTTATTTCACAGTTACATAGAGTTTGCAATATAATTTACAGTCAGAGTAATTTACTAGAAGCTATTTTGTAATATATACACTGTACAATTTCCAATAAATTACTTTGTATAAGAAAGGCAACCATTGCGCAAAGAGTTATCCCGCATGACAGAGGAGAACATGGCTGCAACCTAGTTACTTCCCCTAGCTCAGACTTTTGTAACATAAACTGTGAAGGAAGCTGTCTATTTTGGTAAGTAGTACGATATATAATATTTGCTTGCATTTACATCGCCCCGATCTCTTGAGTGGCGTATTCGAATATAACAGCTACCGGAAGTCAACATCGCGAAGTGAGCTGCCCACTTAATTCTTTTCCTTCGGCTACTTCGATAGATTAGAACACGGCTTTACAACCTCGCCGGTTGGGGTCCGCAGCTACGTATCGATCTGTATCGTGGACAGATCCTTTTTCTTCTCACGGTTGATCTTTCTTCCATCAGGGTTAAGAGTCAAAGGTCAGTGCACGTTTCCCTGGCAAGGGTTTGGTGCGCCAATTTCAGTAAAACTCCCTCCAAAGAAGGTATCAAAGAGTTATAAATACAGCTCAGTGCGGTTTAGACAGCGGCCTGAAGTGAATCCCTCTGAAAGTTCCCCTCAAACTAGGAATCAAAGGGCTATAAACAAAATTCTCTCGAGCTACAGCTGGGACTTTCGTAAACACTCCAGAACGTTCTACTGAGGCCGGAACAGAGCATGCGTCGTGTCGTTTTTGTTTTGAGGAAGACCCCATGGCGCTTACGGCACCGCTTGAGAAACTCCCTTGCTTCGTAGGGTCTTAGATAAAAACATTTTTGCCTGCTGGTGTATGACTGTCTCACCCAAGAAGGTTTGTTTGCGCTTGGATATCTGTGCCGAAATGATCGACGTTTAAATACTTTTTGCAGCCTTTATCTTCTTTTTGCAGTTGCTGATGCGTTGTACTGTTATGGATGATTCCTGTATGGAAAGTGAACTATACAACAGAAGACAAAGATGTTAGAATTATAAAAATCGTAAAGAATTAATATCTAAACAATACAGCCATTTATTCAAATTACGTCAGGGAGTATGCCTTAATAATAGCAGGTTACCCCAGGAAGATTTGCATAAATGGATTCGCAGATGCACCTTTCACCACCCAAACAATGCACACTTCTGCTCCCACTTTCCCAACTCCACAGTATTCCTTTTCTGAATTTGCAATATGGCTTTATTTTTACAATATTTCTGTTTTCCACTTTCATTTTCCTTGAGTTTTCCAAGCGAGACCGTACACTAATTTCGTTTCATTCTGTTACAAAGGAAACCGTTTTATCAAAGGATCCAATTAGTTATGTTAGCATTATTACAGTCTATATACAAACTCAAAAGCAGCATGATATTACTTTTCTCTTTTTTCCCGAAATCCTCTTGTTTCAGTATCATTTATCTACATGGGACAGACTACGCAGGCGTCCCTCCAAAACCTTTCCGCCTTCGATGCTAAAGATTTTGTTGGTCTGACCAATGTAGACACTTTGCTACATTAAACATTGGTTAGTGACCGCAAAAAGACGGATTTCGGCGAAATGTGCGCTGATTAAAGTTCTGACGGGAACATATGAAATCCAGCACAGATCCTGAAATGAGGGACCCGTGAGTGTGGAAACCATCAGCCAAAGGAAAAGCCACGAAAACGTGTCGCACAAAACCAGCGACTATATCAGTAGTTTTTTATGGCGAAATCTCCTTTATGGTCACAGTAGGCTTCGGCAGGGAGTGGGGAGCGGGGTGGGTGAAGAAAGGGAGGTTCATTGTCGGTGAATAAGGTAGAATATGTCGGAAAAAAACCTGAACAGAAGCATTCTGTTTCTGAGGATATCGTGAGGGGCTAATTCTAATAAAGATAACAGATGAGTGGACAGTACTGTCTTTTCTCTACAACAGAGTTATAGTTATTTTCAACTTTAAAAATTCTTTTAGAATGAAGTATACAATAGTTTCAGTCTACAATATCGAAGAATTCATATTTCAGTGGCAGTGGAGAAAAACAGAAGGGAATTAATATCTGCAGTTAAAAACTTGGTTCTGTAAAAACTTTGAACAGAAAAGGACTTAAAGTTGCTCGTCACAAGACGCAAACATCCTTTTTGCCAAACGATGTTTAATGGAAAGCCTGCGCGAGTCATGAAAGCCAGGTTCGGTGTGATTACTCTCTAAGCCATAGCATTTCATGTCATGTAACTTACACGTAACGACCAACTAACGACCCATCTCGGCTGGTCAGCAGGAGGAACAAGCGTGGCTGAACTTGTCCGTCGAAACTTTGGAAGGATACTACTGATTTAGGACGTCTAAAACTTTCCGCCAGGGATCCTCAGATACCTTCACGAAACACACTCAGATGTAAGGACAAGAAGACACATCGCGAGAGTTGCTAAAGGCTGTTGCACACTGTATGATTTGCTGACTCAAGATTCACGGGGAAACTTGCTTCTAAATATGTTCGCTGGAGAGGCACATGCCATAGTCTACCTCGGGCTCCTCCCCACCTTTATGAGAAATTAGTTACCCATGATTTTCATTACACTTTTGTTTTAGAGGGCGGAAAATCACGCATATGCGAAAGTATCAACGTGAGATTATCAGAGGGGTCAAAGCACATTCTCAACCCAATGAATATGGATTATAGTTCGCCAAACCTGAACCATGGAGCTGGGGAGTTGTTTTGAATAATCTTTCCGATCTCTTTTCGAAGTTTTGTAGTAATATCTGTTTCGTACATTTTGTTGCTTTCTTGCTCCCATTTTCTAGCTTGATTTTAAACCCTTTTAACAAGCAATATTCTTCAAGGTCTTCTTGCAAATAAAAGAACCATGTACAGAGCTTGTCTGTTTTTCTATGAGGCAGAAAAGGGCATGCCTTTATCCCAAAAATGTTGAAATTCCAAAACAATTCACCAGATCGATCTATTACCGAATAAGGCTTATCAAAAGTTTTCAAAAGTGCTTTTTTTGGTAAGGTCTTACGTAATCCTTTTAATTCTTCCTGGTTTAAGAATACTTTTATAACATGGGGCGCTCGCTCATTTCCCGCACCGAAACAGTTTTTAAAGGCCAAATTAATACTTAGTATCGTACAAAATAATTTAGAATAACATTTCGCGGAATTTTCTGGTCTCGTGTTCATATAGATACTCGGGTCTCCTAAAGGTATGTTTCTACAAGGTAAAGATTCTTGTAAATGTGAATGTTGACTCCTTCCAAGACTCTAAGAAATGCATAATAAATAAACACGACTCGAAAATATCTGAACTTGGAACACAATTTTGTTACAGAAATGTGAAGTTGTCACTTTGGCCAGGCCTTAACTGACAGTCGAAAAAGTTCAAATGTCGGTTTTAAAAAATCAGAGATTTTAATATTTCATTCACTTATATTTTGGTTCTTTACTTTTCTTTCGCTGCAAAATACCTTGACTGTAATGATAGTGATATTGAAGTAATCATGCTATAACCCTAATGAACTTTTGTTTAGGATCCTGTTTATCCCAGAGTCCTGTTAAGTCACTTGCTTCTAAAACTTCGACATTTTTTGTGTTGTTTAACCCAGTTTGCTAGGCGATCGATTTTGGTCACAAACATAAAAGAACTGAGTAATCTCAATCTCGTCGTATTTCTCGTATTCGTCCTTGGCTAGTAGTCTCTCAGTCGGTTCCCTGTCTTGGAGCGGGTACAACAAAGACGTTTAGCAGCCTCTGCGGCGTTTCTGGCTTGTTCGCTTGGCAGTCTGCTCTTAGGGAGCGGGAAACAGCTGCAGAAAAAGCCATCGCCAGGCACAAAACCAGGCAAGGAATCCAGGAGCTTTCTTTCGTCTCTTTAATTTCCCGTTTTAGTGTTCTTTCAGATCCCCCTTAATACATTTTGAGCTGTTGTCCGTTTCCTTTTCTTCAATGTTTTTCTTCCTTTCTTCATGTTACGAGTACTTCCATAGAAACAAAATTTTACTCTCAGAGAGCAGCACTCATTGCACAGCACCCACTTTGCTGACCTGGACAAGTTTGAGACTGAAAAGCAGAGAAGAATGTTTACAATGTTTGCAACCAAAAGTGGTTGAATATAAATATGCAGTTAGGGAAGATCCTTCCCTTTTTATTTTTCTTTCTTTTTTGTTTCGTTCGTTCGTTCGTTCGTTTGTTTTGTGGACATGGGAACCTACTTCTTGAAAAACCAGACAGCTGTCGTTATTTCTTCCATTTCTCACACTGCAATACCACTGAACGAAAACGTGAAAACGACACTATTATAGTAATTTAATTACTTGTAGTGAAGGCATCATAGAACCAAAAAACTACAGCCAAGGGTAAACAGCAAAGAGTAGACGAGTACTCTGAACTCTGTACAACAATGCATATCATCATCATAATCATCGTCATCGTCGTCGTCGTTGTCATCATCAATCCTGATAGAGTTCTAGAGCTTCAGCGATACTACCAACTTTATCTTTTTCCTGCCAGTTCCGCCCACATACCTTACAGCAGTCGTCGGGGGGGGGGTTATAATTCATTCCTCTCTCCTCTCATCCCCCTCCTCTCATGTCTTTCATTATTCCGCTGTTCGCCGGGTCTTTCCGTCTTCTCTCTTGTCTCTGGTTGCTCACTGTAGGCCGCAGGACCAATTTTACAGCTCGTTACTTCCCTTGGCAAGGATTCATTGCAAGGTTACCGTTTCTGTTCTCGGTCTTTGTCCTGCATCCGCGTGTTCATTAGTAACATCATAATCATCCACAAGCCGGAATCGTATGAAACGACGAGAGGAATCTTGCACATCTATACACTTTTTGCGCAGCTTGCTCAATTGTGCATTTCCTTCTCTCCTTCCATCTTTATTCTTTCCCCACCCCAACCCCTTGTTAGCTCAGTCTGTGATCCCAACCAGAAGAAACGGACTTTATCGCCAATATTGGCGTAAGGGAGGTAACTCACATGAATGAACTAGTTCCGATCTGTGCCAGATGGACATAAGAACGTTTCACAAGTGTCCGCTATCATGTTCACGCTTTTAGTCTGTTGTCTAAGCGGGACACTTCAGCACAAGTGACTGTACACACCGTCTGAACAATGGCTTTCAGTACAGTCACCAAGGCCAGACAGCACCTCCTGCTCTGCGGACAGTGATAGGAAATAGTCTGGCCCTGATAAGCCGGAGTCGTCAATCGCGAGTTTCGTACCAGCATAGGCTCTGGCTGCTCTAGTCACAGACGGAGTGACCATGATCACATCAAAGCGCTATACGTAGCGTAGTGGCAACAACCCTTTGTCATAGAAAAGGCGAGAGCGCCGGGTTTGGATCACGTTTCCGACATTAGTACTTTATTTCGGAATCTGACGTCTATTCAATGGGGCGGTCAGGGTGTTGTCCGACAACTCCCGATTTCTTTTCTTTCCTTTTCCCGCAGAATACCACTCATCCTCCTTACCTTCTGCACAAACTGAAATCGCCTATTGGACGCTGTATTCACACAGTCAAGCAGGTTGGCAATACCTGCGCAAGCAAGGGCGCAGTATTCATGCACATTCACCTCATCTCTCTTTGAAGAGACTGAAAGTTGTTCTTACTTCATTTTTATTTATTTATTCATTTTTGCCTCCCTTAAAGCTATGTTGTGTTAATGCAATTTGCATTAAAAACACATCCATTCAACATATTTGCACTTAGCCTATAGACACAGATAAATGTTTACATTTTACTTTATCGGATCCTCTCTAGTAGAATGCTAAAATGAACAAAGAAAGACTGACAAAATCAAAATTAAATCTTACCTTACGTTTTGACAGAGGTTATACATTTCTGTGTATGCAGGGACCTCGTGGTCACAACATGTCAACAGCAGAGAGGTAAATGGAAGTGGCATTATATCTAGTTTTCGGCCAAAAAATAGGATCTGTCAGACAGCACCAGGATCGGGTGAAATATTACTCTTAGAAATTAGAAAAAACGATCAACGCAGACAGAGGTACTGATAGCTGATGTACGAGTACATGCAGAAAAGATTCATCAGGATGAAAAGTCTGATGCCGGCGACTGCCAGACATGCGCTCTGAGAAATTGAGAACATGCAGCTTTCCACCTGGAATCACAGCCAGATGTCTTTCAACTTGGTGAAGCTATTCCCCCCCCCCCCCCGTTTTTCAAGCGCGAAGCTGCATGCTGACCTCTCCTCCCCCATTTTCCAAGTACGAAGCTGCATGCTGACGCAACGCGGTGTGGTCTCGGTAACGGAAACGACTAAACAACTCCAGGTACCTGGACGTCAGATCTGACAGCCGTCCGACTGCAGCGGATAAGATCAAAGACGAGTTCGGACGGCTGGGCATACAGGTGTCAAACTGTTGTAGATCTCCTGAAGGCGGCAACAGGTGATTGCAGATGTTGTGATTATGCCAGTTATAGCACACGTCCGACTTACCTGCTGGGATAGTTATGGTTCGAAGGCGCTGAAAGTCTGTGATCATGTATCCCAAGATCTGCTTCGACAGTTGTTCTTGGGCACAGTTCCATTAAACCTCCAGTCTGTTTCCTGATGTGCCAAGGTTTGGAGGCTGTTCAATATTATGCGTCAAAACCAAAAAGTTATGGGACAATTTTCAGCTGTAGCACACAGTTATTTTGCTAGACTTCCTGAATGTTAAGAAAATCGACTACTAAGCGAGAACTTGAAACCAGTTCTACATATAGTTAGACAACTATTACTACTGTTTGACTCTGAAACGTCAGCTTGTTGTCTGTCTAATTCTCGCTTAGTTAAGTTCTTCTGGTTGTACCAAGAACTGCTTTTGCAATAAATAATTCTGCCGTTATCATGCACTTTTAACCAAAAACAAAACTAGACAGATGCATTCGCCGAACGAGAGTGAGCGACAAATCACATGAACACAGAGAAGCCACCTAGCCAGGCAGCCAGCTAGACTTCAATCCGAACAGTACACGAACAAAACTTCATGTTGTTTAATTAGGAAAAGCATTATTTTAATTCTGCATGATCTTCGGAGACTTTGGTGTTATTCCAAACAGTTAGCACGTCAACCGTCTACATGCTTAAATATTTTCAGGAAATAAGGACTAGCTTTTCTGCCCGAAAACTTTCTGTAATTAAGTTGAGAGACAAAGGTTCTGCCTGACGCTTCTGTATACATGAAGTGAGCTTGCACTGCGTACTGTCTCCAAGGAGCAGTTGCTCTGACAGGCAATAAACGCTTAGTGAAACCCGTGGAAGTGTACCTGCTGTCAGAGGTTTTCCAAACAATGCTGCTAGTAGGAAGCATCGAACTTTCAAATGGCTTTGTCGCAAAAACTGTTGTCAAATGCCTATATTGCTCGAGAACATGCAGGCACAAGCACACACAGGTTCATATGAGTGTGCAATAACACACACTGGTACATACGGCTGTGCACCCACGAACACACACACGCACGCACAAGCGCCCGGGCCCGCACACACACACACACACAGAAAAATGTGAATAATATTTTAAAGAATATTGTTCTCATCTTTCGCTTATTCGCCAGCTTACTACTGGGCGTGGAGATGATTTCAAGCATTTCTTCGTCATTCATTTTCACAGATCAGTGCTAATCTTGATGTCAGATAAGAAAGCAAAAAAAAAAAAACCTTTAAAGTCGGATCAAAGGGCACGTCAGAACTTTTCTGAAATGATGAAATAATTTTTCCCAAGAGGAGGAAATGTTTAATATACGGAGGTAATATTGAGAAAGCTGAAGGTAAAGGTAAAAAAAATAGTAAAGATTGTCACATGATCTGTTTTTAACTCGTAGGGGAGTTGGGCGTATGAGGCACCCCCATCCTAACTTTTCTATGGGTCAGCATCGTGGGGCTGCATACCTGTCTCTTCTGCGTTGCTGCCTTACCTTCCCGAACCCATGGATCAGGTACTCATTGCCAGCTGGGGGGAATTGGGTAAATGTGATGAGGCGCACGCGTTTGTACCAGCGGGTTTGTACTCGGGCATCTGCGCTCCTCGCTTTATGTTTATTAACCTGTTATATCGAGAAATCTGAAGGTAGTCTGCACCAATAAACAGCATGAACAAATCAATGATGAAGAAAATAGACCTCTCTCCCGCTGTCCGCTGAGCGCACGCACAGCAATCCAGCAACCAGGTTATTAAAGACTTACAACAAGTACTAAATATATGGCGTATTTGATATCAACAACAACTAAAGTAATATTTTCTCGTCTAGAAGACTCCCCCATAGTGCAGGAGCGCTGTTCGTCTTTTACAAGTGAAGACAAGACAAATACAGTGATATTTAACTAAAGATATTTTGTTTGCAAACAAACAAAGCACAGAATAGAACTGATGAGTCTTTCTATGAGAAATTAAAACAGAAAACGAAAAAAATAAATTTCAGATTTCAATCCTTTGCACCTTGCTGTATCGGCTCTGTCAGATCTGGCACGCTGTTTCGGCAGTTGTCACCCTTGATGACTTCTCGGCTGCGTGAGGCTAGTCGGTGTCTGCCAGTCCGCTGTTCGAAATCGTGACGATGGAGTGTTGCAGTGACAACAGGGCCAATGAGCAAAGCATAAAAATGGATGTGATGACAAAATTTCTTTCAACTTAAAAAATGTAGAACAAACTGTAGGGTAGAAATAAATCTCTGCATGTCGACATTATCTGTTTTGCCTTTCTCCCTTTTCTTTCCACTTTCTTTGTATCTTTTTTCTTCCTCTTTCCTTCCCTGGCTTGCTCTTTTCTCTCTTTCCTTCCTTCCTTCAATTCCATCCATCCATCCTTCTATGCCTGCCTGTCCTTTTTTTCTTTTTCCCTTATCTTTCTCAGTTAAGACAATGGTGTTACAGTTAAGCTCAATCGCCTTTAAAACTTTTACAGTACCTAATTTTAAACATCTTTTCCAGGATTGTTTATTTATTGTTTCCTCGTTTCTGGAAAAATCCTCATTTGTATTTGATGTTTATATCGCAACCTCGAAAACTGAAAGACTTTATGCAAGAAAAACATTACCCTGAAAGGGCAGGGGTTACCTTGTGAAAGCATTTTGAGTTTGGCTGTTTCTTAATAAAAATTACAGGCAATGTGTTATCAAAAAGAAAAAAGAAATGTATTCATCTATTACTCGCGCGCGCGCGCGTGAGTGCGTGGCTTAGAATCCTGTTTTGAAACTTTCTGTACATCTAAGCTTTAATAAGTGCATGAGCGAACAAGTGGGTGAGAGGGAGGGGAAGGAGGGACGGATTCCTTGACGGTGCACACGGATCAAATTTAGCTGTTCGGTTACAGCCAAAGTTTGGGCGAGTTATCCTCCAGTCCTCGCCATTCCTCTCTCTGCTTACGAAAGTTTTCTTTAGAGAGGTTTATTGGGGATAATACTTTAAGTGCACGAAACACGAGCTACAGTTTCCTTCAAGGCGGACGCTATGGCCTATAATCTGTGCCTTAAATATCGATCCTTGTCTAATTCTCAAGCAACCGTCCGAGACTGATGATCGTGTCTATCGGAAAAGCCGGTGAGACAACCCGCTCGCTGGGTGGTAAGACGATCAGTTGTCGGCCTTTGCGCTTTCGCTAGCCTTTTTTAGTCCTGAAGATGTGAGTCGAACTTTTTTCTTACACCTTTCAGATGCAAAGGCTTCCCACCCCTTCATTCTAGTCTAATACGCTCTTTTCAAGTCCTATAAGTTTGCAAGCCATTACCGGAAAGACAGAGATGTATTACAGTGAATATTTGCTTCTGACATCGTGCAATACCAGATATTAGAACGAATAGCTGCTGCTTGGAGTGGTAAATAATAGGAAAACAGTTAAACTGAACTAAGTAAAGGCACACGACACAGGCCGTCGACGCTTCAGAGGATTACCTCTTGGTCAGGACAACGAACAAACTGTAGACACACGAAAAAACCAAACACAAACAACGAGAGAATTGTACGTGGACACTTATCTGATGCCCCTGGTACACAAATGGCGGTCAGAATGGCGGTCAAGATGGCGGCCAAAATGGTGGCCTAAGGGGGTGTCAACAAACTGCCCCTCTACTTCCCCTCCCCAACCTGTCTTTATCATCCCTTCCCCCATCCCCCTTAATGTTTCTATTATTTTTACTTTTAGTTTTTCTCTCTTTTTTTATTAATTTTATCTTTTTTATCTGCTTTTGCTTCACTACATGCTCTTTCTTTACCTCCCACGCACCCCCTTGACACCCCCCGCTCTTTGGCCACATTTTGGCCGCCATCTTGGCCGCCATTTGTGAGCCAGATAAGTGTTTACGTACAATTCTCTCGTTGTTTGTGTTTGATTTTTTCGTGTGTCTGCTGTTTGTTCGATGTTCTGACGAAGGGGTAATGCTCCGAAACTTCGACTGTCTAGCTGTGTCTAGTGCCTTTACTTGGTTCAGTTTAACTGTTTTCCTATCGTGTAATACCGTTTATGAAAATGTTTGTAAATGTTGATTTTGCGACCCTATGCGATTCTCTCCAAATTTTGTTCCATTTGTTATAAACTGCACAATAGTTCTTGACCATAGAAGATATGACGTCACGACCTAGCTTCACTCGCAACTTGCATTCCTCAATTTTATGAAACTCGGCCAGTTTGAAATACTGCGGATCAGTTCCTTTTCGTTGCCAGTAGTTCTCTTGTTTTCTCGACCTCCCTCGCCCTTTTTAATGTAAAGCTTGGGGCACAGAAAAGACCAGACTGAACATGAAAAGGCCCAGTTTCACAAGAGCTATAGGCAGTCCGCTCAACTATACTAGGGAGGCCCTGCAAGGGATATTACGGAAACTCACGAACATGTTGCACTGTTCATGACTGCATTCTTGTAACATCCCTTCTAGCACCTCTCAAGTGCAGCTGACCGACTGCGCGTAACGCTCCTGAAATCGCACCCACCAGCAACATCTGATCTGAGGCTTGCTGCCATGTCCCCGGTCAGGCGCCAGCCATTACCAGTCTGACTCAACGTGAAATCGATCTGATCAAACATCTTGAGATATGCACGCATACGACAGCTTGTGTACACCTTGGCGCCGCCCTTCGATAATAGGCTGATCAGCGTGAGCTTTTTCCATATAGTGCGTGACTGTGTTCTGCAAAAGTTAGTTTGAGTGGCGCGCATGTCAGACACACATGCGCATTTGTGCCTGAAGAATATGTGCGTACGTGCGTGTATGTTTATGTGTGCGAACGGTAACCTCAAATCTGACGTCATTTATACTACAATTACCGCCTCATTTCTACCGGTGTGTGTACCTTTGAAAGCTACCTTAGGCGATAAATCTAGAAATAATCCCCACCACCCACTCCCTCTTACTTAATTCTACACGCCAGCAGTTAGAGCTGTAGGAGGCATTAACGTAATAAAGAAGACATTATGGGATACGCACAGGATACACAGCTAATCTTTTGTATCAGATGTCTTTGGTATGCTTCTAACAATCTAATTAGGTATTTTTAAATTGTTATCAATATTATCACTCGCGTAAACAAGCATATATTTTGAAGGTTTGAAGCCATCAGTCTTCAAAGCTGTGATACAAGTCTCGCCTGGGATGCTGGCTGATACATCATACACGCGCCATTCAGACTGAGCGGTCGGTCTTCTCGATAGGTCACAGGTGTGTGTTTGTGTCAGCAGCTGTGGCCTGAGGTCCGTCTGACATCATACCAGTGATCATACCAACAGAACCGTTCTTTCTTAGGCGGCACAGTCCGTGACAGACGGGAGATGTTGACGACTTTAACATTTACTTTGGTAATGTCCACGGGAACCTTAGGCGTTAATATTCAAAGTCACGTCTGAGTAACAATATCACTGTAGTCGGAGGTCACCTAACAAGGTCAGTCAGTGATTTCCAGGGTGAGCGAAGTGGCGACGACAACCAGCTATTTCTTGGCTTCACTGGGCTCTGCTGTTGTTAGGGCAACTGCAGTGACTGTCTGGATTTAGTTTTTGTCATAATTTACAGGATTTTAGTGCTGTTTTTCACACGCTGTATTCCTTTATCACCGAGCAACTGAGCCGAAGGCATTGCGACTGAAATTTCTTTGAAAAAGAACGATTGATACTGTCGGTATCACAGCAGCTGGAGTACTGAATGACTGCACAGACTCGGGATGTTGAAAAGGATGGCAGCATTGTGGAATACTAGCAAAGATTCATTTAGCATGCGTGCAGATATTTTCAGTACTGTTCCCTGAGGTGTTTGGAAAGGCGTTTTCCGTTCTATGGCAGTTTACCAGCGACATCAAGTCTAAGGACCAGTCTGAAGCAAATCTGGATACGCATTATCGTGCAAGTTGAAGTGTTGGTTATTTAACTTTGATACTTAACAGCAGACTACCACAAGAAAACATGAGACTTCTAACCTACTTCGGTCTCTATTTTGCTGTTTTCGCGACGTTTGGCGTAACACCTGCAGGTGAGTACCTGTACACGTGTAATACTACATCACGGAGAAAGTGTATTTTAAGTATAAACGTAGAATAATTATGCCACCTCCGACAAACGTATTTTAATAAGTATCTTTCAGTGAGTGAGTGAG
>SMGT01002686.1:165882-197961 GCA_004794575.1 Lanistes nyassanus
GGTGGGTGGGTGGGTGGGTGGGTGGGTTTTGGGTGGGTGGGTGGGTGGGTGGGTTTGGGTTGGCGAGTAAGTGAGCGGCATAGTGTGTGAATAGTAGATGTAATGTGGGTAGACATTCGTCGTAGGGACAACCCTTGCAGTTAAGCATATCAGGGCCTAGCTGGTAACACGTACTGGAAACACGTACTGCTTGAATGTTTCGTTCTGTCCTGAATAATCCTTGAAAATTAGAATTATTCTGGCAACGTTTCAAATAATCTGCATATCTTCTGCTGATCCCGCCCTTCATACTCCCCTGCCCACACCGGGGAAAAACTACCCCTTCAAGTTGACTGGCCCAACCAATCCGTACCAACAGTGTTCTGACTCTAGATGGCGTTGTCGTACTAATCGATTAAGCATTTAAACGAGAACGAAGCTTCGCATAATCTGGTAGAAAACGTATTATGAAGGGAAATAAAAATGGTTTACAACATTTGCAATATGTTCGAACACTTTATCATTCTGACTTTTATTTTGTTTTTGACGTGACACGGAAAAAGAGTAGAGGCGTATCTCCTACAGGTAAGCAGTGGTTATACAACTGGGGGGGGGGGGGAGAAGCTATTAAAGTGAATTTTAACGTGGAACAATTTTAAACCCATTGTTGGCGAGATTCAGTCAAATCACATGTGCAGTTGATTGACAGACAATTTGATAAGTTTTAATGAGACACAAAAAGAATACATTTTGCACTTATGTGAGACAAAACAGTTGTCCTACTTCTCCCCTGAGGTATCAGCATTTCTCATGTCTGAGGCAGCACGCGTCAGGAACAGCTGGCCAGAGAGCACTCTACCCCCCCCCCCCCCTTCGCCCATGGAGCGAGACAGCGGGAAGATACCACTAAGAGAGTGTCGATGATAAGGCTGTTTCGCCAATTAGATCTGCAAGAGAGACACTGGTGTCTTGCGTTAATTACAGAGCTGGGGGTGGTGTCCCCACCCCATTTCAGAAAAGGTCAGATTGCATCTCTTCCGATCAAGAGAAGGGACCCCGAAGTCAGGGACATAGTGAGAGCCGGCAGAAGAGCCCAGTGGCGTCGTCTATGGTGTTTGAAGATCGCTGCTGATCGATTGCGCGAAATAAGGACGTGATCTGATACGGCACTGTGAAGAACCTTTCGCGCCATATTTCTGCCAAAAGACTCGGTCACAATAAAGATAAAACTCTGTAGGCCATGAGAGGGAGATTTAGGGTTCTTGTTTCTGTTTTATAGGACTGGTTAATGCAAATCAGCCCGGTTAGCGTATACTCTTTGTCAGAAGTTGTGTGTACAGCACTGATCTTTCTTCTTGCCCGGTAACCAGAGATAAAATCATCTTTATCTTTCTTTTATCGTTACCCACTTTTTCAAACTGCCTAGAGTCAGTAGGCAGAGAAGGAACAACGAAAGAAGCCTTGTCTCCAGGCCTTCATCGTTCGGACGAAAACTACATCCTACTTCGCCAAAATCTAGGAATGCATAGGATGTCCAAGTTCGGCGATGTAGGGCGCACACATTTATCCGGTTGTTCACATTTGGGGATAGATAATATTTGGAAGGTAAGGAAGGTAACAACATGAATAAAACATTAACTTTCACTTGTTCAATATGATAAATAAGTTTTATGCGCAGATAGCAACTTATTCAATAACCCTCAAAGTTTTAAACGTTTAACTGATTTCGTACGAGAAAAATGACTGCACAATAAAATGAGTTACTGCAGAAAAAGAAGTTTATTTTGTGCACAAGAATGTAGAGAAGAGAACCTATCACGTGAACGTTTCGTGAATAGATTGCTGCTTGTAAGAACATTTTCTTTCCTTCATTCCTTCCTTATTTCTTTCTTTCTCTCTTTTTTCTCTCTTTTATTTCTTTATTTTTATTTATTTTTGTGTTTCTTTTCTTTTCGTTTCGTTTATGTTCTTATTCCGCTTTTGGGGTGAAGGCATGGCTCAAAAAACGCCCGCTGGTGTTGTCCTGTCGATGTGTTTGACGCTGCAGCTGTTGCGGGGCTGGTGACGATGTTATCTTCTGTTCGATAATAGGAAAATAAACATTTAGATTTCGTGTATGGCAGACCTTGGAAACCATCCAAAGTGGTTAATATCTATGGGATTGTGAAACGTTACTGTGCGATTGCTGTGTTTATCTGAGAAGTACTTTAGTGGGCAGTTAAATGTACTTTGCAGTTACTTTTACCTATTTCTGTTTTAGCGTCACAATTATTTTTTTAATTAATTTTCTGTTACAAAGCTAGTTTTTGGACTGAATTTTAAAAATAATAATCACACAGCTGTGTTTTTCTCAAATGTCAAGTTATCTTCATCGTTAAGCTTAGAATAACCGTCGATTTATACGACGCAGAATCCCGCCCTCAAGAAAGGCAGACAGAATTTTAGACAGCAGTTACAAGGGCAGGGACACACACACCCACACGCGCACGCACGCACGCACACACACACACACACACAGTTTCACGAAATATCATTACTGTACGGAGGGATTAGGAGTCGGGAACAAACTGAAAGGAACAGTTGGGCGAAGATACAGCTTAGAATGCTCGTGGAACAAGAATTTTAAGGCACAAGAAGTTAGAAAATACTGAACATTTACTGAACTTGTATGTGTAGATTCCTGATTCTGAAAGATGGTTCAGTACATAGGACACCTGTGTGACGGCTCAATTAAGTCAAAGAAAAACAGAGTTAACCAAACAAGCTCTTTGGAGTTAACTCCCCAGTCGACACTGACCCGAAATAAATTCCTTTTCCCTCTTTTCTGAATGCGCATATTCACGCAATGTAAAGAACTAGTCTAGCTCTCTGAAGGACCAAAAATTTGTGACTTTATGTCGTTCAAAAGTGCTCAACTCTGTGCAAACCGAGATCTTTGTGAGGTCTCGTTCTGGTGACGTTCGCATAGAACCCTCATGATCACAGTTACATAAAATCGGTGTTGCTGACAGCGAGATTACTTCTTTACCACTATTTGCCAGCGACTTTCGAAACGTGTGAGAGAATGTGAGGTGGGAAAAGTGGAAAGGGGCAGAAGACATTGGGAAAGACGGAACAGAGCAGGTCCGAGCGAACAAACATCACTAACGATGGGTATTTGTCAATGTGACTATTGCCTGTTGCTGTCCTTCAGGCATGACGTTCTTCAGAAAACCCTCTGAGACGCATGAACCCCCCCCAAAAAAAAAATAATAATAATCCTTATCTTGACGGATTAAAATTTCTACGTAAATGCCGTCTTTCTCGTCTTCACGACTTTGAATATACCCAAGCTGTCTTTATGACGTCACGAGGATAGGGAACGAGATGGGTGAAAGGCTTAGCAACAGAGGGGTGGGTGGATGTGTGTGTGTGTGTGTGTGTTATTGCGCGCGTGCGTGCGTGCGTGCGTGGGAAGTCCACTACCTGAAGTTTATTATCTTTGCTTGTGCCTCTGCCTAACTGCTGGATTCTTTTGAGAGACGCAAATCAAAGCTACGAGTAGCGTTGAAGTTCTAGAAGAAAAATCTCAGGAACCAGAAGCACAGAAACTGTGAAAATGCATGAGATAGCACGCGAGCACGTGGAAGGAGATCAAAGACCGAAACAGATGTCTTTTACCTCTCTATCTGTTCCTCTACACATGGAGACAAAAATCTAAGTTCCAAACGAAAGCAGGCTGAAATGGTATCATGGCAGGTTCGTAGTTTCTAAAAACAAAACTGGTTAGGGATCTTCAGATCTCCAAATCTCCTTAAGCTTTTTTTATATTATTATTATTCGGCAGGTTACGAGAAACCTCTTTCATCTGTTCTTTTTGGTCAGTTTTCAAAAACATTAAGTGACACACAGAGTTGTTACATTTCGCCCGCTCAGACTGAGAATTGGTTTAAATGCTCCAGCAGCTCCAAGGAAAATCTTATCTCTTGCGCAATTTCCGGATCGCGCTTTTAGCTGCAGCAAAGAACGAACTGAATATCGGCCTTGATGGCACAAGAAGATCTCGTCTTCTTTTCAAGAGCATCCAAAGGGAACTAACTCCCCCCATGAAATCATTATAATCGGATCTCATATCCGACCTGACGAAAAGCTAGATTTTGGCCCGTGAAACTGTTTCGATGTTAAGAATCTTACGCATTTGACTTCTTGTGCTCAACTAAATCAGTTACTGAACGCTTACATTTTCAGAAATATTTCACTCACTGTCTTCCAGTGTATTTCTCTCTCTTTCGAATTCTCTACTTTCTTTTCTCTCTCTCCCTCTCTTTGCCAGGACAAGTTCTCAGTTCCTATGGCAATTCTTAGCAAGCACACACTGTCTCAAATTGTCATAATAATATATATGATTTTATTTGTACTAGCCACTGCTATCAGGCTAATTAAATCACCGCAGTCCTAATCAGAATATTTAGTTTAACGTGTATTAATCAGCATAAGTTTAGATTTACTATAGGTTTCATTGTGAAGGACACAAAAAACGTTTATGTTAATGTTTATCAAACCTTCAGTTGGCTAGCCTAGGCTGTGTTGAGTCCAGTTGCAAGATATTCTTGTTCTTTCTCTTCAGAGCTCCGAGGATGTGACACACCGCTACCTGACTACAAAACCTTTAATGAGACTGATGAGCCAGGTGAGACAGGTGAAATTAACAGCTACTGGTCCCTGACAAGTGTCAAAAGTCAATATCGTCGGGTGATGCAACAAAAAATTAGCGCTGGATTTCCGATTTCTGACAGCTTCAGCTGGAACCGTCAGACGCGGTTCTCGCTTCGCCTGACGATCTCGACTTTGGGCTGTACCGTACAATGCCCAATAGTTTTAAGGCCACGTCAGAAGGCACAGAGCCGTCGCCATCAAACAGGGAGCAGTGAGTAGTTTTCTGCGTGTACTGATGCCTGACTCACTTATCAATATACGTGTAGCAGAAAATTACTCACCGCTCCCCGTTTTGCTCGCGATGGCGCTTTCTTCAGCGAAGCAGCGAGGGGGGGAGGGGGATTCTTTTCTTTCTCTTTCTCTCTCTGATATATTTCTCTTCCCCCGCCCCCGTTTTTATTTCACTTCATCACTAGCACCAACAAACTGTTCTAATAACATTTATTTCAAACATTATTAACCTCATCTTTTCTTCGTCATGTC
Organism: Lanistes nyassanus; assembly: GCA_004794575.1. Classification (NCBI taxonomy): domain Eukaryota; kingdom Metazoa; phylum Mollusca; class Gastropoda; order Architaenioglossa; family Ampullariidae; genus Lanistes; species Lanistes nyassanus. The sequence continues at coordinate 171,040 of SMGT01002686.1, forward strand.
AGACTCTCTCAATGTTGTCCTTGTGGGTGCCTTTTGTGGCTTGTATCTACGCTTACGGACTTTTTTCACTGGCCATGGGATCTTCCATAATATTCCTTTTATTTCAATTCTACAGCCATCTTACATGAACCTTTTGGGCTATTCGGTAGTTTTATTTTCCCGTCTCCTTACCCGTTCCTTTAGCGCCTCCTACTTTCTTTGTCTTGCCCTGAATATACATCGCCCTTTTCGTCTGTTGTTTTATCTACTACCAATCGTTCCTTTTTTCCAGCTGCTTTGCCTTGCTCGTTTATAAGATATCCATTCTATTTTCCCACTTTTGTCCTTTTGTCCTCGTCTCCCAAGCACCTTATTGGTCTGTGCACGTTCTGCACGTTGCGCCTCGTTCCGACCCTCCCTAATCACGACCGCTAGCGGTACGGATGCTGTCTTGGAAACCGTCTTCTCGTGAAGAAAAGAGTACTCAAAATAGCCTTAACGTGTCAGTGTGCACTCTAAATATTTTAAACACTAATTACATGTACAAATTGTTAAAGCAGGTGCAAAATATGTGCTGCGTTTGCAATTAGTATGTAAGATGTGTGTTACCTTTGTTTCAAGTGTTCTTAGCAAGCCCTTACTTGTCTGAACACTTGCTGCTGGCACACATTTAGAACATTATCAGAACACCATTTATATATTTTCCGGCCATCTGAACATTTTCGAGAACCCATACCGGAACACATTTTACACTAATTCAGCACCAAGCGTTCTAGATCAATGCAACATGCAGCGTTTTTCAATAATTCTCACATGATCAAAGTGGGTATGTCAACGTTTCATTGTTGGCATGTGTAGGGCTGGTGTTGATGAGCCTCACTGACGTCGCGAATTCAACATGGAACTTTACTGTGTCCGACCCTTCTGCTGCCCTGAATTCTTACTTCCGCTTGGACCAGAGTACTGACGGTGACATCACTCTAGTCCTGAATCAGACCTTTGATCTGGAAAGAGTTCACGATCAGCTGGTATGGACGAATGCGACCTTTCTGTCCGTTTTTTCATCCTGAACTTTTAAAAGTCTGCCCTCTCCCCTTCCCCCTTAACCATGTGTTGTGTGCCTGATATACAATGTGCGTATGGACGTCTGTAGTAAGGTGTACGCAAGTTTGGATAGATGGGCAGACGGACGAATGGACGAATGAAATCTAACTACGTACATTCTACTTTGCATTCTCTATCTATTCGTAGGGTAAAGTGGTTACCAGCGTTCAAATGCGGATCCTATGCAGCGAACCCGGAAAACCAATAGCCGTGAGAAAGTTTCTTCCATTATTTTTTCTTTCTTCTCTTCTTTCTCGTCATTGCCGTCGTCATGACGCCGCCATTACATGCGTTGTTTTAATGTTTCAGTTCGTCCTCCACATCTGAAATGCTTTTTGTTATGTTTATGCGTGTCCAGAAAGGGGCTAGGCATGCAGTTTAAAAAAACAGTTGTCTTATTCTGACGCCTGTTGTTGACAGGGAAGCGACTGGTATGCGACTGTTGATCCTGTAAATGAATTCACGCCCACGTTTGGGGATGTGCCAGCTGACGGCTTGAACGTCTCCGAGGTAATCATTAGAGAAATCATTGACTTTGACTTTGGGTCATTTTGTGCCCTTCACGACGTTGTCGAGCAGGCTTGGTTTGCATGAGAGTTCAGATCCGCAATTCCGGCAAAAACAGCTGTCGTTAGAGACGTTCGCACTGTGTATTTTACGTTCACATATTCATCTTTACATATGAAGAAGAAATACGAACGCTCTTTCAACTTAGTCGCGGGGTGGCTTGCATAAGGGTTCGTCTCTTTACCTGAGGCCACAAGAGCGGTCTCACGGTCCGTTTGTCCTATTTTTTGTTTTACATGCGCCTTTATGCATGACCGAGAGAGACGAACGCTCCTGCAACTGAGCCCCTGAGATGTGAAAACACGGCAGGCAGCTTTGACATTAAAGCACAGCAGTAGAAGTTCAGACACCAGCGGGGGCAAATCATGGGGTTGGATGGTAATCATTGGGTGTCAGTTGTTAGCCTTGCTGTGGAGTGTTGTCATAGCTTCCACGTGGTAGTTGATTATCGACCTTCAAAGTTCATTGCCTAATACAACAGCGGCAGCTGTGTTACTACTTTGCTACGTATAAGAGTCTACTACAAAATATGGCTAGCAATGACGTGCATGAAAACGTCATCTGTCCCTTTCCCCACGACTCACACAACTCGCTCACGCGAGGACAAACACATACGCATGCACGAACACACAACACAACTCGAGTGAACAGCATTTAGGTACACATTACAAAAGCTAAGCATTGAGGTCAAGAAGTGCTTGCTAGCTTAATTTCGAACATTGCTCCCATCGTCAAAAGTTCAGTTTTCCGTCCGTCCTTCCCTGTGCCCCTGTTCCATTTACAGCAACCGTGCACACAGTACAGACGTGATGCGCAGAGTAGGTGCAACGTATTTGCTGGTGTGTGTGCGTGCACAAGTACGCGTGAGTTTGTATGCGCGTGGGTGAATCAGCAGACAAACTATAGTTTTTTCTGTTTGCATAGCTTGTATAGCTTGTATAGTTGGTATAGCTTGTATAGTTCTGTACTGCTTATGTCTGTATATACATGCTTCCCGGTCAAGTGCACGAAGCACGTTTTTGAACGCGGTGATTGATGACGACGACGACGACGACGACGATGCGCGCCTGCATGAACGCTGGAAAAAATCTCAGATAAGATTCTTCAGCCTAAACTGTAAAAACCTTTTTCAAACTGCTTCGATTGTAAACAGAACTAGCGTTAGTTACGACAGAATGTATGGTTTGAATGTTAAACTTCAAGCTGTGCTAGTATTACCTCATTGTGGAAACTGACTGACTGAAAATGCTTTTATTTTGATGTGCAGGATACACCTGTCAACACCGTTGTCCTATACCTGAAAAAGTACGTCAGAGACCAAGATGTCCAGCCTAACCCCACTGGCTTCGATTTTCAACTCCTCTCCTACTCTAACCCTGGGGTAAATGTTTCGAGTCGAATGTAATGCTCAAAAGTCGGCCGTTTTGTTGATAACAAGCACAGATCTCATATTCGAGCGGTATTTTCATATGCATTGTATTCATTTAGCGAGAGTTTTCCCTCTTGTGGATAGCATGAACGTTCTGCCACATTTTCATACACAAAGGTGTCTAGAATCGAGCTTCAGAGAGTGACCAGACCCAGAGGGCGCTTGTAGAAAAGGAGGTATGGGCCCGGGTCATGGCCGTTTTTTTTATCTCCTACGTTCGTGGAAGACTGTAACGACTAGAATAGATTTCTGGGTGGGTGAGCGGGTGAGCGGGTGAGTGGGTGAGTGGGTGAGTGGGTGAGTGGATGGGTGGGTGAGTGGGTGAGTGGGTGACCAAAAGTGGAAGGATTACCTTTTTATTGAACTAAACTTGAGAGCTAAATTAGGCTAACTTCGCATCTGTACTCAGCTGATGATTCGATGAATCTGTGTGTATGTGCGTGCGTGCGTGCGTGTCCATGTGTGTAGTGATTTGGCTTTGCGTGTTTCGGTCAAACAATTTTGTGTGTTTGTACTGGTTTTAACAGGAAGATGGAAGGAGCGTTTTCACCATTGAGAATACCCTGAACGGCACCCTGGCCGTTAAAACAAAACTTGATTATGAGGCTATGCCCCCGGGTCACAATTACTATGTGTTGAACGTCTCTGTCGGGGTGAGTTCCTTGATTTTACAAAGAAAAAGTATAATTGTTTTCTGCTTCCAGTTTATTTCACGCCGTTATCAAAGTGTCGATAAGAAATTCTGTTTACACGAAGTGCAATTTTATGGAGCCCTAGTGCAGTTGTACAGGTGCTGTTCTTGCCATATTTAGGATCTTTGCTATTAAAGAACATTTCATTCACATTTCCAACTATCGCAAAAACGTCCGAATTATAACTACATGTATAGCAGAGATTTTTCAGGCAGATTTTAGTTATTTTCTGCGGTATTTAGTTGCCGTCTATAACTTTAGAGATCTTAGTAAGCAATATTTTGTTTTAACTATTGAGGACATCCATTACATTTTTAATTCTTTTCAACAACTTTACTACAGTTGGTTTTGCAGTGCATTCGAACAGAACGTAGTAAGCACACGCCAGAAGCATTGTTAGTTTTCTGTCTGTCTCTCTCTCTCTTCCTGCGTTGCTCTGTCGCTGTCTCCTCGCCTTCTGACACCCTCCCCTCCCGCTTGACCCCAACAAGAAGGATGGACAAGATGGGACGTTACAGACTTACAGGGAACCATTCAACAATGCGTCGTTCTGTCTAACCTGCTGTTTGACCTTTGACTTTCTTTGTAGAGATCGAGTAGAGCAGGACATTAAAAGCTTCTCGACGTGCCTTTGCAAAGCCTCTGGGGCCGTGTGCTAGACTGGAAGTTAAACAAGACCCAGACTTGCGGCTTACCGCAGACTGCTGAGACAGACACAGCGTCAACGCAACAGCGCAGTGCAGACTCGAAGGCGGCACAGATATAAAGCTATAGTTGCCCACAGTCCAAACATACCCTCCCGGCCGGCAACTCCCTGTGCGCTGGGCTTGCTCTGTCATAATTTCCTTTTAGGTGGAAAACTCCCTGCTTTGCAAAAAATGGGGGGAGAGAGAGGGTGGGGAAAGAGAAGAAGTAGAGAGGAGTGAAAGAGTGAAGCAGACAGAATATTGTGGACAAAAGATGACAACTAAAAGTACAGTTCGGCACGACGTAGTAAACTTTACTGTCAAGGCTGGAAATGGCGGGCCTAACAACATCACTATGAAGCTTGCACTGACAAGACATTCTGACGCTCCGATAGACAAGACATTCTGATGCTGCAATTGACAAGACATTCTGATGCTGACATTGTTAAGACATTCTGACGCTCCGATTGACAAGACATTCTGATTCTCCGATGGACAAGACATTTACACACAAAGCCATTGACAAGAGCGTGCGTCATTCCCCAGGACAGAGAAGGACTGACGTCACAGAATCTGATACGCATCAACATCCTGGATGCCGACGACCAGCCGCCGGAGTTCTTTTACCCACCCTGCAAATCGCCTTGCTTCACCTCCTACACTGCCGCCATCAGGGACGACTTCACGGTAGGTGACAACTCCATTGGAACAACAATGTACTTGCACGAGTGTGTGCTCAGTAGCCCAGTATCACATGCACACACGCCTACAAGAAATCTGAAACGGTTACTGAGTGCGAAATGTTCCAGCTACAGACTTAGCAGCTTCTTGGCGCATCACGTTTTACCTTATGACATGTTTCTAATGACTGGCTATGGACTGCTCTCATCTCTGCCCTTGTCCTTCCCCTCTACAGATTCCCTTTTCCGTTTATTCCTCTACCTTCCCTGTTTCACCCATTCCCCTGCATACCAAGCAAGGAAGGATCCCTGCCACACACATGGCAAACTAGGACGCGCATTTGTCGGGTTAATAAAGGCCTTGCGGGGTAAGGAAATATTAAGAGGGCTAGAATGATCAGCCCTTTCCATACTTTGCTCATAAGCACTGTGTTTAAGAAGGATAGCACAAGTATTTATTTCCGAATGTAATTTTTGATTAAAACAGAATTTGTTGCCAAGCGCCAGGAGCTTGAATAAGTTCCAACTCACTGAAGCCAATCAAATACAGTCTTACTTAAAATATGCTGATCTTTTAACATATGCTGTTCCAATTTCCTAGATCGTGCTGGGTATAAGCTCTCTCCCCTTACACCCACCCTACCCTTCCCCCATCCCCCATCCTACCCCCTTACCCTTCCCCTATCACCCTCTTCCCGAAACATCCCACTCTTCTACCTTCCGCTCGCCTCCGGAAAGACCTCCGAAATAGAGCTCGCCATTTGATTGGCTCCAGTGAATTGGAGCTTTTACGTGCTGCCGGAACATGACTTTCGCTCCTCCATGTTGTAAATCCAGCAGCATCTCGTTTTTACGAGACCTGTCTCGAGTGTTGTTGCATTCAAACTTCAGAATAGCGGGAACAGTAAAGCGGCCGTGAAGATGATGCACACGAAACACTGGTGCCGAATATTTCGAGCAGCCTGGTTATATTACAAACCTACTAACGATTTTCCTCGTTTGCTTCACCAATGCTAACATTGAGAGCCAGTGAGGGACAAGGCGTGACGACAGTCAGCCAGCTTGTCAGCATAGTGTATTAGGACAGGTGCCGTTGCCGCACTGTTTCCTAGGGACGCAACTGTATATATGACGCAACTGTGGCGTTTTTTTTTTGATAGCCATCATCTGTATATTTGACGCAACTGTGAGGTTTTAGATAGCCATCATCTGTATATGTGACGCAATTGTGACGTTTTTGATAGCCATCATCTGTATATATGATGCAGTATGGATGCAAGTGAAGGAAAGGATTCGGGTACCATCAGGTTAATTCCTATTACGCTGCATTCCTATGATATGCAAGTTCAATCCATCTTCATCCAGGATCATAACTGAACAAATCTTTTGGCGGGAGCAATTGATGTCAGATGTAGCCATAAAAGTACAGTTGAAATTCTACAAGCTAATACTAACATGGTCCTTGGACAACTAGGTCTATTCCCCATTAATGTTCATATTAAAGTAGGATGCTTTGGTTTTAGTTTAAACTAGTTAATGATATAAATCCCAAAATTATTATCTAGTGTTTTATATAGAGCAATATTACGGCTACACGAAAGTGGGACCCTCCACTCAAATTAAACACAAGCAGTAAAATCAACATTACAAGCCATCGGACAAATGGTTTATGGATCAATCAAAATAATCTCCCCTACTCATATGACTGGTTCAAGCAGAAAGTTGATAGAATGATCAGTTTATTCAAAATTGGTTAGAAGATATAGATACAAAAGGCATCTATAAGAACTACAGAATTATTAAAACGTCTTTCAGTTTTGAAAACTACATAAAAATATTGCCCCCTAACCACTTATACTTGCCACTTCTCAAATTCCGACTCTTGAACAACAACTTCCCAGTTCAAATGCACAAAATACCGAGAATACCCAGAGAAGAAATAATCTGTCATCTTTGTAGCAGTAACGATCCCACAGGATCCTTCTCGACGGAACAACTAAGGTCTGATGAAACTGACATCCAAAGGTTAGGGCGCAGTAAATAAACCAGATCCTACATAGTGGAGCCACATGCTTTTTTTAATTTTAATTTTTATTTTACTTGCTGGAATCGTTAAAAATTGAGATGTGCCAAGTCTATGTTTTTATACGACCTTGTTGCTAGGGAGCAATCTTCCTACTTCAGCTACATCTATCAAAACACTGAAAACACACCCTCACACACTACAACAGACTCCCCCTCCCCCAACACACACAGAAACATTTAAGTCGATGGGTTTTTTTTTAACTAGCCGCCATGAGGAGTCAAAAGCCCTTCATCTTGTCCCCAGGAAAAGTTCTTTTAAACTTTGTTGAAAAGGGTTTAATTATAGTGGCAAGTCCATTTCGTGACTTGGACTTTCAGGGTTTACCGTGTCCAAAGGCAAATACAACCGTCATGATGATTCTGTCACACAGCATTCCTCAAAATGGCTGTCAGGAGATATACATGTACATCACTTACAAACAGCAAGAATCTCTTGAGGTTTGACTGAAAGATTTTGTGAAGGGGGAGGGGGTGGAGAGAAGTACGAGATATGACGTCTATACACACTACTGTGACGTAACGAAAGCCCAAATGACGTCAGCAACAAACCATGACAAGCCATCTCGCTGTCTTCGCACTTGTTGTGAGGGTTGCTTTTCATTAGACAAATGTTTTACCGTAAGCCCAGAAGCAGCCGCGAGCTCGTCCGATCTGAGATCGCGCTGAAAGGTTAACAAAGTACTGGCTAAGCTACAGCGTGGGCTAGTTTTGACTTACATACGGACAGACTTCGTGACAGAGAAGCCAAGAGACGCGTAGCCAAAGACAAAAACACTTATACCCCCCTTATAAACAAAGAGTCATTAAAGGAAGCCCTGGAGTCCTAAATATTGCCAAAGACATTAAGTTGAAAAAAACGACGAAAAGGAAGGATGGGCTCCTTTCAGCACTACACAGCTTCGCATGACCTTCGGATCTCTTGGGGGCATGCAGTTCTTTGTCAGCTGAGAAACCGCTCAGTAACGTTTCTAAGCTTCACTTGGCTTGATTTTTTGTCCGTAGTCAAAAGTATTCTTCATCATCCAGCTCTTCCTTTAGGTGAATTGGGCTATGAAGCTACTTCTAGTGTTCTTAACATTGCTGAGAAGACGAGGAAAGACCTATTGTTTTTAGTTAACGACTGGCAGATGCCAGCCCTTGAAAGTTCGCTTTCCTTGTATCAGATATAATGCCGGGTTGACCAAATATCTCTAAAATGTTCAAAATGAAAAAAATCGTTAGTCTGTCGAGTTGTCCCAAACAAACCTTTTGATCTGAAGTAGTGGTCGCTCGGGCATTCGATCTCTCGTCATAGCGCACTGGGAGCGACCGTTAAGGAGAGGCTTGAGGACAAAAACGAGGAAGTTTCTCAGCATAGCTGGGTGATGTAAACAAGTACGTGCTTGGCGCTGGGCTTGTCTTTTGCCAAGCAGCGTGAGGAACTAGTTTTGTAATAGTATTAACAGCCTTGAGTGATTTTGTTCTTAATCCGTGTAACTGCTTCTGCTAATAAAACCAAATCCCAGTCTCATTTCCCTTCGTCTCCTTGAAATGTACTCACCCTTTTCTGGTTTGAATTCGAGCATGCCCAAGTGTATCTCTATGTCCACTTCAAATTCGTTTTCGAACTTTGCCAAGTTTTTAATCTAACGATCAATTAAATCATGAATGTTTTAAGGTTTTAATATCACAGACTTCGTAGTTAAAACTCTGCTTTCTGTATGCAAATCGAAAACCTTGAACTTGTCTTATAAAAGTATCACCGGATTTCAAAGTCAGATTTCTGTAACATATTAGGATTGCGGAATACAACCTAAAGTCCAAAGGCAGACAATTTTGTCACTTAGTGGGTATCTTCTCTCCCCCCGCTACCCACGTTACTCCCCCTTCTCTTGCTTTGCTTGCCACTTTGCCTTTCTTGCTCTTCTTCACTGTGGTTGACTTTTTTTGAAAGAAAATGTGTATATGGCTTCCCCGAGTTCAGCCCCAGGAATATGGAAGACGGTTTTGCCCTCGATCACTGACATGCGCAATGTACAGCAAGGAAAATTACGATACATCAAAGTGGCCTTCTTTTCTCCCCGAGCACCGTCTGTAGGAAGTCTTACAATTTCCCGGAAAGATCACGTGTCTTGTTCGATAAGAAACCAGTGACAAGTGGCGTCCCCTTCATGACTGGGGGAGTAAGCGCCTCCGAAATACGGATGACAGCGAACACCGAAGTCTGTTTTGCTCGCGAGTGACTATTCTGTTGCAGACGTAGCGTGGGACATTTTTCCAAATTTATGAGAATCGGAGATTGACACATTCGCTGTCACGGGATATATATATATATTTCGGTATCGATCTATATGCTTTATGATGTATTTCTACAGCTCATCGTGTATTAGTCAGAAGCTGACCCCGACTACAGCCACAGTTAGGGTGGGAGGGTGTGACGTGGGCGCAGGACAGTTAGAGTGGGGGAGTAGTGATGTGGCCACGGGACAGAGTGGTGGTGGTAGTATTCTTTTCTTTCCATTCCTTCCTTTTATTTCTTCTGTCCTTCTCTCATTTTATTTCTTTCCTTTTTTGTTCTTTTTTCCTTCCATCATTTGTTTTTAGTTTTAATCGTTTTTTTATCTTTACCTTCATCCTTCTTTTCCTTACTTTCCTTCCTTTCAGCTTTTCTCTTTTTCCGTTTTTTCCGTTTGTTTTTACTTTCGTTGTTTTCTTTATTTATCCACTCCTTCCTTCTGTTTTTTATTCCTACTTCCTTCCCCCTTCTCTCTCTCTTCTCCCCCTCTCTCATTTCTTGTTCTAGAACCTGAAACAGACGAAACAGTACCCAAAGATGCTTCTTTCTGGGGAAGGCTCGAGGGTAATGCAGCAAGGGATAATGCAGGCGTGCCATGCTGCAAGGCGTGTTTGTCTTTTGATTTGCAGTTAATGATCCTCTCCTTGTTGTGACGAATCGTACAAAATACTTATTGGAAACATATCAAACCACGAGTTTTTTTTTAAATAAGTAAAAAAAGCTTTTGATAATGTCAGTTGATCCTCATAGATACGTCGCCACAATATTATCTATCATTCATTAAAATGTTCGCTGAATAAATGCCCTAATCTTTCAAAGGTGACGACAATAATAGCAGTCACAACCGTTTTGCGTTACTATGAGCATGCGTGGTGTGTACGCGTAAGTGTACGTCATGTGTTTGGCACGTGTAAGCTTCTACGGTTTTTTTTTTACTGGTTCGTGAAGCAGAATTGGTGAGCTCTGAAAGGACCCCTTTTTTATTTTTATTAAACTGACTTTTGCCAGCGGGGCTGCACGATCCATCACAAGCACTCAGGGCGAGGTCTATGCGTGTCTTTTGACACTTGACACTTCCACCAAAAAGCCGGGCTGCCACAGTCTTGCTAGTTCTCAATTTTCACCAGAACCAGAAGATCATAGAATGGCATATGGGATCTTTAATTTTCTCACGATTGTACCCCACTTCATTTCTTGGAGTGAACTGATGGAAGTGAAGCCGATAATGTCATTAGAATGAAGGAGTTGAATCGGTGCAGACAGCAGTGATACTACAAACCTTTAATTGGATTTCATAAAACAAAAATAGTCTTCTAGAAATGAATTCCACTGCACCATGTATACCGTGATTGAGTAGTTGCATGCCTTATTAAAAATTTCTTTAGTTGCTAACAAATTCATTTAGTCAGTCAGTCAGTCAGTCCGTCAGTCCGTCAGTCCGTCAGTCCGTCAGTCCGTCAGTCCGTCAGTCCGTCAGTCCGTCAGTCCGTCAGTCCGTCAGTCCGTCAGTCCGTCAGTCCGTCAGTCCGTCAGTTCGTCAGTTCGTCAGTTCGTCAGTTCGTCAGTTCGTCAGTTCGTCAGTCGTGTGTTGGTTTTATTATATAGAACATATAGAGGCATCATGTATCTGTCAGCTGACGATCTCGGATGTGACCTCTGGATCTATGCACTCCCCGCAGTTCTAGAATATTTATGAAGTTTACTTTCCTCGAATACTATAGAAAATGCGAACCAGATTGTATACTACCCTCGTACGATATGTCTATAAAACCAGAAAACGTCCTCCTTTGATGCGGACTTTGAAAAGATGGTGAGTCAGGGGTTAGATGAAATTATCTGAAAGCACTTTAAGCTACGAACTATGAGTTTTAAACGATCTATTCCGATGAAGGGTCTTCAAAAAGGATCGTCTAAAATTTCCCGATTTCTGGTCTTCTGGTCATCAGGGTCGGATAGACTGGCTAGAACCTGCTGCCATTCAGGCCAGAGACCTTGACACACTGGGAAGCCCGGTGATTTTCAACATCAAAAAGGGTGAGCGGCTTTTTATTGATCCTTTGTCGTCATCCACGGGTACTCAGCACGCAGCGAACAAAACATCTTCTGGGCTCAGTGTCATGTGTCATGTGTCTTCTGCTTCTGCTGAACAGGGCCGGCTTGCATGAGGATTTGTAGCTGCTCTTCCGATCAGAAGAGCGGTCGTAAAACCCATCCCCCCTGTGTATTTTACGTAAGAATGCTCATGCAAGCCTGCCTGGATTGTATCTTTGTGCACACAGTTTTACTGTTACTTTCAGCTTGTTCGGAGATTTCTTATGTATATTTACATGTGATGTATGAAAACGTCTAAGCTGTCACGCCAGAGGAATATATCTCTGCTTTGTCCAGACCCTGACTTTGGTAACAACGTATATGTTTCTACAGTTTTACTGTAATTCCAGGAGAACCTGCTTCATTTTCCAATTACCTGACCATCGACCAGACAACAGGCGTGGTCTCAGTGATTGCACCAGTGGAGGATGCTAACACTACGTCATTCCTTTTGATTATTGAGGTAATCAGGCTTTGCTTTGCTCTTTCTGTCTTTTTGCTATTGTTTCCATCTTTCGATGTGAGATCACACGTGCGAGTGCCTATATACCTGAATGTGTGTGTGCATGAGTGGGTGTCTGGGGTAGGTGTAGTGTGCGTTTGCAAGCTTCTGAGCGTGTGATGTAACGTAGCTATACTTTCTTCAAAAGTTGTAACTGATTAACATGATAAGTATGCTCTCTTAGAACAGAGTCGATCATTTCAGTAGGCTATGTTACATTCGCACGCATGTATACGTCCAGATACTTCCATAGATGGGTTCATGATTGGTAAGTGGGTTTCAATGTGCGTGTATGCGCACGCATGTGTGTGTGAGAGAGAGAGAGAGAGGGATACAGCGACAGAGAGAATATCAGTGCGTGCATGCCCATTGATGAAAACAAAAGAATTTGTTGTACTACTCAAAATAGAATAGATAAATCGCACGCATCAATACAAAGCACAACTAGCTTTCGATAAATCAAGTGAATATAACGAATAAAAAAATAAACATAAATCGTAAGTCCCACAGTGTACATAAATCTTTGTTTCAATAACCTCTTAGCAGCCTTCGCTATTAAAAGCATCAACAGTGCCTCCTACTGAAACAAAAAACCTGAACGGGAAACATTTTTGGAGGGGGGAATCAATATTTTCTCTGTTATTTTCTCTTTAATCTCTTTTTCGCACGCATTCGTTCCGCTTGTGGGCGCTTGCGAGCGTGTGTGTGTGTGTGTGTGAGCGCGCGCGCGCGTTTGCGTGCGTGCGTGTGTGTGTGTGTGTGTCCCTAGCCACACGTGGGTGACAATGGCATGTTCGTGCCTTGTACATGTTTTTCCAGTCATGATCAGTTCCTGTTTTTAGCATCGTCTATCTAGGAAACCAGGCTAGATCGCCTATAATTCATTCAAATGGAACCTTTTAGAATTGCCGGCTGTGACGACCCGAGGTCAGGCAGAAAGGCAAGGGAGCATAAGTCTTTTTTTTCGAAAACAGTGGGGTCTAGCTCTGTGATAATTCACACTGGGCGAAAACTACATTTGCTCTTTGCGGAAAAGCACATCTTTGCGGTTTTTTTCGGTTTCTTTCCACCTAGAAAGCTGTGCGTAAAATACATTTAGTGAATAGGGTTTACGACGTCCTTTTTTTGGGGGGGGCGGGTGGAGTAGAGGGGAGCAGAGGAGCAAATACGGGTGCTCATGCAACCCCCCTCAGGAGTTCTTCTTTGGATTCACCCTATCAGCAGAAAATAAGGGACCGGGGCAGAGCACATTAGCTGTCACCCTTTTTCTTCGGGCAGGGACGTGCCAAACGCACGCTGATGGGACATTTGTCGCAGATAGTGATGCTGGCTCACGTAAGCAAATATACGAACACAGAGTATTTCGTCTTCAAATTAGTTCTACGTCAGCCCATCGCAACTCAAGTGATTTTTGCTGCGGTAATAGATTACTTGCAGGAGGAGCTGACAGACGCTGCATCTAAATAATTGGACTCGCGATCCGTCTTTGGGTGCAAGGCAGCAGCACCTCTGACTAACATTTGGCGGTTTAACCCCTCTTTTATCCCCCAGGGTCCCTGATTCTGTACTATCTCCAGAGAGAAAAGACGACAATTCTCGGGTTGTATTTTTGAAGACTGTTCACAGTGAATTTAATTTCAAACCCTTGTAGTATTCTTACGCTTTCTTTCCCGTTCTAGAGAGGTTACATGTAACATAGCCGTAACGCGAGCATCCGTAGGGTCAAAGGTTCACAACCGGTGTCCAGCATATGCACTTTCTCTGCATGCAGCACCTGTTTGTCTGTCTATCCATCTATATACCCGTCTATCCATTTATCTGTCTATCTGTCGCCCTTCCATCCGGTTTTTCTGTTGGTCACTTGTTTGCTCTTTTATTACAATATCATTTTAGGTGATATTTTATAGATCTTCCATAATCTTTTTGAAAGCGAAGTTTTCCATTCTCTCTAAATAAGTCATAAACAATAAACTATCCAGACTACAAGCAAGAAGAATTATTATTCTCTTCTCTAAGCACAAAAACTGCACTCTCAGGCCAGTAAGTTTTTGGAGCTGCAGCAATAACAAGAAACTGGCTTCCAGAAGCAGCTTGTCGATGTTTCATTTATGACGTGGCGAAGTCGTAGATCTACCAATATTGCCGGAAATGCACGAACGATAAGAATGATGCACAGTGGCCTACAGCTCATCACTTCTAACAAGTACTGCTTTCTCCAGTGTCGAACTCTCTGCAATTGTCTTGCTAACGTCATTAGGGTCCATTTTTCTAAAGGCATCATCAATCAATCCTTCGAAATTACACCTCGAATGCCGATTGGATGCTCTGAAAAAGAACTGATTTTATTTCGGTGACATCTCTTCCCGGGTCTTACTTATTACCTTATCAAGATTACATTTTTTGGGCTGCCTTTCCTACCACAACTTTTTCTGAGAGCTGCAAGTCCTGGTAATTTCAAAGAAGACAGAGCTCTTTCGCAGAAATGGTAATAGGAAAAGGCGATTTATGTCTTAACAGAGCAAGAACTGACCAGAGTTTTCCATAAGCAAAATGCTGGACGCGTGCAACTAACTAGTTAAGGACACATACAGCCCATTTTCGCATTTTAATAAAATCATTTATTTTTAATGGGAAAATTAATGGTATTATTAACAAACTATTTAGGAGTAAACCCTGATCTCTCACTGGAATAACCATAGTTATAACTGGCCACAAATTTAATCAAATAAAATATAAAACCGAGTTATACCCATTGCATTAATGAGTTTGTGCATGCACACATGCTATGACCCCGATCGTCAACAGACAGCTCATCCATTAATATTTTATACAGAAAGTTAAAACTGTGTTACTGAGGACATCTTTATCTTATTTCTATTCTGTCACATACATGTATATACACAATATTAGTGTATATACAATCTTAATGTACACAGTCTCCTAGTATTAAGCTTGACTGAGTTTCTTTGTTGTTATAGCATATGATTGTATTAAAATATAATTGTAGCCACTCGAGAAGAAGGCATTCCTATTTGTGATAACGGAAAGGAGGGATTTTTTGGTTTGATTTTCCTTGTGTGCGTGCGTGCGTGCGTGCGTGGGTGCGTGCGTGCGTGCGTGCGTGCGTGCGTGCGTGCGTGTGTGCGTGTGTGCGTGTGTGCGTGTGTGTGCGTGTGTGTGTGTGTGTGTGTGTGTGTGTGTGTGTGTGTGTTTGTTTGTGTGATTTTCTAGGCTGTAGAGAACACGGCCAAGAGGAACTCGGAGCAGACGACACTCTGGCTTCTTGTAGAAGGACGCAACCGAACTCTGCCTACCCTTCCTCCTGAACCAGCAGCAGCAGCAACGACAGACTCCTCCCACGCCTTCTTCACTGCCGTCATCGTCCTAGCAGTTCTTCTGGGCGTGTTTCTCGCAGCTTCCCTTATCTGTATTATCGTCGTCACTGTTCGTAAACGGCGGAAACCACGACCTGTTCTGTCTAAAGGAAATGGAGTGATCTCCCCTGGCAGCCTTGGGCCAGTTGAGGAAGGCGGCAAGATGCCTGTTAATGCCATACTAGGGGAGAACATGGAGGAGAACGGTAGCTACTCGACGGGGCGCGGGCGGCGGAGAAATTCGAACGACAGCAGGATGGAGTTCATGCGGCCGCCATCACACGAATACATCGATACCAGCGAGCTGTCGTCAACACCAAGGACACCTGGGGACCGTGCAGACTTATCAGGCGAGCAAGGGACATTACCGACAGCTTCACCACGAGAGAGGCAACAAGTCGACGACCAAGCTAGTCCTGCAGACCAAGGTCAAAGTGATGTGTTGAACCCCGCTTTCCAGCCTGACTCGGGAGCTGCCACCCTTGAAAGCCTTCGCACTCGCTTCTAACTTGTAGTCGAGAAAAATACTATGTAGATTGTCGACAAGTTTTAGCCATAAATGTCACGTAAGACACACATCTACCTGTCAAATCTTTACGAGCAGAAACCAAGCCTATGATATTAAAAAGGGTCATTTAAAAGAAATGGACGTAAATGTAGCCTATCCACTATTAAAATTGTCTGTAGTGATTAGCAACCGCTAGTACAAGACATCAAACCGCAGACCCTATCCGCCCTCCTCTTCCCCCTTCCCCACACCTATCTCCCCTCCCCTTCAGTGCGAAATCACCGCTAGGTGGAAACACTTTCCCATCCAAAACAACGACAACGTGATTAGCTGCCACTATTTCATATTGGACTCTTGAGTCTCAAATGGAAAAAAGAAGTATCGTTTGAACTTAATTAAAATTAAAGAATTTTTTTATAAGAGCTTTTGATCCGTACATACTCTCCCAGAGATACATTAGGTTTAAAGAAAATGAAATCAGTCAACACACGCGCTGTCATTACGAGGACCATGCAACTTTGTTAAAAAGCAGTTTGAGAAAACAGCACTGAACGCTATATTGTATAAGTCATGTGTGTTTAATACAGCAATTGCATTTGTACTCGTTTCTAATTATAAGTTTTTGAAAATTCAGTGTTGATAAAGCAACATTTTTGTAAAATAAATACAAGTAGAGCAAAGAATAGATAGACGCAATCTTTCAAATTTCGCATCTCTTCTCTCTTTCTCTCTCTATATATATGACTGTTCATCAAAAAAGGCTCAAATCTCGGGCCAGAAAAAGCATGAAAATCATTTTTACTTTTAGGATCTGTAAGCATATTCAGGTTGTTACGTAAACATAACAGCGTTTTTTGCTCAATTATTCAACCTTTGTGTAATGTACCTACCAGTAACGTGAGATTCTTACAGGCAAAACAAATAAGCCTATTCTTGTTAAAAACTCCCTGCTTACATTAGCACTTAAATTTGGAGTTCTGATGTAAATGTAGATTAGTTTCTTGTTTAACTGTACAGAATTGATCTGCTATTAGTTACAGTTGTGGATTATTGGTATGTGTTCTCACTGTGACGCCTAATGTTCTGTAAATATTGTGTGTGTTCACTCGTCTTGTGTTACGCAATCGGCCTTGAATAAACTGATAACTTTCTTTCTCTTTCTTTCCTTCCTTTCCCTCTATCTTCCCATACAAATTGTTTTGGAGCGGACTATGTGACAGCCTTTCCCCACATCGATGTTCATACAGCCCTATCTCACAAAACATGCGTAACTGCATTACATACGTATACCTAGGTAATGTGCATTACCTAGGTAACGTGTAGAATGCACTATAAACTTGCGCCCTGTTTGTAACAAAGGGATCTGTGGCAAGGTTGTGCAAAAATTTCATACTAACTAAAAACTATTACACAACGAAAAATTTTGAAAACTGACTACTTATGTACTGTTGTTAATCATTAAATGAATTGTCATTGAATCATTAACGCGTTGTCATTAAATCATTCACGCATTGTCATTAACGCGTTGTCATCAAATGGTTTACGTGTTATCATTAATTCGTTAAAGTGTATGTCATTAAATCCTTAACACATTGTCATGAAATCAGTAACGCGTCGTCATTAAATCGGACGTCTTTCTCGTCCTTCTGGTACATTTCTTAAGCAGTTTTTTTTAATCTTGCTATCAATGATCTTGTCAGTTTTATCCATATTAAGCAGTTCTCATTCTATTCATTAGTATACGGTCTGTGTTTAGCTGTGCGAATTGCAGCGTATTTGATGCACTCAATTTACACACTGAAGCAAGAAATCTTTCATCTTTATTCTTTTCTGTACTCGTTTCCGGCAGAGTGCATAGAATGTGTTTCATCTGTCAGAATGGATTGAACATCGAATCGTGTTTTCTATTAATGTGCTAGAGTGAAAACCTCTCTACATTACAAGTTTACAAAGACTTGTGGGTCAGGGCCCATAAAACTGTCGCACAGGGCCGCCCGCAATCCCTTTCGTGAAAAATGACTACCGTGGCCTGCCTAAGTCGCCTGGAATGAAAATTATCACGTGACTGTGAGGTACTGGCCTATAAAAGCGCGCATTGCAGATTTTTTTTCCTCCAAACATTCAATTAATTAAACCCTAACAGCCTCAGAAAGTGTTGCGCTTGGGAATTTTGTTGGAAGAGAGCTGGAGCATTTCACTGCACGGAACTTTCTTATCAAATGAGGTCTCAAACCCATACCAACTTGCACTGTGACTTCTCCTGTTCCTGCCCTGGATCCAGACGAATTAAATAAAGCTTCAATCTAATTATCAAACCGAGCTTAACTCGAGATGAGTCAAAAACAGAATCCACTTCTAGAACCGAAATATGAACACATTTTCGAAAAAAGTTGAGCAGACTTCGTTGTAAATGCAAAGCGTTTAAAGTCAAACTTTTCAGTAAACAAAAAATGTTCAAGATGTAAAGGATCTCCAATTTAAGATCGACGTTACTTAAGGAAGGCGTGAATTAATCACTAACTAACCTTACAGCTTTCACTCAGCACGGGTCAACCCAAGCCAGTATCAAAATCATTCTGTTTCCTTGCTGTTGTTAGATTGCACCTGCACATCAGTAAATACATTTAAGACTGAAACAGCCCCTCTTGTTCACGCCCTACAATGTTTTAACAAAGAACAATAAGACAGGTGTACTTTAAGGCAGCTGGTGACTCCACAGAAAGACATCATCTCCCTTTTCACTTTTTGTGTTATTTCCTTTCGGTTTTTCTTCCTTGTTGTGATCTTCCTGTTGACCCCAAATCCCCGTCAGGAGATTTTGTGAGAGGACCTGTGTATGTGCAAAGTGTCGGCATTTTTTGGAAGAATTCCAAGACAAACAGCAGAGATATTTAAAAGAGATATTAAGAGGAAATTGCCAAGATTTTCACTTTAAAAATTCCCTTGCGCGCAACTCTTTGCACAGACATTGTGGACGAAATGTTCTGTTGCTGCTGTCATCCTTATTCACCCGACCGCGTCTCGTGTGATTGTCCTTACATCCTCGTCACACACAGGAGTGCAAAAAACGGATAAACACGCACGCTCACACACTCACAGACACACACACACACACACACACACACGCACACAAAGAACTCCTCAAGAAATTCAATGAATGGCCTTTGGGATGAAAATCTCATTGGATTTGGTGCAGCTGGTCTCAAATCGAAGGGAGGGGATCCTACTTTCAAAGGACTTGAATTCCGTTAAAGACTGGCGCAATAAGATCAGCCCCTACATCGACAAAATGAAAACGAAGACACTCAGACTAATTGGACAATTTTGGAGAAGAAATGGACAATTTATGACCTAATTTCATGAGAGCTACAAGACCAGACCAGTTTAATCAAAGACCCAGGAAGAAAACAGTGTTATAAATATTAGGTCATAATGAATACTATCGGTTAATATTAGTTACTATCACAAACAAAGGCAAGTAAAGCAGATACAGGGAATGGAAAAAAATCTTGGCAAGTTAAATGAGTGTAAAAACATGCAGCAGAATGACTCGGAGAAAACACCCTAAATGAGCATAGCCATAACCCTGTGAGCTCCACGCCCCAAGCAGACATTTGCTATAAATCAGTGTCCAACGGTCAAAGGACGCGCGCGGCGAGGTCCCAGCAACTGCGATATCAACAGCGTGGGTGACCTATCTTTGGCCTGACTTTCCTCCCCTTTCGATAGATCCTTTCCCAAACAAGTAGATAGAAATCTTCATCAATCTGACAGAATTTTTTAACACCGTAAACAGTTCTCTTGTAGGCAATGTTCGGAAAATGCATGTGTTCTCAAACAGAAAGTCAGTCTCTCATATCGTACGTCTCCACGTCTGCCGTACTTTACATGTACATTGACCTGCTAACATACAGCACTCCTTTACAAGAGTTCGTGTTTCGCATGGAAATGCAGACGACAGCATTGGTGGACGCAGTTCTAGTCAACTTAGTTAATATAACGGAAACAGGAAGTTAATACGTACTTAACAACCAAGCAAGCTCCGCGAGAGTTGGTTTCACAATGTTATGTGTATTTCAAACCCCCTGCACCTGCATTATGGAAGGATTTTACGTGGGACGTTGCGCGTATGGCCTACCACCTACACGTGAGTGAGTGCGCGTGCAGGCGTACAAGTGCCTGATGTTTTGTAGAGATGGTCGCGAAACAGAACTTGGTTTTAACCCACGGCAGGACCCCGCGTGCTGACACGCACGTCTCAGGCACCAGCGGTATCGCCAGCGAGAGGAGAGCGGAAATAATGTGGTGACAAGAGACGAAGAAGCAAGGGGCTCGGGATCTAAATGCGATGGAAGAACTTCCGAGAACCTATAATATCCGGCACTGAACAGAAAATCACTTTTTCGTTTGTTGCTGGGGTTCTTCCGTTTGTGCGTCATGCAATTGTTGTGGTCACGGAAAGCTTCCTGACGAAAACTTTCCAGCCAGGCAAGACCTTCTTATGATCAAATTTCGTAAACCTGGAGCTGTTTGTAGGTCAGGCGGTAGCGACACTTTGGAATAAACTGAAACACAGTATCCCGTAAATTCTTCCATCTTAATAATTCCACTACACTGTCTTGGAGACAAACTTTGTCTACAATAAACGCATGATTGTCAACGATTTTGAAAAGTAAAGTCACCTTTGACTTCCTAATGGTTATTTACAGTACACGAAACATCCACTACGTAGGAGATAAGTGTTTAGTATCAGACTGTCTCTTTCTCTCTCTCTCTCTCTCTCTCTTTTGATTGTGATTTTTCCTGTCTGACACAGAGTTCTCGCAAGAAGCGAAAAACGTCACGGATCGGAGATCTCCTCAGCTTAATTAGAAATTTAGGCAGCATGCCGAAGCCAGGTTTCGTTAGGTGTATCACTCAACAGTATTTTCTTATTTGCCAGCTGATGGCATCTCGGGAACTGAAATTAATATTACGGTACAATACTTCAGGCAGTTCAGTGTAGCAAGAGAAGACAACTAAGGTAACACCAATTAAAACCGAAGAAAGAGCGGGAAAGTAACATAATAAACCTGTCACGTCCCTGGCAATGTAGCAAACTATTCTGCAAAATCCTTCAAAACCATATAGAACGTGTCTCAGCTTACACTTGCTGTAAGGTAAAGCGCTGGACATCCATACTACTAAACCCTAACCCCCCCGTCCTACCCCTCATATCCCCCCCCCCCCAAAAAAAATTCCTGAATGCCAAGGGTATTGACCTAGTTACCCTTCAACTACTGCAGCCAATTAGTTAGGGACCGCCGCAACTTGCTTTGTTCACATGCATTAACTACAATAAGTTACACTGTGACATCGGCGTCTGGCTGTAAGTACCTTTTGCCTGATCGGCACTTGCTAGTTTGTGCCATTTGGGGGGTACTGCTCAGGCTAGAAGCTGGAAATAATTTCGCAGCCCGGCAGGGGTTCAGTTTTCATGCATCTGGCCTTTGATTGGACGCGCGTGAAGACATTGGACAGCAGCAGATGGTTAGTCAAAGGCGATTGAGAATGTAATTGCTGTACACTTCATTTTCCTCTTCCTTGTCTTGTGTTTCGGTATATCCAAAGGGCGGCCCGTAGCGTGTGCTTCCTGTCGATACATAACCTAGTGGTTTCAAATCACTTCCAATCTTTCCCCCGCCATCGTATAGCTTTCACTTCTTACTTGGCGTTAAACTATGAACAACAAATCAGTATATTTGAGCATAATTGCAGGTATTATGCAATCCTTTTTGAACATGCAAAAAAGATTTGCAGTTATTTCAAGAGTTAATAGAAAGGCTTATGCCTGTATTTAAATAACATGAATTGTTTATGTTACAAAAACGCCTTTTGTTAACAAACCTAGTGTAGAGACGCCTGCGTAATGAATTCTCTTCCATGTCTTCATCGGGCTTGCATTTGAAGTCTGGCATGCGACAGAGATCATTTTTAACCCCGGAGTAACACTGCATATTGTTTGAGTCAGAGTGTCTTGCAAAGTCTCGCGCCTGAAACGTGATTTACTGGAGAGATTACATGCACCCATGCACTGAATATCCTCATCTCGCCCATTACTCCTTTCGATTCGATCCTAACAGAAATCCCTCACAGCGTAACCTGGAGGCCCAGAAGGTCCGGTGTAACGAAGTGCAGCTTGTGGCTGAAGATGATTAGGGAGCATATGAATAGCTCTGCTGTAGCTTCAAGTGGCTATCCCAGTGGTAAATAAATATTCTTGTCTTTCGTAACGTCTTACTTCTGTTCACTTGTTCTGTCAGTTTAGGCTTGGTGCCAAGATTTTAATTCCCGTTCGGCAGATTTCATGACGAAGGACTGTTGGCGTGCAGTGACCTCGTGTCGATAAGGACGCAGGGACAGTACATCGATAAGCTGACAGTTTCTTGGCTGTAAAGCCCTCGAGCAGCCGTACAGCCTCACAGTACAATCCTCGTAGTGATGTCCAGCAAAGATAACGTACAGAAGGCAAGGCAAGACAAGACCAGGCCAACCAAGAGAAGACTATCATCAAAAGATCTGCGTTGGGGCCCAGATCTCTGATGGGGTACCGGCCGATCGGGCTTGCCTCATATGTTCAAGATCATAACATCAAGCGAGCTCTACTTGCATTTTCTGAGTATCATTCCATTGCTGAGCTAGAACAACTACGATCTTAATTAAGCAGAACTTCATGCGAGGCAAGCCAAACCACCAATACAAATCTTATAATACATTCTTCTTCCTGGAGACAAACTTCTGGCACAGGCTGTTGTATATGCAGGAGATTTTTGTTTGCAGACAGCACTGAATGATATTTCCTGGCTTGGCTCTTGGTTTCTAAGTCTTAAGTACACTCAGGTCTTGTCTTTTTCCGCAATAAATATATTTGGCTTTTTTTCTTCACTAAAATGGAAGGACGTGAGAATGTCTGTGTTTGAATTCTCTCAGCTGTTGGCTGATAGCTGATGTTTATTATATTTCCTAAATCAGGTTCCTCATTTTTTTCTTTTTCGTTTATTTTTCTCATATACTGATCCTTGTAGAGCTGTGACGAATATTCAATTCGAATTCATATTCGTCCGAATAAGGACAAAATATTAGTCCTATTTTTTCAAATCCAAAAATTTAAACAAATAGTTTTGCCACGATTGCACGTTGCTGGTCTCAAACATTTAGATCACGGAAGTTAAAACCCATCTGGAACTTTAAATCTTTGTACTCAGTAATGGTAATTGTAATAACAGCTAAAGGTCATAAAAGTGACAAATATATAGTCGTAGTCCCGTGTCCGTATTTCTATTTAGCCTCCCCCATCTCCATTCCATACCGAATATCGGTATTCGACCAACTAGGGAAAACTGGGATTCGCTACAGTCTTGGATCTGAGTAATTTCTAAGAGTGGAGTTCTAGCAGATTTCTTTGCCAGAGCACATAACGTGCAATTTGCACCATTCTTCGGGTATTTAGGATGCAGCCCTATCTGTTAACCACCTCGCGGCCAGCGGAATAATTCTGTGCCACACTGCAGCTGCGAGAGACTCTTGTCAAGAAAACCGGCTTGAAGTTGGGCTCTGAAATGAACTTATGTCGTGGATGGCGCCAGTGCAGTAAGGCCGCCCGTGTTGCCTTCTCTTGGTCTATTTCCGTTTCCATCTTTCCCTCCCTGTTCCCGCACAGCCCCTTCCACTCCTCCTTCAATCTGTGACGCACCCATCCAATTTCGCCCCTGTCGCAACCCCAAAACAACGGCTTTCTTGATCACGCCCAGCCGGTGATAGTGTTTAGTGTTATCGACAGTCTGCTGAAGGAACTATATTTCTTCTCCGAGACCTGTTCAGTGTATGACACCATTTATTGCTGATATTTTACGAGTGACGGACTCTCGTTTATTGTCCCGTCTAATTAGGATCGTCCCGAAATCATTCTTTGCCCTGTCAAGGCGGCGATCAAGAAAAACGATGATGGGCAGCTCATATGCAGGAAGCGCTTGCTGGCGTCTTGCTATGCTGGTTAGACGCGGGGCAGAACAAATGACTGGTGCCATAAATTGTCATGATCCTGAGACAACGTAATGGCGCGGTAAAGGACTGCATCTCCAGAACGAGTCGGCAAGAGAGTCGTCACATACGTTTATATACGATAGATTTTTGGATACACAGTCTGTAGAATTAGTCAGCTGTCAGGTAGTCAGCACTTAATAGCAAGTGAGACAGGGAAAACACCAAAACACTTTGCTGGTATTTATATAGCTGAAGAACGTGATTGGACATAAACACGGTTGGTTGGTTGGTTGGTTGGTTGGTTGGTTGGTTGGTTGGTTGGTTGGTTGGTTGGTTGGTTGGTTGGTTGGTTGGTTGGTTGGTTGGTTGGTTGGTTGGTTGGTTGGCTGGTTGGTTATTGTTTAAAGTCAAAACCAAGGTGCATATCAGGACGGTGTTGGTTAGACAAAAGTTTACGTGCTGCCACACAGGGACTGCCGTCGCAACGCAGGCTTGAGTCCCACCCAGTCACATTATACTGACACCGGGCCAACCAGTCCTAGTACTGTTCCCTGTAGTGCCAGGGCAGCTACTAGATTGACAATTTTTTAGTCTTAGGTATGACGGCAGGGTCGTGAACCACCGACCTCCCGCGTCGAAGGCAGGAAACTAACCGTAGACCATCGAGGCGGTTTGGTGAGAAGGTGACGACATTAAGTCATGCGCAAGAGCCTGATCGTTTGTCCTTTGCTGCATGTTGCAAGCGGATGTGGCGTCATAAAACAATTTTTGTAAACCCTGTCCCCCGTCCCCCTACAAAAAGGAGAAGACAAAATCTTCATTAAGTTGACAATGTGACTTTTGTCCTCAGTCTACGGCCTGTGCTCCCATAGACCAGCAATTACATCTGCGGCCATGTGTCATCGAAGCGTGCTGTTCGGAAGAGTGTTGCACTCAGCACGGAATGTCCCCTTCCATGTCAGCCTGTTGAAAGCGTACGCAAAGTTAACGCCCAATATTTTACAAATATTTCCGATACTTTTACTGCAGAAGGATTTTCGCGGACGGCGCAGACAACCTGTGCATCGTCTCTTTTGAAAGCACATATAAGAAATTATTTAGTATTATAAAAATCCTACCAGTTAGAACTATTGTGTTTGATCCTACCTTCTTCATTCCTCACACTTGCGGTATCAGAAAATCACATGATGTCCTTGCGTATATCTTTTGGCAATCGTGTGATGCAGCCTTTAAACACAGTAGCAGACATTCGTCCATGAAAGTTGCGCAATGAAAGATTGACAATCATTGTTGAAGGGACACGATATCTAGCTATCGTTTGCGAGATTTAAGGCTAGTTTTCACGCACAGATCGACTGACACTGCAAAAGGGTGATTTTCGGTTTAAAATACATTGGAAATGACACTGTAATGAACCATAATAGGATCCTGATTGCCGAGAGATTAATGAGAAAATAACTGAACAAACTGCGAGCAGTCAAACGTTCGAACTCATGACTGAACCCTGCTCTGACATCGAAAGCAAACAGGACCGAGGAGGATCCGCGCTTCTCGTGGAGTGCAGCAGCCAGACGTTTCCCCTCCTCCTGACTGTCTGTCAAGATTGCACTGCCTGAGTTGCTGCCTTCCGTTTCAACAGGTCCGTCTCTGGCCGCTGGTTTTTCTTCCAAATAGCTTCGGAAACTTGACCCCAGTGGCATCAAGGCATAAATGTAGCTCTTCCAGAAGAGTGGGTCTATACGGATTTACCACAGATATCTCTTAGCAGCGTCAGTAAGCTCAGATCCCAAGACCTCTGCCGCAACGTTGATATAAAGCTCTCTTCTCTCCATAATTGTAATTACAAAGCCTCTAGTTAAACAATGGGGTCAAAATCGATTTAGTCAGGTGTTGTGACAAAAGCTTCCGGATGCTTCGGATCCCTGACAACTATATGTTTGTCTGTTTTAATGCTAATGGGAGCTGCCTTCACGGCTCCCTTTTCCTGAATCGAAACTGGAAATCAAAAACAGAAATCTGAACCTCTGGCAAAAGTTTCGCTTACGTTCGAATCACCGTTTCCTCGTTTAAAATCGCTCTTCTTCTGACGTTTTAACTGCGCAGGGTTTGCTTATTAGTAGTTATATCGATGTAGACAAACACTGTGATGTTGATTACTTATAGAGTACGGAATACAGTTTTTCTCATGTTTTTCCACACACGGACAGAACACGCCGATACTTAAAACCTGCTGAGGTCACACTTTCCGAAGCTGCCCAAAGAAGCATGGACTGTCTTTTGGGAAAAAAATTGACCAGCTTCCGGTGCAGATGGCACTGTTCGATCACCGAATAGGAGAGAATCCTCGAAAGGTAACGACAAGCTTGTCACCGACGGACCTAGACGGCCTTAAACATGTCTGCCATCTTTTGATCGCTAAGTGGGTTTTGCGATAAGACAGCCGTGCAAAGAACTGACGTCACAATGGGGTCTGGAGCAGCTGTCGACTTTGATATCATCGCCTCTGGCCTCAAAGACCAGAAAGGACCACACGGCTCCTGTCGCTTTTTCGGGGTCTGTAAGAGGGGTCAAAGGGCATCTTGTCATACGTGTTTCTAATTGCCCCTAAGGGTGTCAAACTCGGGTGTGATCACTTGCCCGGTGGGTAGATAGGTAATTTTAGAGCGACAATGCTTTTAACTCGCGCCGTTTTTTTTTTGTGCACTATTAAAGGGACGGGGTCCTATTACTAAGCAATGAACTGAACGAACCAGCAGACTGATAGCTGCAGTAAGATGGCCAGCGGGAAGGCCAGTTAATGTTCGGGGCACTGGGTGTTGCGAACTGGGGGGTTTTGAAAGAGACAACCGACCTCCGTGTTGCTCTCCCCGCCTGCGTGACCTTGTCACACACACACAAATGGCTCGTGGTGGCGTTCCCCCCCCGTCC
>SMGT01002686.1:219438-229916 GCA_004794575.1 Lanistes nyassanus
CAAATAGTTTGTGCTAATGAGTCTCTCTCACTCGCTCTCTATCTCTCTCTCGCTCGCTCGCTACCTCACCTCCTTCGTTCATTTCCGTCTCGTCTCCTTCAAATCCCCCCCCCCCCGCCATTGCAAGTGAGCCCGCGTGCGTGCGTGCGTGCGTGCGCGTGTGCGTGCGTGCGTGCGTGCGTACATATTTATTGCCAGGACCAGCCCGCCCGCCATGCCTGTTGTTCGCAGACCGACAGCAGCTTGGAGGTGGTATGTCACGGCTGCTTGCCGTTTCCTCGGAACTTTGACAGAGATTTGCCTCCGGTGGCTATCGCAGGGGTAGCGCCATTCGACTTTTTCATCTGCTCTGTTATCGCGTTGATTAAAATCTACTAAATGTTCTTGGGCAACCAAACTCTCGTAAACTGAGAAGTGACGCTGGTTGTAATTGCATGACCAACTTTGTGGTGAACTCTGCAAGACGTTGTGACAGCAAGTCCACCCTGGCTTCAAAGTGTTTCCCAAGATAGGGTCATCTTCTTTTCCTCTTCATCTACTTTATCTGTTTCATCTGCTTAACGTGTTTCTGTTTCAACTACTGCAGACTTCAGTCAGGTATGTAAAAATACTCATTTGTTTTTTCTCATGTCTTATTTTATTTTTCGTAAATTAATTTGCTTACCTGTTCGCAGTTCTTTCACGTCTTCTTGTGGTCTCAGATCTCTTCTTTCCTTCCTTTCATTCCTTCCTTCCTTGCTTTCTTCATTTATTAGTTTTGTTAGGCTCTTCGTGTCTAATGTACTGCAATAGTTTTCTGTTGGCACTTAATTTATTTAGTAATCATTCCAATAGTCACCAATTAATTTAGGAACATTAAAAAATAACTCCAGAAATAACAAGAAGAAACCAAACACTGCAGGAAAAAATGTGTAGGCATTTTTCTTGCAGAGAGTTTTGTCCTTACATTCTTTCTCGTCAGCGTGTGGCCCTGTTGAGTGACTGTGGTCATATCAAGGTATGAGTGACTGTGGCCATATCAAGGTATGAGTGACTGTGGCCCTATAGAAGGTATGAGTGACTGTGGCCATATGAAGGAATGAGTGACTGTAGTCCTATTGAAGGTATTAATGACTGTGGCCCTATAGAAGGTATGAATGACTGTGGCCCTATAGCAGGTATGAGTGACTGTGGCCATATGAAGGTATGAGTGACTGTGGCCATATGAAGGTATGAGTGACTGTGGCCATATGAAGGTATGAGTGACTGTGGCCCTATAGAAGGTATGAATGACTGTGGCCATATGAAGGTATGAGTGACTGTGGCCATATGAAGGTATGAATGACTGTGGCCATATGAAGGTATGAGTGACTGTGGCCATATGAAGGTATGAGTGACTGTGGCCATATGAAGCTATGAATGACTGTGGCCATATGAAGGTATGAGTGACTGTGGCCATATGAAGGTATGAATGACTGTGGCCATATGAAGGTATGAGTGACTGTGGCCATATAGAAGGTATGAGTGACTGTGCGTTTTGTTGGACTCTACATTCTTCCTACTTGCACGTGAATGCAGAAATGTCTTTTGAGGTTATAAAAAGAAAACTTTGTGGTTTTATTTCATCGATGGCAGATGCAAATCCCGTCTACTTTTGATTCACTGTTTAAGGATCAAAGACATTTTAGTAGTTTCACACATCACTACGTCAACCGTCATTTTGAAGGACAATCTACATTCGACCTTTTGTAACAGAGTTGTCTGTCAGTGTGGTAACCTTCTTGAAGTCTGTGCGAGTCGATAGCCTTGTCGGGTTCTTCTAAAGCTCTATTTACTAAAAATAGAAACTTTAAAAACTAATTCACTTTCGATAACTGTTAATAAAACCATTGGAACTATATCAAGCGAAACCCGACAGCATGGCTGAGCGCATGCAGTAAAGTATACATATCACTCATCGATAAAATTAATAGATACCAATTATTGCATTAAAGACTCGTGACCCGCACACAAATGCATCAATCTTTCTTCCTCATGCTTCTCTTCCTCGTCCTCTTTTTCCTCCTCCTCCTCCTCCTCATCATCATCATCTTCATCATCATTCTGTCTCCTCTTCCACCGCCATCGCCAGGAATTTCTTTACGTGGAAGGGATTGCCTGTTCTAAGGGGATATTTAAGTGTCCCGAAAGCAGACATGGTAATGGCCTTACGACACTTTATGCCTGGTGACAAGCTGTCTTTCACGAACATATGTTATAGAGCAAAACAGTCAAAAATCTTCACTGTCCGGAGCAGTTATGCTCTTCACACAAATACGGAATTTCAGTTAACAGTTATTTTTCGGGTCGCTAATCGCAAATATCGTGGACATCACTCAGTCTCACGACCTGACCAGTCACATCCTGTAGTCTTCTGTCAATGCTGCGAAACTGGAGATTAATGTCAGGGATGGAGTGGGGACAGATGTTGTCAGAAAAAAAAACCCTCAATGTGTAAACATTCACCCCCAAATCCGTTTGCTAATTCTCGCATTGACCACTGCCAGGAAATCGCACGTGCTTTCCAAGAAGACAGACGTCTGGAGCCCCGCAGAACACAAATGTAATGCCGCGGCTGTCATGGCCGTTCACAAAGATGGCGTTAGACGAGGGAGGGTGAGGCAGGGAAAGGATTATGCAGTTTAACACTTAACGGCGACGAAACTCACAGATGCTGAATGATTCATGAGGGAAATGGTAGGAAAAGTACATATGTAGTTTTAGGCAACGTCTAACAGATATATGAAGGCAGCAACAAAAAGGTACTGTCAGACGCATAAATTAATTATTTTTAACTAGTTTAAAGGTGGTTTTTTTTTAATAAAAAAAACGTTTCCTTAATGAGATATCAAACATTGTGATTGTTCTAAAATCTTACAGATAGCTTATGAGGTATATTGTAAGGAAAAACGGTAAAAGATAAGAAAAGTTTAACTGTTCTGCTTGGCGTTCGATTATAGGGTCCTAAGTTTCTGCGAACTTGCATACGAAGATATATTGTATTAAAACATTGAAATTTACGGACAAATTTTCTACTTCTAGACAACATCATAAGATCACAAGACGCAAAGAATACTCTTTTTGCTGTGTCTTACTAACTTTGATTATTCCTCTTGTAACTTACTAATCTAGAATAGCCTTTTATTCACTTTTAAGCAAAACGCTCGCGTTAAATATCTCACTCTGCTTTTGTCACTGCCAGCTTTCTACATACTTGGGCGCCATCTGTTAGATGACGGCAGAAAATTCCCGCAGAGTTTCCAAGTCTTGACCTTGACTTCAGATGCTGAGATTTTTAATTGCAAGATCCAGTTCACTTAAAAGCAAAGTTAATCTGTAGTAGGGAAGAACATATTGGCTGTTATTGTGACGTCTGCTTTCAAGACCTCCGGTGGTATACCGTCTGGACCGACTGCTGTGTCTGTTTTGATTCTTTTCACTGCCTTGGTGATCTCGGCCTTGGAGGGTGGGTTGATGTTGACATCCAGTAGGCTGTCTGCGGGAGTTAGAGGTGGGGAGGAGGTCTGTTGACAGTTGGTTTAAAATGTTCAACTCATCTTTCTCTTTCCTGACGTTGGTTCGCGATGATTCTGCCTGCCTTAACTGAGCAAGTTGGCTGGGTGTTCTCGCCGGTGACAGTTCGGATGATTTCGTACAGCCTTTTCGTGTCCCTTTCCCCTCCTGCTGTTTCTGCCTTCGTCAGGTCCTGAATGGGTTTCCTCTTGTCCGCCCTGGCGCGCTTCTTGACTTTCCGGTTAGCATCCCAGGACTTGGCTTGCTGGTCTTGCTTTCTCTTGCAGGTCCTTGCTGGTCTGCTTTCTCTTGCTGGTCTTGCTTTCTCTTGCTGGTCTTGCTTTGTCTTGCTGGTCTTGCTTTCTCTTGCTGGTCTTCTTTCTCTGGCTGGTCTTGCTTTGTCTTGCTGGTCTTGCTGGTCTTGCTTTCTCTTGCAGGTCTTGCTTTCTCTTGCAGGTCTTGCTTTGTCTTGCTGGTCTTGCTTTCTCTTGCGGGTCTTGCTTTCTCTTGCTGGTCTTGCTTTCTCTTGCTAGTCTTACAAGCGGTTCAGCTGCTCCTTCAGTACTTTCCTCTCTGTGATGAGGTCCCAGGTGTCTACTGTTAGCCACCCCTTGTACTTTCCGCTCCTCTTTCCCAAGACTTCTTGTCAGATGCCTGTCTAGGTCTTCTGAAGCTCTTGCCAATGGTCTTCCACCGTCTCCTGAGCCAGGCGCCTCAAGCGGGTTTTTAGGCTCCACTGGTGCTGCACGTTCTTCCTGGTGTCTTTAAGGGTCTGGCTGACGGTCTTTGTGCGCCTTCTGTGGGCCTCAACTTCAGTTTCAGCGTTGCCTGTAGTGGTCTCTGCTCCTCTCTTCCTTGTTATCTACAAGACTTCCTCGCCATTTCCGGCTGATAGTGATGTGGTCGATCTGGTTCTCTGTTTCACCGTCTGGGGAGGTCCAGGTCTTCTTGTCAATGTCCTTATGTGAAAAGATGGTGTACAGACGTCTGAGAAAAGTTCTTCGCTTTTGTTCGTGTCTCCCATGCCCTGTTTGCCCATGATAAGCTCTTTATTGCTGTTGTTCCCTGCTTTGGCGTTCAGGTCTCCCATTATAATCTGTAGGTCTCTCCTGTGTCTGCAGCTGTCAGTGGCTGCCCGCAGTTCACTGTATGTCTTCTTTCTCGTTTTCCTCTGAGACATTAGCGGCTGCATATCAGTGATATCACTGGATAATGTTTGGTAGAAGTCTTTAGTCTATGAGTACGGACAAAAATGGATATGTATAAGATATTACAAACTGTTGTAAATAATGTTGTGTGTAAGGTTACAACTGATATGACTTTATAAAATACTTTAATTGCCTTATATAAGGGTATGATCATACGTTGTCAGCTTAATAATTTATATTTGTTTAATGTCGAACACTCACGTAATAATTAGTTCATAATTACATCCCCTCCTAATGCACACTTTGAGATTGCTACAAGTGTTTGCAACCGACAAGACGGTGAATGGTGCCAGAACTTCTGGTTGTTTTAAAAGCAAAAACTGTAACACTGTAACAGAAACGGTGAAACTGTGAAACACTGAAACATCCAGCATTAACTAAGTTAGGCAGCTCTGCACATAAATACTTAAACACTGAAATGCCCAGCATTAACCGATTTAGGCAGGTCTGCATATAAATACTTAAACACTGAAATGCCCAAGATTAGAATTTCGAGACACGCGTGTTACTGAATGACATCAGACAGTGAAGAGTATGCGGAAGTGTTTTATATAAATTTTAGTTGTCCTTTACACCAATGTGTTTGCGACGAAAGAATACTAACCGTCGGTTCTCGCTAGGTTTTCGATCAACCCCAACCTTTTCAATAATTAAAGATTTGTGAGTCCCCACCGCCGTCCTGCTGGGTAAGAAATGGTCCCCGCCATGTCAGAGGGGAGCTCTGTTGCTAATTGAGTCTCACACAAGATCACTGACCTTTAGAGGTCGAGACGAATTTCTTGCTAAAAACAGTAACCCACATATTACTACTCTTTAAATGAAAATATTCTATTTGTATATTATTAGGGCGTCGCTGCATGGAAGAATTCTCTTGTTTCATTTCTCTTTGGTTTTCTGTCATTTGGAAATTTCTCTCTCCACATTCACTCCAAACCTCTTTCTCCCTTTCCTCTTCCCACAGGGCCGGCCACTAGCACAGACACCCATACAGAGGGTCGTGTGTTCAGACCCCGAGTCCCGGCACATGTTCAGAGTTGGTCAGTCAGAAGGAACGTGGGGTCTTCGGATGTTCTAGTTTTCTCTCTTTCGCGTCTCTCCCTGTCGATGTAGCCGTCTTTGCTGACTTTAAACAAACATTTAAAAATGCTAGTCTTCTCCCCCCCCCAAAAAAAAAAATCCCTCACGCCCACTTCATATATGCCACAGGTCTCGACTTCTGTTGTTGGGTTTCTCTCCAAAACAGACTTAAAGACAGAATGACTGATGGAAAGATTGAAGAATAAAGACAAGCAAAAAGAATGGCGAACTTGCATTACGTTCTTAAGCTCACACGATGGTTGTATTTGCATTTTTGTATGCGAGATTGAGATGATTCCTTTGTTATAGACAAAGATAGAGTGGCTGCTTGGGGTGTGTTTTATGTCCACGTGTGCCAGATTTTATAACCCTGGTTTTTTCACGGCAATCTTCATTGTTAGTTTAAAGGTGTTTTCTGTTGGGAACAGCTCGTGTCCAACTTTTTTCCCAAATTTTGTATTGCTTATAATCACTGTTGTTCTTTGGATCTTTTTTCTTGTGTACATAGCAAACCAAAATGCGCATTAATTCTTCAATAAAGCCAAGTTTCCAAACACAATAGTGCATCGCTACATTCTGTAATATTTATTTTCGTGATGAATTCGTTTTATTTGCATTAAAAAATCTTTCGGAAAGAAAATCTTTTCTTTGGGACAAACCTGTCCTATTTTCAATACAGTTTATGGTTTCAGAATCTGCCTGTCTTTTTTAGGGAGGGAGGGGGAGGTTCTCTGTCCATTCAGCTACCAGCAGGTGGCAGATTAGCTGTGTCGCCCATAACACACAAAACGTTCACCCTTCGAAAGCACAGAAGCCGTTCTAGAGAAGCCGTTCTAGTGGTCTCCTGAGACTGAAAGACGTGGTGTTGCACTACAGGCCAGAAACCCTGAATAAAGGACGTCATTGGCTGGAATGGTTATCACTTACGGCTGACACGATGGCAGGCTAGAATATGGTAAAAGAAAAGTTAGAGGTGCCTTGCAAGTATGAACAGTCAGGCAGTTTCAAGCACATCCTATTTCCCTGCATTATCTACAGGATCATCGACGAAATTATCTACGAGATTATCAATTGCATTATCTACGGGATCTCCCGTTTAGTAGACTGGTGTGTAGGGAGAGTTACCTATTGCTAGTAGTTCTCTCCCCTTCTTCGTGTATTTCATTCACTCTGTACTGCTGTCAGGACCCTCTCAGTTCAGATTAGATGCACACATCTCACAGACCCACATACAGTCTCGCATAGAGGCTCACACACAGTCTCGGCGTGGCGCAAGGTATCGCCATTTTCAGGCTTAATTGTTGCTGGGCCACAGAGAAAAAAATCGATGATGATAACCACAAAGCAGTCTTACCATTGGGAGCTCCAACATCCCCCCACCCCAACGCACACGCACACGCGCGCGCGCGAGCCATCCCCCTCTGTTTTGTTTTGTTTTTTTTTTCATCTGGTTATGGACAGTGTTGTTTAATATAGTTGCAGGTGGTGATATTAGATATAGAAAATATATGTAGATATAGATAAGTTATCCATACTGACATAAAATTTAGATATAAATGTAGATGATAGAATACATATATATAAAGGATATAATGTAGAGATAAATAAATGTGAGTAGTATTTTTGAAGTCTGTACAGCACTGCATATTCACCCACTCACCCACCCACCCAACCAGCAGGACACGTGGTTTACCGGAGCTATGATGCACTTCGTTCTGTCAAACTGAGTTGCCATTGTGTCCCCCCATCCACCTCTCCTTTTCAGCTTCTAACCAAATGTTCAATGGTCGTTAGCGAACACCATTTACAGTCCGCGGATGGCCCCACTCAGCATAAAGCATGGGACTGAACGCAAATCTACTTTTAGCTTTTTCTCCTTACCTTGCCCAGTGTGTCGCCCCTCTATAATCCGTACCTTTTCGCGCGAGGCCGTGGAGAAAGGAGGGGGGGGTGCGGCCGTAAGCTCGCTTTAGACAGCAAGTAGGTAACGTACAGGAGCCATGTCCACATCCCATTTGCACTGTTAAAAGCCGCCACAATATTTCGGCGGTAATCCGTCTTGCTATTTTTGTCAACTCCGAACTTTCCAGACTATCTAGGTTGCTAAGTTTTGTAGTAAAACTCCGACTTCCGTGTTTCCAGAGCTCTCATGTTAGAAGAGCTAACAACTTTACTGGGTTTCTTGCTAATCATTTCGCATTTTCCTTCAAAGAGCAGTTTGCAAGAGAGAAGTGGCGCCAGATAGAGAGGATTATGGAACAGGCTGGGTTTCCTTATTCTCTTTGCCGATAAATCCCCAAAGCAGAATACTTTTGTTTCGTTTTGTTTCGTCACTCACTCACTCACTCACTCACTCACTCACTCACCCACCCCACTCACTCACTCACTCACTCACCCACCCACCCACCCACTCGCTCGCTCAGTCTCTCGCTCTCCCACCCAAGCACGCACCCATTTCTCACACACACACACACGCTTGCTCTCTCATTCATTCACTAACGCAGCCAGCCGTTATGCTGTAAACAATGTCTTCTCTTCTGCTGTACATCAGAAATTTCTTTTAGCTTCTGGCTTTTTCTTCTTTAAACGATGAAATTAGCACTGCACTTTTACTTGCCTAAATCGTATCCATTTGCCTAGATGTCTTCAAATACGTAAACATAGATCTTTCTCTCTCTCCTCTCTTTCCATTGCTGTCTGTCTGTCTGTCTGTCTGTCTGTCTGTCTGTCTGTCTGTCTGTCTGTCGGTCGGTCGGTCGGTCGGTCGGTCGTTCGGTCGGTCGGTCGTTCGGTCGTTCGGTCGGTCGGTCGGTCGGTCGGTCGGTCGGTCGGTCGGTCAGTCAGTCGGCGTGCCTATTTTGGTTTTTTTAATTTTTTCCTTATATCTGTGACGGCAGGCAAATCATACACTGAACTATAGAAATATTTTTAGATGCCTTGTACAAATCACGTGACACGCATATTTTAGAAAGATGACAAGGCTGATGCTATTGGCTCCGTCCCTAACAGCTTCCAATCATGTTGCGGGGCAGTTCAGGTTTTCTTAATCCCTGTTACGTGATCTAGAACCAGATTTATATTTGTTCGCAGTTAGTAACCTAAACAAATATGCACCACGAAACCAGTCTTACGTCGCAACGGCCAGTTTGTAGCTCCAAGCAGAAATAGGTTTGTGGTGTCGATCTGATCGGTTTTGACTTTTTAGCACAAAATCCTTCCTAAGATTATAAACTATTATATAGATGCAAACTTTTCCCTCAAATATAAATATAATTAGGTAAAAGTTAGTCATTTGTGCTGTTAAGGAAATTGGTACAGTACTGCATGCTGAAACTTTGGAGCCCGTTTTCTCAAAATGGCTGCCACCAACATTCAACAGGCCATGTCTCTCTTACTAATCGAGCTAAGACAATGGTTCTTATATCAAAATGATCAGGAAACACTATAGATTTCAAAACTCCCAATTTCCGACTTAAGACTAGTTTCGTGGTGCAGCGACACATATTGAAACACTGTAGCGGCGACAGGTGAATGGAGTCTCCACCATGTTTAACTCCAGAAGCAAAAATCCTTCCACATGCTACTCCGCGCCTCTATCCGCAGAGCTATTCAGGCCCCCAACGGAAAACATGTTTCTCAAACCAGTTTTATAGTATGCAGTATAAACAAAACACCTTATAACCGCGCTGCACGGACCTGAGGAGAAAAAGGAAGCATCGGCAGTAACAATAATCCTGGCTATAAAGCTACGGATGTTACCCTATTTTTCAATTTTGAAATCAACGTTATCACGAATATTCCGTGTAGGCTACTGCTTATAGTTCTCATTAATGGGTTGGAGTTGGGGTTTTTTTTTTTGGAGGTGGGGAGTTTTAACTGTTTGACTCATTTTGTTGGCCTGTTCTCTTTCATCCACCTCGATTAGTCCTTTGAAACATTTCACTACATTAACACTTGAAACCTGTATATTACGTAATGTTCTCACGTTTGGAACAGCCATAAAAGGCTCAGGTTGGTTGGTTGGTTGGTTGGCTAGAAGGATAGTGCTTCCACTTTTGCGGTGATTTCGCACTGTTGGGGATGGGGTCCTATTAGTAAACTATGCACTGATAAAACCCCCACCAGACTGATGGCTGCAGTAAGATGGCTAGTGTGAAAAGGCAGTTTAATGTGCGGGGAGACGGCCGATTGGAGTTTACACAATGTATAACTCCTGGAAATAATCTTTGGCCACAACAGGATTCGAACCAGCAACCTTCCACCTGTTAGTCCGCGGCTCTACCAGTTGAGCTATCCAGGCCCCCATGTAATAGGCTGAGCAAATCGCGTCCGCTTTATGAGGTGACAGCCACGAGATTGATCTTAATTACTTTCTTTTGTGATGGAGGCGGGATAAAATTACATCATCTGCCTTGGTTTCGATGATGAACAAAGATCTGCAGACGAAAGAAAATCTAAATCTCTCCTGTGTTTTACTTATTAAAAAAAACTTGTCGTGATCGAAATGGGATAAAAGGACATCATCTGCCCTGGCAGATGATGAAGATCTGTTGACGAAATTAATTCTCACAAATGTAGCTCTCCGCTTTCAGGTATGTAATTGCCAGTGGCTGTTACCTGCAAATCCCTTGAACATTCATAATTCTCGGCCAGACGTCTCAG
>SMGT01002686.1:230347-241656 GCA_004794575.1 Lanistes nyassanus
TTGGAAGATTAAATATAAAACTCAGGCAGTTAACCTCTCCAAGGTTTACTCTATATGTCTGGAAGT
Organism: Lanistes nyassanus; assembly: GCA_004794575.1. NCBI lineage: Eukaryota > Metazoa > Mollusca > Gastropoda > Architaenioglossa > Ampullariidae > Lanistes > Lanistes nyassanus. The sequence continues at coordinate 230,414 of SMGT01002686.1, forward strand.
ATGTCGACTTCGCTGTGTGTGAGAGAGAGTCTTTATTTCTTTCTTTTTCTTTCTTGTTATTTCTTTTTTCTTTCATTTTCTTTTTTCTTTTTACTTTCTTTTATTCTTTCTTTTTCTGTTTCTTTCTGTCTTTACTTCTTACCTTATATATGTGATGGCCAGCAAATCATAAATTGAGCTCTAGAAGCAAAATGCTTAATAATGAGCATTTAGTTATGTAATTTTTTCGCATGTTGTCTGCGCATTTCGATAGTGCCATAATTTTCAGCTTTTATAATGTATTAGCCTGGAAAATTTTAACAAAATTATTTTAAACATGTTGTCATAGTTTAGCACTAAATTGCTCATCATACCAGAAAAGTTCACGTTAAATGCAACACAGGAGAAAAACAACAAGAAGAACGAGAGTTTCCCAGCATGCAAAGCAAGCCGACAAGTTTATACCATCGGTCGAGGTCACTTAGCATGCTGGGGTCAAGCTATTGTTGGCCTTCGTTTTGGCTGCGGCGTTCGTCCGGAGCCAGGGAAGAGAAATTACGAAGCACATAACACGTAGTAACACAGTAATAAACCGATGAGTATTGTCACTGCGCCCCCTTGCGGCAGACTAAACATAGACGTGCACGTGCCACCTTAACCGCCGTGACTGCACACGAGTTTGTTGTCGAAATGCAGCTGGGATAACAGCGTGACAGCCAGGGCTCTCGCGCGTGAGATAAGCACTGTGGTATTTGGACGTGGCGGTTTGCTGTGTGAGTGTGTAAGGCAGACTCTCCGTCTTCGACTGGTTTCGTGCATAAACTGCTGACCTGTCTGTCAGTTCTGGAGCTCTCGGCACCTACGGGCACCTGTTTGGATCTACTAGTTGCCTGGCACCTGGTGCTGATCCTCAGGGTCACGCCAAACCCCTGATGGAGTCCCTAGACTCTCTGCCTTCTCTCAAGCCAGAAACAAACAAAAAAAACCCTAAAGGCAAACGACCTGTTATCTGCTCTTGATGCAACAGCATCAGGGAGAAACATTCTCTGAGAGAGGGATTCCATTGTATCCACGTCAGTGGTAAGCGATAGAAATCTTGCAAATCACCTTCAAACTGCTGAGTCAGAACAGATCCATTATGAAAAAAGAAAATTAAGCCACGTGCAGACCCCAACATTTCTGATGTTCCACGCCATATTCTCCTTTGTGGCTTCACTAAATGCGAATTGGGTTTTTCCGTGATTGAGTTATCATATTTTCGCTAATCCTCTGATAAATATTCCGTTTATTGTCATCTTCGACTATACAATAGCTATTTACATTCACTTCTTCATTTCTTTTTAACAAGTGCAATACGCTCTACAGATTCCGGTGCTAGTCATGGAGTGAACCGTGATCTTGAATGACCCCAAAGTCTCGAACTGAAAGTTGGTCTGAAGATTAGGAAACAGTTACATGTATAGTTATTGAGTTTGATTAGGGTTATGACTTTGTAAACTGACATGGGGGGTGGCACTTGTCTTTGCTTTTCAGTGTTCGTTTCTTTGTTTTCACGTTCTAAACAATATTTGCAATGACATGACGCAAAGTTAGCACCTAGCACCTGCCTCAAAAACAGCAAGTCACAGGCTTAGGTCTCGGCCCCTCGGCACACATATTTCCTTTGCATGTTGCACTTGCTGGAAGGGTTTTCCTGACTATCAAGGCATACCGCTCAGTTGCTGATTCGGATTGAAACAAATAAACAAACCCTACAGTAATTTCCTACACGCTCTTTCGACTTAACATGATGTTGTAGCCCAAAGTTGCAAAGAAACGGCTTGGTCTGCACTTAGTCTTGACAAGGACACAAGTAGGCCTGACTAAAAAATCGATCTACTAAATCGCAGTGTTACTTATAGTGCTCTTTTAAAAAATCGCTTATAAAAAGCTTTCTAATGAAAGGAGATGAACCATTAAAGTTTATGAAAGGAAATGGTACTGTATAGGAAGCTTGAGAGAACACAGTGGATTTGCTGCTGGCTGTATACGACAGTACTAGTTCATGCACAAGCTCCAGAAACGTCTGAGAAATAAAGCAGGCTACTGCAGTCAGCTGTCATCATGTGTTCCTTCTGGCTCGCTGAGCTGCTTGCATCCCTGCACATGATGGCACTTTATTGTCTGCTCCTGGCATCAACACTGGACATACGTTTCAGACCGGCACTATGCAATAGTCAAATGTGAAGAAGTTAATAGACAATCGAGAAAAATCATTTCTTTGATAAATAAGGTTTGTCTCATGGTCACAATTAGATGCGATGGGGGCAGCCACACAGAGACGGTTTTGGCCATCACGCTCACAGCCACAGCGTGCGCCGGGGGCGGTATGGGTCGAGTACTGCCAGCGACACGTGGCTGTGACGCACTGTGTCATCTTACAGCGTGCTGTGCTAGGCTCACTCTTTGTAAACGTTTCTATATCCTTCTAGGACAGTTGCAGATACTAACAACTAACATATTCGGATTCTACTCGATATACTCTTTCGGTAGATACTAAACTCACCCAACGTCTTAATAGATTAGGTTAGTTTGTAGGCATATTATCTGTATCTATTCACATTAGCTAGTTTAACTGCCTTTTAACGTAATTATCTTTATTTCCTTCTCACTCTACTTAACTTTCCTTAACACTAACAGGAAGAGAAAAGCACACTCTAGTCACTGTATATTTTCATGTCCTTGTAGGTATATTCTTTCACTTTTTATTCTAAATGTTGTATGTGTAAGAAGCACAAAATGAGGTATCCACCTCACTTCCACCCGCCAGCTTCTGCCGTAGCTGCCAATGGCTCCGTTGTGGCTCGCTCCCACCCGGTAAAAGCGGGGTGCGTGCCGGACAAAGCAGAGTCCCGAAGTAGGTTGAAGCAGGAGGAGGACGAGGGAAAAGATGTAGCAAAACAGTAAAGTGCAGTAAACTGTGGGGTGGCGGAGCATGTAGGGCGGCAGCAGCAGTGGCGGCCCAAAATAAAGTACGCAGAGGGGGTGGAAGGAACAAAACCTGCCTTTGTTTGAAGGAGAGAGAGAGAGAGGAAAGTTGCAAAGTGAACCCGCTTCATCACATAGAAGTAAATGAGACGGCGATACAAGAAGAGTTAAATGACAAAAAGGGAGGGTAGAAGAAAAAGAAAACAGGTGCGGAAAAGCCATAAGTCAGAACGATAAGGGAATTATGTAATGGAACAGGAAACGAAGTTGCATGATAAGACCTATGATGATCAAACTGTAAAGAACGATAATAGGGAGGATTCAGTGGTGGTGTCGAAGTCTAAAAGTACAGTTCTCCTTCTGCCCCCCCCCCTTTCTGTTTTTGGATTAAGAAGGGGTGGAGGAAATTCCTGATGGAGCTCTACAATACGCTGCAACCTCTCCAAGTTTCAATCAGTTCATTTTGAAGCAGTCGTAGAAATGAATGAGTGAAGTCAAAAGAGGACTTCAAAAGACTCTTCATTTGATGGCTGCTGAAGCTGGATAGATGTGTCGTAGCTATGCTGAGATATTCTGGTCTTAAAACTTTACTGATTTTCTTAGGTAGCTTGTTTAAATTCAATATTACATTATTCTGCTGGGGATAAGAACGGTTCGTCATAGACATGCTGAGATACTTCAGTCCTGAAAGCTCACAAGGCTTTTTTTAACAAAGTGGTCTGGGTCAGACTAAGATGACATTACTTCATTACTACATTATAGCTGGTCTGGGTCAGACTAAGATTACATTACTTCATTACTACATTATATAGCTGGTCTGGGTCAGACTAAGATGACATTACTTCATTACTACATTATAGCTGGTCTGGGTCAGACTAAGATTACATTACTTCATTACTACATTATAGCTGGTCTGGGTCAGACTAAGATTACATTACTTCATTACTACATTATAGCTCTCCAAAGCTGATTGAATAAGTCCCTTCTTTTCGTGACTTAAAGCCTTAGAACAGTAACATTCCAGATCTCATCTCGGATCACGAATAGAGGGGGAAACGGAATACATGGATAATTAACGAGTATATTTACAGCACTCGATGTTCATGGTGAATTCAGTCGTGCGGTCTCTTTCTCAAGAAAGGGAAACGGTTAGTTGCTAAGTTTGAAAATGAGTAGCGTGTGATGAGGAAATTTTAGTCATTTTAATTTATTGATTCTTCTTGATCTTTTTGTCTCGACGTTGTTCTGACTTGCCACTTGATATTGTAAGTGTACAGGAGACTGACGTGTGACTTCCACGCCTTTAAGACGTTTCTTAATCAGGCACACTTGATCAAATGTTCATCGAAGAATACATCAAAGCTGCAATCTGATTGGCTGCTCCAGACTGGAGGCAAAAGCTCTTAGACGAACATTTGTACCGCTGAGAAACACATTTAACGCGCTAGCACCCAACAAGTCTGCGCTCCTGAAATCAATTAAAAGATTTATGGCAAGGGTGTGCACAGTCTTCGCGCTGTGTACGTGTATGTGGTGGGGGAGGGGGGAAGAGAGATGAACTAAGGGAGGGGAAGATAGAGAGTCAAAGGTTAGGGTACTCCTTCGTCCCAGCCGAGATTTCCATCTTGGAGAGCGGGAGCACAGTTGCCGAGTTTGGAACTGTCTTAACGCGAGTCTTAATGTTTTGCCTGATAGAAACTTCAAAGTGCAACCTCGTCTGGGTCGACACATTCCTGTCAACAGATGGCGCTTCAGAACCTCGAAGAAGGATCTCCTTCAGACCGTGCGCCATCTAGCCGCATCCCGAAGAAACGAGAACTCTGATGGCAGAGCGAACCCAACTGGAAAAGTTGATCGCTTTCCGTCCTCGGCAACTGGTCTGCTTATCAGATTTGAAACAGCGCAAAGAAGGGAGTAAACTCTAGCCATCCTGTCGTTCTGTTTTCTTTTTCTTACAGAGAAAGCGTTCAAAAATCACCTCTCTATTCTCAGATAGAAAAACACCTGGCTCGCCTATACAGAAATTGGCATCTTCCACACTTAGCGTCAACGGGCTTTTATAAACGGAAATGCAGGTGGGAAAGCTCATACAACGCTTCCATGAGATTTTAAGTCCCTAGTTAACGGATTAGTTAAGATGTTTAACTGAAAACCAGTGACGTCACTGATTTTCTTTCTCTCTGTGCTGCTTTTAAGAAGCAAGAAGCAAGCACTAATCTTGGTGCCGTGGCGCAAATTGAAACTGGTCCCTGCCAGCAGTCTGAGATCCCCAAGTATTACAAGTTAGTATCCTATGTTTAAAACAGTCTGAGATCCCCAAGTATTACAAGTTAGTATCCTATGTTGAAAACAATTTAAGACATGATATCCTCTATTAATGTAGAGTATTTTGCGTATCTTTCCTATGGTTTCACGCTGTCGTCTAACAAACTGTACTACAGACCTCTGGGAATTCTTCTACTTTTGTATTTATGACAAGAAAGCAGTTGTTTTTGGTGTTAACAATCTTAAGATGTTTGGGTTTATCTAGGTTTTCTGTCCAAGTGAGTTTACCCGCACGGCAGAGTGTTCGAGAGGGTAAACCTATTAATTAGACGAGGCTACCTTTTCCTCGCCTGCTTCAGTTTACGGTCTCCGATAACTAGTACAGCTGGCGAAGAAAGGTTGATTTTCCAACTGGTTTTAAAGAAATACACTACGGAAAGTTGCGACCCCGAGTTTAAAATCTGGTTTAAAATCTAATTACTGTGTGAGAAATTCAAAGGACAGCTTCATCGGGCTGTGAGTTATGGCGTCAGACCTTCATGAGAACCTCAAGCTTAGAACAGCGTGTGCATTACGACGCGAAAACCTTACTACAAATACAGACGTTTATATTTCTGAATATTTATATTAATCCGCTCACGCACATGCTCGCATGAAGGCGCGCATGCAGATAGTCACTAATACACTAAATCAAGACCACAACCATAAGGAAATCGCTCCGATTCTACTGCTTCGCTTCAAGTGTGTGGGGAAAGGACACCCGGCTAGCTAAGACAATCTTCTAGTGTGTGGGGAAAGGGCACCCGGCTAGCTAAGACAATTCTTCTAGTGTGTGGGGAAAGGGGCACCCGGCTAGCTAAGACAATCTTCTAGTGTGTGGGGAAAGGGCACCCGGCTAGCCAAGACAATCTACTAGACAGGGTCTGAATGTCTCAGCTAGAAGGAAGCAGTGATAACTTCAAATTTGAAAATCACTCGACTACGTCACATCCTTTAGAATACACGCCACACCGCAGGTGGAAGATGCCCACACAATTATGTCCCTTACAATGAGTCTCTTGAAATCCTTTCTAGCAGCAACTTCAGCCTTTTTGCCCTCGATTAGCAGCACCACGAAGAGAGGGTGGGTTTTTTCCTTAAGTAAATGAAAATTCTCTGACGTCATTCGAGACTTTTGGCAGATGGAAGGAGTTCTGTGAACAGGTGAAACATAAAGTTGATTTCTGTCTTGTGATAGCGAGAGCAGGCAGAAATGTTTTGACTGCTCGACATTTGACAGGTGTTTTACCTGCTGTTGGGGGTGGAGTTTTTCAGAGATAATGCAGCAGACGTGTAGTTAGTTCCATCCCCCGTCACCTTAAAAAAAGTCTTATTAACACTCACTGTCAGTGCATAATAGCCTTTCAGTGATTAGCCAGTGGGGTTTCGTCTTGTGTGGCTGAACAAAAACAGCTGATACTGACCACCCATCCTTAAAATTACTTTTTAAAAATATGTGTACTGCAGATACACTCATCCGCATGCCTACATCTGAACGCGTGCACAAAGACAGGGAAGGTGATAGAAAGATAAGCGAGAGACAAGCGCGAGTAGGGAGTGGAGGGGAGGAAGGTAAATGAGGAAGATGCGAGGGAGAGAAGCAGAAGAAAATTAGAGAAGATATCCATAGAAATAAGACTCTGCAGACTTGGGGACATATTCTAAACTAAGGAAAGCTGCAAATGGCTGTTTTCCTGAATGTCAGTGTGGCCTGTGACTGTCTCCAGAAAACAAAAGTGCAATCAGAAAGGCAGCGCACGTGAGAAACGTCGACTGACGAAGCTACTGAGCGAAGACTTCTAAATTTTACATGACGGCTTCCTGACGGCTTCCTGAAACCCGAGGAAAATCAACTAATTTGAGCGAAATTTGTGAACGTCGAACCAAAATAAGTGACATTTGCACACATCTCCAGCGCATGTTTTTCCCTTCATTGCGTGACTGTGCGTGTACACTAAGGAAGTGCGTGTCATTGCGTGACTGTGCGTGTCATTGCGTGACTGTGCGTGTCATTGCGTGACTGTGCGTGTGCACTGTGGAAGTGCGTGCCATTGCGTGACTGTGCGTGTCATTGGGTGACTGTGCGTGTGCACTGTGGAAGTGCGTGTCATTGCGTGACTGTGCGTGTGCACTGTGGAAGTGCGTGTCATTGCGTGACTGTGCGTGTGCACTGTGGAAGTGCGTGTTTGCTTGTGCGTCTCCCCTCCCCCGCACCGTTCTTCCCCCCCTATTTTATTCATCCGTTCTTTATTACCATCCGTCCATTCCACTCATGCCGTTACATCTACCAACTTGTTTACATCTACATGAGAGTCTACTCTAGGTCTACTTAACACCCAGAGGGCCAATGTAGGGGTATGTATCTTTTTTTATTTCAAAGGACCTATTCTATTTAAGAAATCAGCAAAAACTGTAATGGACACTCGTGTCCTCCTTAAACAGCTTCGGTCCACGCTTCTCATTCTTCATGCACATCTCCACTGGTTTCTACTGGCAATTATTTATTTTGGTTTCCTCTACATTTTCATCCAGCTAACCCTTTTAACTTTATCTGTTTATTTAAGCATCCTCGTTCACAGGTGGATGTAGCCAGATAACTTAAAGTGTACAACAGTAATGAAAAAACAAGAAATCAAAAGCGAGATTTTTTATTTTAAGTGTGAGGCAAGCACAAATACCGGAAAACTGAGCGACTACAATCCAGAGGCTTTGGTTGCAAAGACCTTCCTCTTTATACTGCTTAACACATTTGCTATGTTTACCTACTCGAACACAACTATACATATATACAGTTACAGGATTATCTCTTAAAATGTCACCCAGAAGCTAGATGTGGAGACATTTTACATCAGTACCGAGTAAATAGTCACCAAACTTAAGTTCCTCTGTGGTCCATAGATTTCGACTAAATTTCTCAAACGAAATAGCACCATGCCATGAAAGGCATAATCTAGCTGGCCACGAATTACCCCTAAATGTAAAATAGTCACGCCTAGACAGAAGTGTAGTAGGTGAAATTTGTCACGTGACCAGAAACCCAACTTGCGAAAACCTGTAATTCTACCAAGGTGAAACTATTTTCTCCGAAGTGAAATTCGGCTTACGTGACAGTTTTGGCCAACCAAGAGCTGTGATCGCTGACTCCAGGCAAACAGAGGACACGAGCCGAGAAAAGAAGCAGGAAAACACCAACTCGGCATGACAACAGACTTCACTAATGGACCCTCACTTGCGCAAGGTCACGGGGACCGTTCCACAGCCCAGAATGAAGCTGTTTTCTGGCTAATCAGTGTATGGCCACTGCTTTTTCATTTCCCAGTGCGAGTAGGAGCGTATGTTTACGTGCTGGAGTCAAAACATTATGAGTGACAAACTAGACCCCCTAATTTCTTAGTGTGTATGAATGCGTGGCCGTGCGCACGTGTGCGTTTAAACGCTCATCAATCTCCATTCACAAGCAAGATATCCGTCTGGAAATCTCTGCGGACGGTAAGATCCTTGCGACCTCCTTGCAGGAGACTGGAAGCAGGCATAGAATACTAGACAGAAAATTAACTCATCCCCGGAGCACAGATTGCAACACGCATATCTTGACAGAAAGTAGACAAGCACACATCGACTATAGCAGCAGCTCCCCCCTCCCCCACATGCTTATCGTGACTGGACCTCCCATGGGATCTTGTCAGTTTTGACAGGATCCCGTTTCATGTGGAATTTTGTTTGAAAGGAGCAAACCATAAGCATACGATAAAATCATGGACACAAACAAGAAGAAACTCGCTTGAAGTTACTGGTGCTTACCACACACTTTGTTGAATTACTTGTGGATTACGTCTGCTCTCAAAACTCGTTTATACTTTGAGATTTATGACATTCGGAGAAGAAATCCATCCTTTTTGAGCTAACGAATGAGTAACATCAAAATAGAAGCCCCAAGCTTGAATTCCTCCCCCCCCCCAAATCATATTCAAGTATATCTCTCATACCAGAGGTAGTAATTACCTTTGTCTTACCGACGCCTCCTGCATACAAAAGCTCATCTATCGTCTGCAGTTGTTGGAGTTAAATACAAGGCAGACAATGCGTACAGCACTTCTCCACATGGTTGACGCATGGCCTGGCAGACTGAATATGTTTCAGACAGTTTTAAGAACAGTTTCTTTTGAATGATTGCTGCAAAAGCCTTTTTCTGAAACATTTGCATGTTGTCCCTGGGACGCTGTTCGTGTGACTTTACCCTAGTCATACCTAATGGCAACCCACTGCCTCTTTATTCATGCGTTCTACAAATTACTGGTCTCCACACAATCGGTATTCGGGAATTAACTTTTCCTCAATAAACAAGCAGATTTGTTCACGCGGCTAAAAGTGTTGCGTGGACTGAATACTTATCAGCACTAAGAGACAAATGCCTCTGAGGCGCAAGAAAGAAAAATCTTGTGAAATGTGCACTTGCTGTTATCGCATATTGTCACGTTTTGGGGTCTGGTGGGTCAAGGAGATTACACCATAGATTCTAGGTGTGACCCATCCTCGACCCTCCGGCCTTAATTAAGGTCTAGTATCCCCTTGTTCAAGCCGCCATCTAGCGGCTCACGTCATCACCAGCCCAGGTTAGGTTCCTGTTCACACTTCTGATCAGGGGTGCAGGCCCTAGAAGCAAGGGGTAAGGTGTTACTCGCCCTGAGGCACAGCTGGGAAGGGACCATAGCCAGGCCAGGTGTGGTTTAGTTTGTACAGGGGTGGATTACGTGTCTGGAGGAATCCACTGACGCGTAGTATCAAGCATCAGGGGGCTTTGATGTAGCCGAACAATGTAAACAACCAGGAAGGGGAGGGGGTAGCTACGTCCACTCTAGGTGTCCACTTAGGGGCGTGTTCTAGTAGTTGACACGGGGTGTGGCTTCTGCTGTCTCTGGCCTGATTGGTTGATATGTGTAATTGTCTTGCTGACCACGTGCATGTGATCGAAAGAATCTATGGACGAAAGTTGAGAATAAAAGGACTGGTTTAGACCGTCAAATCATCTTCTGCCCAAATCTCCTGTGAGAGAACGTCTTCTGCCCAAGTATCCTGTGAGAGGACATCTTCAGACAAATCTACAGTGAGGGCATCTTAAGCCTGAACTCCTGTGAAGAAGAGCTGCTGTGGGGAGACGTACGTGTCTTGTGGTACAAGTCTGCTGAAGGCTGAAGGATTCAGCTGCAGAATTGAGGTGTCTCGTTCTGCTAGACGTATGGAAGTCTAGTATCAACGGCACGTGGCTTGAGTAGACCAGTTGCATAGCGCAAGGGACTCTGCGAGGTTGTTGGATACCTCCAGACTGGGGTGAGACTCTAGCACGTGCTCCTCTGCTGTGGGAAACCTCTATGCTGACCGGGCGGGAGAGGACTGCAGAACGTAAAGGAGGGAGACCGAAGACCGCGGAGAAGACAACCGTCTGAAGCAGGGGGCTGTCTGTAACCGAGCTCTTTGGGTGAGCTCAAGGGGCTGTGTGTCAGCCTTTGGAGAACGTCATATCCTCTGTGGCGTGTGTGAACGTCAGCATCGAAGTCTGCTGTTACGTGTAAGTGTTCAAGAGGTCTTCAGGATATCTACTGGTGAACATATCCAAGGAAGGAGCGCTCCAACGTACAGACTGTCGTGCAGACTGTAAGACGCATTCGGGAACGAGTGTTGTGTTCTGTGAGTGTTGTGCATCACGTGGTCATTCTTTTCCCGTAAACAAAGGTGAGATTGAGGTACGTGGTTTGTCATTGTGCTTAATGGCGAGGCGGGTGATGTAGGTTGGTATTAAATGTTATAGTAGACCTAGCTCAAACAGAAGGAAATTGCGGGAGCCCTAGAGTTGAAACGAGTTGTAACGTATATTGTCTTGATTGTAAATACTCGCTGTTTATATCAACAATACATTCTTCTTTTTTTGTGTCCACTGTATTACAGTCTTTTGTTGTTCTTTATGGGAGACTGTAGGTGGTGGGGGCTCGGCCACA
>SMGT01002686.1:242123-252172 GCA_004794575.1 Lanistes nyassanus
ATAAGAAATCTCCCTAGTTGTGACACATTATCCACATCATACAGAAGGCCCGCATAGTATCCACGTTATACAGAAGGCCCGCATAGTATCCACATCATACAGAAGGCCCGCATAGTATCCACATCATACAGAAGGCCCGCATAGTATCCACGTTATACAGAAGGCCCGCATAGTATCCACATCATACAGAAGGCCCGCATAGTATCCACATCATACAGAAGGCCCGTATAGTATCCACGTTATACAGAAGGCCCGCATAGTATCCACATCATACAGAAGGCCCGCATAGTATCCACATCATACAGAAGGCCCGCATAGTATCCACATCATACAGAAGGCCCGTATATTATCCACGTCATACAGAAGGCCGCCATAGTATCCACGTCATACAGAAGGCCCTCATAGCATCCACGTCATACAGAAGGCCGGCATAGTATCCACGTCATACAGAAGGCCGGCATAGTATCCACGTCATACAGAAGGCCCTCATAGCATCCACGTCATACAGAAGGCCGGCATAGTATCCACGTCATAGAAAAGGCCGGCATAGTATCCACGTCATACAACAGACCAGCATATTATCCACATCATTCAGAAGGCTGGCATATCATCTGCAGCACACCAAAAGTCGAAACATTATTTGCAACACGCAGACTTCTACCTAGCATCATTGGTCTTCTCAAAAAGGTCCCCATGAGCGGAATAATCGTCTTGCAGACGGACGCAGGAAACCGCCATCTTTAAGCCCCTCACGTCTAACTGTTTTCTTGATTTAACTTTTCTTTTCAATTTCGATTACTGCTGAGGGAGAAGCGAGGTTTACATTAAAACAACACGAGAATCGCATTTATTTACCTCCGTTCCCAACGTTTTCCGTTTGGGTGGACATCTTTCTCTGAGATTCTACTGCAGCTGAAGGACCCCGCTTTCAGATAATGTAGCAAACCACTTTTTAAAGCTCTCCTTAACGATGTTAAAATAGATTGTCCAATTTAAAGTAAAGGGAAACCAAACGCTTTCATAGATGTGTGTCTGTTCTTGCGTGCGTGCGTGCGTGCGTGCGTGCGTGTGCTTGTGTGTGTGCAAGCGTGTGTTCATATGTGTATGCGCGCGCGTGCGTGCGTACGTAAGTACAAAGCCATCAAACCCAGCTCCTGGCTATATTACATACCATAACAACCAGGTTCACTTTATAAGCCTGTTTTTTTTAAAAAAAACCATGGGATATAAGTGAGAAGGTGACAAGGTGCCTAAAAATTCCAACAGTATTGGAAGTCCGACTTTGACACTATGGAGTGTTTCGAGTGTATGTTTGCGCACGTGTATGTGAATGTGCGCTTGGTTGTGCCTGGATCTGTGCATAAATGAAGCCTGATTGCGCTTGTTTCTGTCACGTTTTCGGTGGGGTTGGAAGTACTGTCACCATTGCTGTCGTGATACATACTATTATATATATACATATTACTCACGCCCACCCACCCACCCCCCTCCAGACGGTCTTGTTAGAAAATGGCTTTTGAGTTTCGTGTAATTTCTTTAAAATATCCACTGTTTTAAATTGTCTCCTCCCCAAACAAAAGCATTTTAACCCTGGAAACTGAAAAAAATGCCGTGACAGCTATTGATTTTTAAAAGTTCAGTTTAAGTAGTGAAAGATCCTAAAGAAATGTTAAAAATACAAAGCTGATGTTCCTGCTGACAGACATTATATGACAGCTGTCTGCTGCAGCTGGCTCGCAATGCCTGTAGTCATGCTGCTTTTAGAATGTCGAGTTTTAAAGTTATGAAACCCAACTACAGTTTTTCTTTTTGCTACCTCCCCCGTCAATCCCTCTGTCTTCCTTATTTTCTTTCCCACGCGAGTACACGCGCGCTGACGCGCACACACACACACAGAAAGACACACACACACACACACACACCTACTGTTGTTCCATTGCAAAGAAAGAAACTGAAATGGAATTCCGTTTGTCATCGTAAATCTAATATTTACAGAACAATAACTGGTACCTGGTGAAACTGCCTTATATTGCTAGCAACATACACGCGCCGTGGATTGCATTTCTCGTCGTCCAGTGTATGCGTTCATTTCTCGTCTGTCCTCAGGATCCACAAATAAATGGTCAGGATCGTCATGGCGACCTCTGAAGGAGACGGCTCTCGCCTGACTACTGCCTTACCTACTTTCACCTTCACGTTCGGCCACGACTTGGACAACCTCTCCAACTCCACCAGCGACAGCACGATCTCGCCGTGGGGGCACTACGGGCCGCTGGAGCAGTACACGCTGCTGTGGGTGTTCGTGGCCATCAACAAGTACTACCTGTGGGTCATCTTCGTCATCGGCTTCCCGGGCAACCTCCTCAGCTTCCTCACCATCCTCAGGATGCCGACAGTCAGCTCCTCCAAGATGCACGTGGCGCTGCTGGCGGTGGTCGACAACTGCGCCCTCAGTTTCAAAGTGCTGTACCACCAGCTGACGGGACACTCGGTGCCCATGTACGACGCCGGCTGCAGGGTCAGTAACTCTTACGTCTGCGGTTCTAGACAGTAGGCAGCTATAGACTATAGACTATATCATCCGCGGAGCCTGCATTGAAAGCAGGCGCCACAAGGAGAAAATATACTAGACCTGAAACATTTAACAAGTGTTATTGTCTTGGTGCAAACGCTTTGTCCCTGTCCATCAAAGAGCCCCCAGTAACTCTGTCACTAGGTGATGTGTATTTCTCCTGGCGCTAGTCTGAGGTTAACTTATTCCTGTAAAATTACGATAATTTAGTATGCATGTCAGCTAATCTAATAATTAATTGAATTATTAGGTATGTCAAGAGCAACGCCGTTCGTATCCGAATAATCAATCATCATAGCTCAAAATATGTAAGTTGAGGCCCACCAAAATCATGATTTCTAAATTCCTCCCTATATAAATCACTCCATATGGGTTGGTGTATTATTAAATCACTACAGCAATCATCTGATTTTCTACACACACCGTAAAGTAACGTAAAATAACGCGTGCCTGTTACTTCCATCTCTTGACTGTGTTCAGCATGTTGTCTAATGGGTTTTTTTTCCACTTCTTTCATTAGGTGATAATTTTCTTTGCCAATTTCTTCTCCATCTGCTCGAGCTGGATTCTGGTGGCCATGACAGTGGAGAGGTTCATCGCGGTGTGGTTTCCATTAAAGGTGAACCGCATTTACTCCAAGACCAAGGCCACGCTAGTCCTCATCGTTATTACGGCCTTGACCTTCTGCTTCAATCTTTTGTACTTCTGGATTTACCACGAGGACTATTCCATGAACGCATGCGTGCCCATGCCCGAGTACAGGGACTTCATGAAGTTCTACTGGTACATCGCTGACGCCCTGGCCTACGCCATCATCCCTTGCCTCATCGTCCTCCTCAGCAACATCCTCATCATCATCAACGTGCAGATGGCTTCCAAGACCCAGCGCCACCTGACCAACAATTTCGATCAATCGGCGCGCAGGATGAGAGACCAGCAGCAGATCACCACCATGCTCATCGTCATCTCCATGGCCTTCCTGGCGATGCTGCTCCCCAGCAGCGTGTTCTTCATCATCAAGGATTACTGGGTGTACACGAACATGACCTACGGAGAGCTGGAGTTCGTCTTCACCAAGCAGATCATCCATCTGCTCAGCGACCTGAACCACGCCATCAACTTCTATCTCTACTTCCTGTCCATGGCCGCCTTCCGAAAGCGCTTCATGGACACCATCTGCTGTCGGAAGCCCAAGAAGAAGCAGAAGGGCTCCAACAGCAGCGTTTTCAAGACTTCCCATTCGTACATCTCCTTCCACTCCACGCACAGCAACCTCAAGCAGCGCGGGGACTTCCACCAAAGCCACAGCCTCACGAACGTGTCTGACGTCAGCAGTGAACTCTGACGATCACCTCTGGACCGGCCTGGAGTCTCGCGGAGTAGGCCGTTGACAGCAGCTTGCCAGAAGGTGAGGTACTTCAAAGGTAGTCAAAAGTCAGCACCGAATTTTCGCTTCGGTATTGAATGTTTTACTACTTCTGACGTCCTTTGTAGAGCCTCAACTTCCCGTAAACTGCTTAAGGGCGCTGGTTCTAGAAAACTCAAGGCAGATTTCCGTCATCGCCAGAAAAACTTCACCTCTCACACAACATCATGTATGTGAAGAATAAGTTCTGACACACGTTGCCTGCAGGATAGAAATGCTATTTTCATGCAGGGAAAGCAGCAGCTCCTTTGTCTGGAGTACTCTTGCGGTACAAGGACAGACAAAGCGCCAAGTGAACTCGACAGTTCCGAGATTTGCATTCCTAGCACCGGAAAAGCAGTTCTCTCCTGAAGTCAACGAGTGGGGGTTTTCTAAGTTATGCAGGCGGCGTTGAAAGACTGGTTTAAAATTTCGTGGTCTGCTTGGATTGCTTTTGAGCAATGACACAGTCATCTTCAGCTTCCCCTTTAACTGTTAACTTTCCGCACTTTTAGGGAATGCCCGCCGCTTCCTTACTTTCTTCCTTCCTTCCTTTCTTCCTTTTGTCTCCTTTTTTTCATCTTTTTCCATTCTTCGTTCCTTCTTTGTGTTTTCTTTACCTTCTCAGCTCTTCCACGTTCTCAAATGCGGTCGCGTGAAGGCTCACGGCAGAAAGCATTTAAATCTGATGGCTTGAAGCTTCTCCAAGTTTAACAACAATTCTGTTGATAATTCCTATATACTTTACAAGCCTTCCTACGACTTTATTGTCCTCTCCTGATGGAAGATGTATCGCGGAATTTACTTCTAGAGACGATTCCATTCGTTTGATCAAAAATGTTATAAAGCACATCCATGTTTTATATGACATGACATACTATATTAAATGATGCTTATACAAAAAAAAACCTTTTGGAACAAACTGTTTTGTAATGTGTTCTACATCTCAGCAAGAAGATGGATCTTTATTTACTGTGTTGAACTACAGTGTTCAACACAGTCTAAATTTTGAAAAATTGGTATGCGTGCGTGCGTGCGTGCGTGCGTGCGTGCGTGCTCCAAACAATCGATTACGCCTTTAAAATGTTCCCCCTGCTTGGCATGGCTGAGCCACGACAAGCTGACAGTAGACCATCCGGAGAACACCACACACGCAGACGCTCCTTGACAGATTTTTCAGACTTTCGGCTGCCGCCTGCTTCTCGTCCTTGTCAGTGGGACTTGCAGACCATTGTCTAGTGCCTATCTGCTGTAAAGGTGTCCTGCGCACCTGCAAAAATAAAAACGGTCTGAAAAACCGCAACATTTCTTCAAATTCTAACGGACTAGGCTAAGGATGCAGATCCTCAAAGACCCTGAGGTCATCTTCACTAGCGCTGTCCTTCTCTTCCCCAAACATCATGGCGAGAATAAGCAAGCATCAATGATCTGTCAAAATTAAACACTAGTGACTAGTTTCAAGCAAAGCTAAAGGTATTTTTAGGCAGCGTTCTACATATACGACTATAATCTGTCGAAATAAAATAATATGTAACAAGGGTTTCCTCAAGGAGAAAAATGTATACCTGATGTGGCTGCTCAGTCAGAAAGATTTGAGAAACCACTGTGCTGTGGGAAGCGGACGGACGCAGTGGAGTGTCTGTCTGTGGTCCCGAGGGCACAGACAGTTTCAACACACGGCGATCTCTCTGGCCGCTCGTTTCTCAAGTTACTTTGTATTCTGACAAGATTTTGAAGTATGTTTTAACCTTGCAACGACATAAAATGCAAAACGAAACCTCAGTACAGCTCTTACTTTTAAAGGCAATCTTTAGTGGGCTACAGTTTATCGTTCTAATGTCAGAGCTGGCTTCGTGACTGTGTTAATCTAGTTTCTATACATGAAAGTGCCTATGTGATCTGTTCACCCTCTGAAATTTATGGAAACAATATTAAAATGCGATGTAAACAATCACGAAAAAGCTATGTGCTACAATAAGCTTCTACACCACAACAATAAGACAAATGTTCTGCTTGTTCAGATGTGTTTATTCTCATTTTCGTACAGGATATTGCGAATCTAAGCTTGAAAAAATCTTGAAGCCTACAACAATGCAAAACTTTATCACAAAAGATTGCCAGCATACTTGCCACAACTTCTCAACTCAAAACTTTTTAGCGGTCCGATTAGAGAAAACAAAATGCTTGCCAAATTTGTAATCCTCACAAAAGCCTTCTTTAGAAGTGTTTAAGAACCTGTTATATAGTGTCTTTTCCCCTAACAACGATAATGGTTAGACCGAATTCGCACTGAATGATAACGTAAAACGATAGACCCAGAAATAATATTCGCTTGAAAACAATTTTTTAATACAGAACATTACTTTAGATCAACTTCTAGAGACATAATGTACATCTTTTTCCGTCATTTATTCACTGTCTCGTTTCCAGTACTTCCTTTACAATAAGAACATGAAAGTTACACCATTTAGGCATCATTGCGTGTTTAACTCTTTGAAGATGTGAAATAGAAATCTGTATGCCTGCTTGGAATCCATACTAGATAAGCCAATGGAATATCAGGGCCTTTTTCAGCCCATGATGGTGATAGGTCAGTTGAAAAGAGTTTTTATGTCACTGGAAGCGAGTAAAGTTGCAATGAAGAACTTACATCTTAAATCTTACAAAAGCAGAACAGCCTTATGTGCGATCTGTTCGTGCACCTGACAAAGAAACTTGCATTTCGATACAGCATTGGCTTTTTCTTAGACTGAAAGTGTGTGAAATGAGCAAAATATGGAATGAAGTATTCTTTAGCTTGATTTCAAATTATAGTTTCCTATTTAAAAAAAATCGCTTTTCCGGGGTGCTCGCGAGGTGCTGCTTCCCAAGATAAGTCTTGCCTGTCATATAAGAGTTCTTGTACACCATAAACTGTAAGGTTCTTGTGTTCCCCAAGGTAAAAGTTCATATCCACCATAATTTTTGCGAACCTTCATATGCTTGAGTCCGTGCAAACCCAATGGTGTGAGAGTTAAAGTCCGTAATGTAAGAGGTCAGCTGCACCATAAAGTCCACGTGTACTGTAAGTGTATACATCGGTTGATCTCTTTTGAGTATTCCGGAATAGTTTTCTCGACACGAAATAAAGAAGACTTTCAAATCGCTTCAAATGTCCGACATTTACCTAAACAACTTTCTTTGACACGGCTCATGTGTGACATTTTTACGCAACACGATATGGTCGTCAGCTATTTATTAATTTTAACACGATTTTAACCAATTGTTCGTGGTACTGAAACAATCTTTATCCTTATTATCTTTACCATCATCATTATTGTCGTCATTGCTGTCATCGTCTTCTTCGTCATCTTTCTCAAAGCCTTAACAGGGTCGCGCTAATGACCCGGCAATCTCTCGTTGTCTTTTGCCATTCTCCAGATAAGATCCCCGGACACTAAGGTATGTTGCTGTTGTTGTTGATCATGTGATACATTTTCAAGATGTTTTATGGAATTTTTTAGGCCTATTTTATTCAAAGGGTTTTACTGTCCCTTTCTTCACTTTAATTCGTCGCGAGTTCTTCTCCCTTCTCTCCCTCTCCACCCACTCTCTCTCTCTCTCTCACTTCAACTGCTCTTTCCCTCTCTTTGTCTCTCTTGGTCTCTTTGTCTCTTTGTCTATTCCTGCCTCATCTCATTTCTTTTTTACTTCTCCTTCCAGTTGAACTTTCAGTGTATAAAGTTATTTTAAATATAACTTTCCCCCTTCCAGATATTATCTCTCGTTGATCGTGTAATATATTTGCTGTGCTTTTTGTCAGAACACAAGAAATCTACTTGTTTCATGTAAACTGTTTCGTTAAAATGGTATCTCCTATATATACTGACTCAGCACAATTTCGTGTGGTGCATTAATGGTCTGACGATATCTTTTCAGAGCTGTGTAAGCACCCATAATATCAATCATATCCGCTGTAGGTTATGTCCATTTAATTTCTGCAGTTCTGCACAAATAAAAAGAGGTACAAAGGTGCTGGTAATCAATCTGGAGTGCTACGGATATACATAGTTATACCCGAAATGGATTCTGTAATGGAGCAAGAGAAATGCAGATGGTAAATGGTATACAATGGGCAATGACTGTATATATGTGGTACATAGCTGTATGTGTCCAGTGTACTATGTACTATAATTATAGCCGCCGAGTTAACGAAGCTATAACGCAGAAGCGCATATGGGATTTCTAGTTTTATATATATATGCCATTTCTATATATATATATATGCCATTTCTATAGCTATATATATATATATGGGATTTCTAGTTATGGTAAAGCATACCCTTAATGTGCATACATCAGACTATGTGACTTGGACGTGCTTATGAGTAAGAACAACACGATGAGAGGAGTTTACATATGTGTTGTTTTATGTTAATAAAAGTTGATAAAACTGCTGGATTCTTTTGTTTTCTATTATTGCGCTGTGCTGTAGACGACTGTTGCCGGCTGTGCTGTAGAGGACTGTTGTTGGCTGTGGAAGGAGGCACCGCTCAAAAGTGGAGTAAACTATTGAATCATAAGAAATAACATAACACGTAACACGTAACACATAACACATAACACAAACCCACTTTTTAAAAAAACTCAACTCACATAGCACAGCGCGCGCACACACATTTCTCTCTCTCTCTCTCTTTCTCTTTCTCTCTTTCCCACACACACACAATTCGCATAGTTTTTTATTTCCGTTTTATTCTTCCTTACCCTCAATGGAGTATGAAGACAAGATATAAGCAATAGTACGAAAAGGAACAGAAAAGTGATCCGAAGTTCACTAGTATAAACAACCTGTCTTAAGGGGCTCATAAACGTAGCGAATGGAAACAATGCTAGTGCCAATCTGCAGCCAACACACAGCACAGGTTATCCATTTCCACGAGTATCTTTGAGTAGATTTCAATGAAACACGATAGCTTTGTCGTTTAGCTTTTCGTTGAAATAAGCGATGAAATTTATTAGCATTGTGCCGATTTCTGTAACTCATGCGGTTACCATTTGTTTCGGTCAGCCTTGAATTTATCGCAGAAAAATAACTAATGGTACTTATCACGGATGTCGTTACTATAGCAGAAATGACAGGTTCTTTCTTTTCTGGGTATTTTCTGTATTTCGTGCATTACGAGTCGGAATTTAAGCAGTGGAAAGTAGTGGTTAGGGGGCAATATTTTTATGTAGTTTTCAAAAGTTAAAGACGTTTTAATAATTCTGTAGTTCTTATTGATGTCTTTTGTATCTATATCTGCTAACCAATTTTCAATAAACTGATTGTGTAAACTTCTATCAACTTTCTGTTTGAACCATTCATATGAGTAGGGGAGATTATTTTGATTGATCCAAAAACCGTTTAGTCCGATGGATTGTAATGTTGATTTTACTGCTTGTACATAATTTGAGTGGAATTTCCCCTTCCCCCACCCCCACTCGCGTGGCCGTAAAATTGTTCTATATAAGATACTGGATAATTTATTGCGATTCATAACATGAACCAAAAACAAAGCCTCCTACTTTTAATTTGAACATTAATGGGGAATAAACCTAGTTCTCCAAGGACCATGTTAGTGGGTGTTGCTTTTCTTAGCTTTACCATTAACTCGTAGAATTTCAACTGTAATTTTAGGGCCATATCGTTTGTTGCCGGTGCCCAGTCTTCGCAGTCATATGTGCGTATTGGTGCATTATTTTTATCCAGTAGTTCAGCTTGGATATCTACTGGTAGCTAAAGCAATTTACAACTACAATAGTGCGATTTAGTGTTACGAAAAAACATAACTCACAGTTGTATTCATAACTCCCCCCCCCCCCACACACACACACTTGTTTACAGCCAAATGGGAATTGTAATTGACTATGATAGCCAGATATTGACATGATGCATTCACCTGTGTCACTCTAGCAACCCTTCATACGGTCCAGTCAAAAGAGTAATTACACGCTTGACAAGAGAGCAGCGAGGTTTGAAAACACGCTGTTTTCTTCCATGTTGTCGGAGCAAGCAGAAGGAACGCAGAAAGGTCATTGCCGAACTGCCAC
>SMGT01002686.1:274761-290163 GCA_004794575.1 Lanistes nyassanus
CTCTCTCTCTCTCTCTCTCTCTCTCTCTCTCTGTGTGTGTGTGTACTGGGTTGATCTGGGTTTTTTTATAATTTCTTCTATCTCATCTCCTTTAGTAGTAGTTTTAATCCATGATTTTAACCCATTCTACGTGTATTCATCTTGTAAGCAAACGGTCAGCGACAAGAGTGGAAAAACACCAGAGACAGCAAGTGAACAAGGATTTTCTCTATAAAAAAAAAGTACGCAGGCCATCTTGTGGCGAACTTTGGGCTTTTTGGGAAACTCCCGACAAGGAAGAAGAGCTTAAAATATTGGACCCGCACCTTAAAGACAGTCTCAGACTGATTTGTGTAACTATTTGCAGGGAGATCTCGTCAATGGCCAGTGATGCGTTTTCCTTGACATGATCCTCGGACACAATTCTCCCGTCCCGTGATTTGTCATTTTTTCCTCTTTTGTAAGCGGCGTGCTTTCATCCGTACGATGGCAGATTGCTCCTGGATTGTTTACCTGTTTCCGTGAGCCTGACAGAAGACAGCGTGTGGTCAGTTTGGACCCTGCTCCCGTCTCGCGGACGGTCTTCCCCAGATGTTTTTGTTCTCTGTTCTCAGAAAGCTTTTCAAGCCGGCACGAGGCTTCTAGCGTTCGTCTGTCTCTCTGTTCTTCCTCCTCGTCCTCTGCTTTTTCGCCCTTCGATCTCCTAGGGTCCGTAGAGTCGGCCAGTTCCTAATTCGGTCAAACGATTGGTCATTTGATCATCCCCTTCCCCTTCTTTTCCTTCCCTCCTTCTCTCCCTCTATCCGTCTCTCCCTGTCTTTCTTTCTGCCTGCGTGTCACTTGTCCCCCTCTCCCCGCCCCTGTCATCCTCTTTCCCCTCTTGTCACCTCGTTATATATAAATATAAATATAATACACAGGCGTAAGTACACACACGCGCGCGCACACACACACACACAAAAAGACATGAGTACGTCGTCATCGAGATTAACTAGCGTTCGAATATCGAAGCACAGAACTTAGTCCATACCGAGATTTACTTGAGGAATACCCCCCCCCCCAGAACGAAACTTTCACGTAACATTGGGCGGGAGAGCTTATTGACAAAGGAGACAATATGCGTATGAATGGATTTGAGAGAACCAGCAGCCAGCTGCGATCCCCAGGGGAGGGTGGGGTGGGTGTTCCAAACGAGGTTCATATCAGGACAGAGTTGCGTAAACAAAAGTTTACTTGCTGCTACACTGGGACTGCTGTCGCAAGACAGGCTTCAGTCCCACCCAGTCACATTATACTGATACCGGGCCAACCAGTGCTAATGTGGGTCCCTATAGTGCCAGGCGTCTGGCAGGGCAGCTACTAAGTTGCCAGTTTTCAAGACTCGGCCGGGGCGTGAATCACCGACCTCCCGCCTCGGAGGCGAACGCCTTAACCACTAGACCCCCGAGGTGGTTCGCGGGTAGGGAGGCCCCACAAGGGACATGACAGAGAACAAGGAAATCTTGCTTTGCCAGTGAATGTTGTGCGGTTCTGTAACATCCCTTGTGGCGCCTGATAACCGCAATCTACCGGAGGGCCCGTAGCCCTGATGAAATCGTGACCCGAGGTTTCAACCAACACCTCAGCACACATGATGCGCGTGCATAATCTAGCCTGACATGCGCGCACACGTATCGTACGGGTCGCATTACTCTTCTCACTCTTTGAAAGACAGGGAGTTATAACCAAACAGTCCACGGCCTTGGTCGGAAAGTTTTGATGTGAGAAATGAGAAGACGGCCATGTTTAGGTCTGACCAGGGGATGTGTTCGGCATCATCGATATTGTCATTAACTTTACAAACAGACACTGCACTCCAGGCAAACAGTGGCTGACGGCCACAACCTATTCCCTGCATAGTCTAAAAATTTCTGGATTTTTGGTAAAGTAGGATATTTCGAGATTTTTTTTTAATCTATGGTCATAATTTGCATGAGCAAATCAAAGATTATATTTTTTCGCAATCTTTCGGTTGAAAAAAATTAATATAAGAAAAAACAAAGGAAAAAAGAGTGAAATGAGATCGCACAATACTGTTTTCTAGTAATATTATGGAAAGTTTTATATTTGACAGAGACAGGATGTTTGGATACAAACTTCGTTTAGCGGATGATATTATAACTCCATAATAACATGCAGTCTTAACTTTCTTCTTTCAAAATTGAGCTTGAGTCGTCTCGGTTTTTTTTTCAAGTGAATGGCGACAACGATGGTAATTTCTGTCGAAAAGAATGACTGACGCGGAACAGGTAAAAATTTAGGAATGGCAAATAAAAGAAACAAAACCGAGCGACAGATGGACAAATAAAAAAGAAAGAAAGAAAGAGAGAGGATAAATGGATGTGTAAGGAAAGTGAGTGAAAAGTTCAGAAAAAAGAAAGGGAGAAAAAGCAGGGAGGGACATAGAGGAGATGAAGGTGGATTTAGAGATGCAGAGAGGGCGGGGGGAGGCTCGATATAGGAGGAGAGAGAATCAAGTTTTTTTTAAATTGTCACATAAAAATGCTGTTTGAGAACTAAGTTGACTTCCTGTAGTGTTTGACACGCCACAGGGAGAGAGGTGCAAGGAATTCCAAACACCAGGACACCAAGCAGACGACAAGCGGTGATCAGAGGTTTCAAGATTTGTGTTCTCCTGTCGGTATTTGATTACTGCAGTGTCACAAACCCTTCCACATATCTGGACTTTATGCTAGTTTCAACAGTCAGTCAACGCCACGTGTCAACTGTTTTCGACTCCCCTTTGTCTTATATTGTCTACTGTAGAGGATCGTTTCAGACGATGAACTGTGTTAAAAGTCCACGGCAATCTTCCCTGTGGATTGCATCGCCTCGGTTGTCTAGTGGTTAATGCGTTCGCTTCCGAGGCGGGAGGTCAGTGGTTCACGCCCCGGTTTCAGTATAATATGACTGAGTGTGACTGAAGCCCGTGTTGTGACGTGTGGCAACACCTTAACTTGTCTGAGCAACATCGTAGTCCTGATATGCACCTAGCAACAAACACCCCCAATCATACCTACCCGCAGATTTCGTAGACCGCCTCCGAGGCGGGAGGTCGGTGATTCGCATCCCGGCCGAGTCAAACCTAAGACTTAAAAATTGCCAATCTAGTAGCTGCCGTGCCAGACGCCTGGCACTATAGGGAACAGTACTAGGACTGGTTGGCCCGGTGTCAGTATATTGTGACTGGGTGGGACTGAGGCCCGTGTTGCGCCATCAGTCCCACGTCCTGCTATGCACCTAGTTTGCGGCTGGACGTTAAACAACAGATACCCAACCCAACACCGCAGATTTCGTGAAACCAGGCCCAGACTTTGTTGATATTTGAGAGAGTATGACAGTTACTAGCATGTTCTCTTATTCGCTTCCCATTAAAAAATTAAAAGGGGAAAACATTGCCCCGAGTGAGGATCGAACTCACAACCTTCAGATTGCTCTGAGACAGAGACTATGAGACTGACGCGCTACCTACTGCGCTATCGAGGCAGACGCAATCGTATTCCTTTTCTCTTATAACCTTTCCAGTTGGTGTTACAAGCGACGCGATACTTTCTCGTTGGCCGTCTATCAGAAGAGTTTGAACTGTATTGAATGCGAAGAGGTAAATAAATTCTTTTTGTGGCTTTCTTCTGCTAGTTCTTGCTGCTGACGCACCTATCTTCCAGACGTCACGACACGTGACAAGCTCGCGGCACGCCCGTTGGACATAATTTCCAGTTAGAGCCAATGACTAGCTGAAGGCGCACATCCTGTAACTAAACGCCCGATCCTCACTTCCGCTCGAATGCTGTCAAAAGCAATCAATCGAGGAAAGCTTGTGACTTCCGAATTCTTCTCGACTCAAAAGTTTTGAAATCAGACATACTTTATGGAAGGCGTTTACAAAATGAGAAATTTCACTCTAACCTTTCATCATAGTCGTCGTCATCGTCGTCGTCGTCATCTTCTTCTTCGTCGTCGTCGTCGTCATCATCATCGTCGTCGTCATCACATCTAGCCTTTCATTTCTACACCCGTCATTTCCTCAGTATCTGTCATTCCGAGCATCGTAAGTGTTAGTCAATATTCAAGCACAACCTGGAGTATAGCCAAGACCATAGCCTTGGTCTACTGGCATCTGTTTTCATCTTTCTGTCCATTTTTGTTCTCCATTCCGTACATGCATTTGTGCAATTTTTTTCGCTAACTTATTATGTCTTGTGAAAGACAGTGATTAGGTGTGCGACAAGCAGCCTGCGGCAAAAACCGTCTGTTTCCCGGTCCACAGTCGAGATTTTGCCAGATTGAAGATCGACGGAAAAGTGCAAGCAACGAGAAGGAAACCGCTGGACATGAAAGGAAAGCTGACGAGAAAAAAATAATTCTTATAATCAAACCCTGGATATTTTCATTCCCCCTTCTGTCAACTGATGTCAGCTTCTTGCATTCATGGGAACATATTCATCATAGGAAGCCATGGTAACGTACAATCGTCAACAGAAAAACATTTCAATCGTTTCAATGCTTTATAGACTGCACATTTTTAACCTCCCCAATCTACAGCGCCCAAAAAACATCGCTGAATAGATGAGAGAAGATAGTTTAAAGCTGGACGGTGAAGGTTAGAACTGCATGGAGGGGGGGGGGCTGGTTTTGTTTGTTTGTTTGTTTGTTTTTTGGAATGCGCTTTTCTCCCAGTTTCGAATACTTAGGACAGGCTAAAATGTAATGGACTTTGCTTTTGTTAGCAGATTCACAAAAAGGACGATGTATGTTGGAAGGATACATCCTGCAAAGGTGGTCTCTGTGTGAGTTTATATCGGTGATATCTCCAGCCTAACCCAAAAAGTCATTTCGAGCTCAAAACATATTTTGTGCTTGCTAGATAAGGGCGGGCTCAAAGCAAGGGATGATTTAAAAAGACCTTTAAAAAGGTGAAACGATCCTTGAATGACAACTCGCTTTCCTAGTCCCGCTGATAACAATCTTGTAATCTTCGTGAGAGAAGGGGAGAGAAGGGGGAATATATAGAGAGAAAGACAGATGAGGTCGAAGTAATGGTGGAAGAAAAAAAAAGAATGAGGAAAATAGAAGGAAAAGAAAAACGAAAGAAAGATCTGAATAAAGAAGCGTTTCATTTAGTTTCATTTTTTATTCAGGAATGAAAAATACAGAACATAGATAACAAGCAGCCCTAAAAAGGTGCACCCCAAAAGTGCCTTGTGTCGTTAAGTAACTTCTACCTTACACCTGATATAATATTGCTAAAAGACTATCAGTTATTACTTCAGCTGATATACAGTACTCGCTAGCCACTGGCCCTGTGCCAGTAAATACCACAGCAAGATATGGTGGCCTAGCAGACATGAAGGCATTTAACAAGAAAGCCAGAAAGGAAGCTGTGTCGTCTGCAAGCGTGTGTAGTGTAGAAATATAGCCAGTCTCATGGCAAAGTGGTGGAAGTAGCCGTTCGCCAGAGTCTGTAGACAAGGTGCTTCGCCCTTCATTGCTGATGTCCGCCACTTTCGTTTCCAGGCCCCTTCTCAGTGTCTGCCATTTTGGTCATCGAAAACAGTTCTTCCCAAACCAATATAATTTCCAGGGAGAAACCACGAAAAGGGTTTTTCTTGTCTCTGATGTAGTCTCTTCTAAGACGAAAACTCTTACAGCAGCATGTATTATTTCCCAATAATGTCTGTTCTCTTAGTAAGTATATTTACTTACGTTCATATATACATTGTCCGAGAAGATTTTTTAAAAAATTATTTTGACATTTTACAGAGTTTGTATATATGTATTCGAATATGCTCATGAAGATATGTTGATTCCTATTTGCATTACCCTTAGGTGTGAATATTTATGCCATGCCTAAAGTTTATTGCTCCTTGGGGAAATAGGTCACGTGGCCACCACCAAGATCTGATGCTGGTTGCAATTACACCTAGGTGAAATTATTTTCTCCTAGGTGAAATTATTTCCCCCTAGGTGAATGTATTTTCTCTTAGATAAAATTGTCTTCATTTTACAGCTCGGCCATCCATACGGAAGGGTACATTCAAATGCCATGCAACAGAGTAAGACGCACGTTAGTAAGTTCAAAATGCTCTTAATTCTAAACAAAAACGAAGGTATTCTACGTTGCAAGAACCTGGGTTTCATTATCAGTTTATTTTATG
Organism: Lanistes nyassanus; assembly: GCA_004794575.1. Lineage (NCBI taxonomy): Eukaryota > Metazoa > Mollusca > Gastropoda > Architaenioglossa > Ampullariidae > Lanistes > Lanistes nyassanus. The sequence goes on from SMGT01002686.1 coordinate 280,935, forward strand.
TTCACAATGTCGCCTTCCCTCCCACCCCCACCTCGTCATTTCTTTAGGAGAGTGAAATCTGTTCGAGAGTGCATGTGTGGGTGCGTGCACGCTAAAATGCGTACGTGTCCTTATGTCTGTGTGTTGTGTACGCTACCCTGTGCCTTGCGTATCTGAATTATTTTCCAGGGTCTTGATGAAATATGTCATTCATGGAAGCAGATGACAGAGTAAGCTACGAGCTGCGTGCGCAGCCTCACAAACAACCCTGACCTTCCTTTCCAGCAAAGAGGTCACTTCCAATCTGAAACAGACCATCCGGCAGGGCGCTGTTATTCATCGTTGGTCGCTCCAGATGAACAGCGATTACCATTGACACGCTCGCTAAGGGCCGACCGGCTCTCTTCGTGATGCCTGATGTCCACTAGTCGCTGCAAGCTCGTCTGAAGTGGTCAGGGATTTCCTAAACACCCCTAATGCATCTTGCCTCCCTGTTGCACGAGAAAGAAGCAAATCCTGAATAACTGCGGCAAAATGCGTGGAATCTCTTGAAGTCAGCAAAGTTATTCCATTTCTGTCCGACTGCAAAGCTTTTGGTGAGGGCGGTGCTAGAGGCCAGGAGCTGCGCGTCCTCTGCTTCACGAAATGAGGGGCTCTCCTGTCTTTTCCAACGTCCTGAGCGACAGTTCACTGACTGCGTTCTTGTTGTGTCAGGCAGTCAATGCTACATGTAACGGCGAAGTAACAGCTTCTTTGGCACCCTGAAGTTTGCTGGTTTGGCAGGGCAGACTGTCTCTTGTTTCGGGTTCAATTAGACGTGCTATATGGTTTAATCTGTCTCAAATCCTGTGGACAGCGCGACTGACGGCGGCTTGACGAAAGGCGAATGGATCAAAAGAAGTAGAGAAGGAGCAAAGCCTTCGCAATCAATTAGCAAAAACGACTTCCGCGCTGGCGTGTGACTCCGCTGTGAAAGCTTTGGCACACGGGCAACGAAAAACGGTCTGACTGCTGTCTGCTTGCCGAAACCAAGGCAAGCTACTCTTGAATTGACACGTCTTGGTTATTTCGTCTGCCGGCAGCACAGCGGGGAGGATGGCTTACTGTCAGTGTGCTCTTTGCAAAGACTGATGTTTCTAGGATTCATTTGCGCGTATAATCGTTTACCATAGGCACAGCTATATACACAAATGCATCAGTTTCTAGCTAAAGTCACATGTCGCATAGTGACCACATTTTCTACCCAGTGGTTTCAGACTGGGTTACACAAGTCTCGACCACGAACCCGCATGACCTTGTCCTCGACCACGACTCGACTCCGCAAGCTCTTAACCGAACAGTACCTCGAGCCCACAGCCGGAAGGTCGACCGCGATGCGGCCTCGTTCTGAAAGGAACAAACTTACGGCAAAAGAAAAGAAACGCAAAATTATTCGCATCAGAGCGACAAGCAAGTGGTGATACAAAAGCTGAGATGCAAAACGTTAAACTGCTGCAGGTTTCTCACTTATGAAAAGCATTTAGCAAGAATGTGTCAAAATCCATAGATCCTCGAGAAAAAGTTGCTGTTCAAGTAAAAAAAAAATGTAATCCCCAAGTTCATTAGATTAGCCATTAAAGTGCTGATGCTGGCCGCTCGTCTGCAAGCTGTTTTCCAAAACCGCTGGGAAAAGGCTCTAAAACTGAAAGCAGGAGCCAGACCATTTGGTAAACCCGTTTGCTAAACAGGCTTTCGGGTGTGTCAGAAAAAAATGAATCTTGACTTAGGGCAGAAAGAGATTCGAACCTTTTACTTCCAGCGGTAACTTTTAGCGGCTTTTGAGAAGAAAAAAAAGTTTTCTCAAAGACGTGGCTTGTCACCGGTTTCCGGCAAATGAGTTGCTTGAACTGACCCAGAGGTCAGCTTCTGTGGCTTACCTAGACTTTCATTTTGCTTGTGGGACAGTTACAACCAAACGACAGCCTAGACCAGAGATGTTTCTGGAGACATTAAAAGTCGTAAACTCCGAATCTTTCATGACTGTTTTTGATGTGGCTACCAAAAGCTTAGCGTGAAGTTGCCTGTGGAAGATGGACTGATTTACCTTTCAGACACCGTCTGATCTCTTTTAGCTGAACTCGCGAAGCGAGTAAGTCAAACTTGCCCTTCAGGGCAGTACAAGACCTCTGACACTCATCAAAGATCGACAGATTTCAGGGGAAACTGGTTGGGTGGGGGAGAGGCTAGCAGAGGAACAGTCAGTGAATGCAGAAGAGGATTCTAATATCGTAACATGGGTAATCTTGGATTCCTTTAAATCCAAAGCCGCAGGACAAACCAGGATTGTTCATCTAATTGTTCATCTGAGTTGTTTGCGTTTATCTGCACGCATCATCTTGGTGGCGGGAGAGAGAATATGGTGTTATTAACCATAAACTCAAATAAGTCATAAATTGCGTCTTGAGAGGGCAAAAAAATCATAGCTACCCATGATGAAGCCCATTAAAATCTTTCAGGAAGACGTTTGCTGCAACAGTCTCTCTGTCACAACTGTCCCTGACCGCAGCCCACACTTGGCTCACCGCACACTTTGTCGCCATCGAAAAGTTGTCTCTATGTTGCCCTAGTTGAGATGAATCGTCTTCTAAACGATGTCTGCGCCAGCACGCACGGCGAATTTCTCACACTTAGGATCTAATCTTCTCCATCAAGTCGCCATTCAGAGTTGTCAATCGTCTTGACGTCCCAGGTAGCTACTGCCAAACTAAAATGATAACCCCACTGGCGACACCTAGCGACATCGGTCCTGTTCAGGTCTTGGTTTCAAAGCTACGACTGCTTCATGTGCGTGCGTGCGTGCGTGCGTGCGTGCGTGCGTGCGTGGTGCGTGCGTGCGTGCGTGCGTGGTGCGTGCGTGGATCATTTTGCTAGTTTTCTCCGCTTGCTCTAAGAGAATGACATACGCCTGTTGAAGCCCTTCAGCAACTGGGGATTCTTCTAGCGCAGGTAAGTATGAAAAGACAGAACAAGGGCACTAGTCTCTATTTTATTTGGAAAAAGTTGGACGAGATTTATTTTTTAATAAATGATCAGCACTGGAACTCACAATATTGCCCATCTTTTGCGCTGGCAATTATTGTGCACCAAGACTTTTGCCAGGTGGAAAGATACATGTCAAAGAAAACAGGATGAGAACATGTTTCAGATGTTCACATATACACATATTCTCAGGACAATCAGAAACTACTCTTTCCGTTCTGAATAAGTACAGTTTTTGCGACAAAGAATAAGCGAAAAAAATCACTCTCCTCGATCAGGTCATTCTGTGAGTAGTAGTAGAAACTGATAAGCAAATAATTAATTGCGTCGACTATAAAATACCGCTAGCGGCTAATCTTGGTTCTCGTTGTGCTGCCTTTAATCGCTGGCAGTTCTCTTGATGGTTTTCTTGGCTGAAGTTTGTTGGTGGCTTTTTTCTATCCCTGACGGTGTGAGCAAAAACACACTCGTGAAGGACATTGTGTTTGCGAAAGGTGTTTGTACCTTAGTGCCATAGATCAACTAGGAGTGCAATTTTAAACATCACCAGTGTCCTCAATGGGACAGACATCACCAGTGTCCTCAGACGGACAGACATCACCAGTGTCCCCAGACGGACTCAAACATCACTAGTGTCCCCAGACGGACTCAGACATCACTAGTGTCCCCAGACAGATAGTGTCCTCAGACGGACAGACATCACCAGTGTCCCCAGACGGACTCACTGCATCACTAGAATCATTTGTGTCTGCTTGCTCCCTTGTTAAAGTCACGTCCGACAACAATGCAGCGCTGTGTAGCAGAGGGCAAGGCGTATCCTGGACTTCTTCTCGCTGCCGTCTGCTTGATGGGAGTGGCAGGTGAGTGCGCAGAGACGTTTTCAGATGTTAAATGTGTTTGCCTGTGCACGCGAGCACGTGCATTCCATCGTACATTGGATTTCGTGTTATGCAGAGTTGGGTGAGCCTATGTGTATTAGAAATGGCTACACAGGGATGTAATCAAGTTTTTTGTTTATAACAGCCATTTCTCTCCCCTCTCTCCCCTCTCTCCCCTCTCTCTTCCTCTCAGCACCCTTCCCTACCCGGTCTTTTCCCATCAACTGCGCCTTCTTCCCCCCACCCAGCCCTCCGTTTTTATTCTCTGCCCACTCCCCCTCTCGTCTTTATTTCTCGGCCTGCTGCAGACTCTGTATTTGTTTGCTGTTTGTTTCACAATGGCTGTTGGTCTGTCTGTCTGTCTGTCTGTCTGTCTGTCTGTCTGTCTGTCTGTCTGTCTGTCTGTCTGTCTGTCTGTCTGTCCCTCCCTCTGTACGCGTGGATATGATCCTCTGGCGGTTTCATTTCCCTAGAGTTATTGTTATTCCTTCAACAGTCGAGGTGTAAACGAAGAACAAAATCCCGTTGTGCTCTATCGGTCCCTAAGGCACAGTCAGACAAGCAAACAGAACCTGTCAAGCCATTGACTGATCGACATCGCCCACGCCGTTGCTGTTTCACAAGATTGACAGGGGAAGTGACCGACGACCGCTCAGAGTTATGGGACTTGTCTACCGGTGGATTAAATCGAAGCCATTTATTACAGTCTCTGGAAAACGTTGCTACATATTTTCAGTCCAGCAGAATCCATGACAAACGGAATTGGATTCCTTGTATACAAGTAACTTCTGAGGACTATGTGTTGGTCCCATGCATCCTTCTCCGCAAAAACAACAAAGTCTTTTGTACAAATCGTTACTGATTTTGGAAAAAGTATATTTACCTTAGATTCACAGTACAGTTTAAATGTAAACATAAGTCAGTTTTCCTTGAAACAGTTCACAAAACTCGCTGTCGGGAGGTGGGAGGTCGAGTGGAGTAGGGTCCACAAACACTTGTAAGTGACGAAGAAGTCGGTACGATGCTATTTATATCAAACACCAGTCTCGTGTGCATACTCATCTATCCTCTCGCGTTTTCTATAGCCCTTGTGATAACTTGTTTTGGCTTTGGAGAGCGAGTTAGTCATCTGGTGGAAAACTTGTAGAAATCTTACGATGTGGTGCGAACATCCTGTAGAATACTTGCACGTTGTTATTTGTGCCCTGAATAGTGCTTATCTCCAGTTAAAGATGCCTGTAGAGCACGTCGGCCATTACCAGCTTCTCCAAACTGGCGTGCTCAAACATACTCTGGCGTTCTGCGGGTGGGATGTTGGGGAGAAAACTGTCAAAATCTGTGTTCTCGGTGGAACTTCAAAACCTTAACAAAGACTACTTCGTCTCCCACTAAAGACTTTTGTTTCGGAAAGTAGGAAAAATAACAGAAAATCCGGTCTTTGAAATGCATGCTTCTCTTATTTTTGTCATTTTTACGCTGGCTTCCTTACTCTTATGTTTGTTGTTGTAACTTACAATACTTTATGATTTAGAAATTAACTCATGTTCGATATAATTTGTTGTGGTGGTAGTGCTGCTGGGGTGGGTGTATAATGCTGGACTAGAGGAAAGAAGCCAATGTAAACAAATACTCTAGTAATTGTTCTCTTCACGTGCTGTTGTTCGAATCGACGGACTGGCAGCCCCTTTCCTCCGCGGGTATCTACTAGAATTTGTCAGTCTGTGAGGACAGCGAAGAGGGGACGAGAGGAGTCTTGCGTTAGGAAGGTATAACGATGAATATTCCTGCCGTGCGAAGACAGTGTGCCTTCTCGAGTTTCCGCCCGGAAGTGACTATAATTTCTCCGTATTCATCTTCAACGACGCTGTGAAGATGCCGCAAGCACTCGGCACGCGAGCTGTGTGGCCGTGACCGGCGCATCTGGAACCAGCACGCAGACCAAACGTCGGACGCGTCTGGAAGAGGGCGGGCGCATGCCGGGATGGCTCTAGTCCTATTACTAGCAGCCCTGGGGAAGGACGCATTGGCGTTTTTACATCCCCTTTCGGTCATAAGAGTAGTCGTTAGTCCTTTTTGCTAGTGTATTTCACGTCCACTTTAAGTACGGACCAGCGAAAAGAAGGCCCATGTAACCGGCCCCGGGACTGAGCTGCAGATCTTCTCTTGACCCCGTTTTCGCACTCATAAAGCAAGAACGTGTGCGGGACCTTGTCGGCCCTAGCAGCTGAAATTTATGTTTAGCTGTATGTTAAGGAAAAATATGAACCTGAGGCAACACATCCCCGCGAAGGTATAATCGTACGCTTTTTTTGCGAAGAGACATTTAAGTCTGGAATGGTACATCTCTGATTGTTCTCTACATTTGATAAGGGGGATCGTTGCTTGGACAGCTGGGTCGAAGATTTTAATCCATTGAGCCTAGTTCAGATACTAACATTACTCGCTTTCGACACCAACAGTTTAGGGAAAGAAAGGTCGAAATCAAGAGGGGGATTCGGGAGAGCGATCAGTATCGACACGTGAGTCATAAAATAAATTTAAAAAATAACCAAATGAATAACGATAGAAACCAAATGACCAAAGAAAGTAGCCAAAATGAACAAAGAAAGTAACCAAATGAATTATGTTACTATCTTTGGTTGCCTCTAGCGACCACTTGTCTTCAGAAACAGCGAAGTACGGCAAGGTAAGGGTATAGGATAAGGTACGGGATGGTATAGTAAGGTGCTGCTTGGTAATGCTTGGTATGCTGGGTACGTTTTTATAGAGTGCAGTGTTGTCAGAATGCAGCCAGAGCCAAGTGGGTGCCAATACCACCTCCCCGACATCCAAGGGCTCCCGCGCATTCAGGTGCTCTTGAGGACTAAAGAGACGGCAAGCTAATTATCCTGACCCATTCCAAGGGGCTCAGAAGCAACCTTCACAACACACGTGCTACATACTCATCCAGTCCAGTCTGCAAATTAGAATTCAAACGTCTGGTTACAAACACGTGCTGCTACCGTAAACCCATTATATTTTGGTCCGATGTGGCAAAGTAGCGGGGTAGTTTGCATTTAAATGAATAGAAACGGAAAGAACAAAGACAGGGCGACGAATAAAATCTAATCAACAATGAGTGGATCATCAGCAGTGAAAGATTTTCTTCGAAAATGCGATTAAAGATAAATTGTTCTCAGAGTTAATTATTTTGATATTTTGTTACTAGTGCCAGCTAAAGGAAAGTTAGAGAGCTGTCGGGTCTTACGTCAGTAAACTACTTTTTTCTAGGTGTGCAAACACAGTATTGTAATGCAAGCTTCGACAGTCCGGTCAACATCAAAGAGACCGACCCACCAGGTAACTTAGAGTATATTAGATTTCATCCTGAGTGAAGATATTTCTTTGTTTTCTTGTGGTTTTTTTCGTGTGCCTGCTTATTTCTTTAGGGCAGCTCTGTTTGTTTACGAAAACCATGAAATAGAAATACAAATGTTTACTTGTTTGGGTATAAATGGCAAGTACGTAGGCACAATCTGCTGCGTGTAAGTGTATGTGCACCTTCCTCCCCCAAATAAAACAATCTTGTCGACATTTTCAGGCCTTCTTAACAGGTCGGTGGACATCCTAGTGTACACATGGTCCCTTTCTGCGAACTAACATGCAAATTTGCTCGGTTAAAAACCGGCTTTACCGGTTATCTTGATAGCGCCACACAATGCTTATCCTTCGTTTCTCGTGTGGCAAAACTGGTTAGTAGTACAGGCATATCATTAAATAGACCTAAACAAGCAACCGACGGGTCAGCCAACACAATTTTGCAAGTTTAATTTATTTTACGCCTATTTATAGTCCTTCCCGCAAATTGCTAGCTTTTCTCAGTGCGAAAATTTGCTTAACAACAGTTAAGTTTTTTATTTGTTTTTATTTGTTTTTATTTGTTTTTCTGTTTTCTAATGTTGATTTATGTATGTATGGTTTCTGAGGTAAGCCGGGGCTTCATTCCTTCTTTTGGACACCTGATGATTTAAATACAAATATAGGAGTGAAACGTACAGCAGGACTAAGAAGAGTGAAAAGCAGGTGAAAAACCACTTTCTACGAGACACACACTCCCGTGCCCACGCACACACATATCCACAAGCCGCCGCCCCCACCCCACGCAAGCCCGCACACACGCAAGCACGCACACAAACCCTCACAGACTAGTGGTAAGCCGTTTATTGTGTTCTTGTAAGCGGCCGGTGGATAACGCGGTTTTTTGCGGAGAGACATGATTGTGCGTGCGCAGTTTGACAGGCTGGATTAGCCAGAAGGAGTTAGGGAACGGAGAAAAACTCCAGGTTCAACAAAGAGGAAAAATAAACCTAGAATGACAAATATCTTCAGGTTCTACGGAAACGTAAACTAAAGCTCATGGAGTTATTTTACTTCCACTGGCACATGCCTGGGTTGAGACGCTGTGGTTTTGCCGTGCGCCAGATAACCCCAGCATCCAGATTTGCCCTCTTCCCAGAGGTCTTTGCACAGTACTGCGAATATTCGACGTCACATGGCAGGTCACAGCGCATGCTCAGATCTTGTTTTCGGTCTGGCCTTCGCATAAAGTGGTCTTCAGCAATTCAAATATTTTTCGTCGAACAAAATGCGAAATATTGTAAAGACAGTAGAAGAAATATGCAGCACGTACAACATTCTTATCGGAAAAGATGGTAAGAGGAGACACTATTGTTATGGTGTGGTACTAGAACGGCTTGGTTGCTGAAATTGTATGTACAGCTTTATCTACTGGCTTGTTTATCTCGCCGTTCCTCGTTATTTTTAGACAAAAACTCGATTTTTGGCATACTGACGTCATGCATAATTCTCGTCATCTAGGAGCGCTTTCGCCCTGCACGCTGGTCCACTTCAACCAGCAGCACCCTCACCTTTTTTGTTTACCTTATCAGCCTTGAAGATCACTCAGCTTCAAGCATCAATAAATCACGCATCTTCCTTATCGTTGCGTGGGAATTTATTTCTTTGCTTGGTGGGCAGCATTATTCTGTGCGGCAACTTTTAGGGACCCACCTGAGGGAGTATTGTCCTTTCCCCAGACTGTTAGTCTGGGAGCTGTGGGCGTGATGTCACGTGCTCGGGAGTCTGTCCTGGGAGCTGTGGGCGTGATGTCACGTGCTCGGGAGTCTGTCCTGGGAGCTGTGGGCGTGCTGTCACGTGCTCGGGAGTCTGTCCTGGGAGACTGCTACTCATGTAAAAGGACGGCATCTGACGACAGATAGGGCAAGAAAAAAATAAAATGATCACTCAGATAATTCTAACTTAACGATGAAACGATGTTCGAGTTTTTTCAGTCGTGATTTTGCTTTTTCATTTAG
>SMGT01002686.1:298186-314090 GCA_004794575.1 Lanistes nyassanus
TGGCGTGAGAGCTTATGATAATTATTAGTTCAGTGTAACGGGTGTGGTTTGACACTGTCATGGCGTGAGAGCTTATGATAATTATTAGTTCAGTGTAACGGGTGTTGTTTGACACTGTCATGGCGTTTTTCTCCTGCAGACTCCACTGCAGACTGTAAGTCCAGCTGCAATCTTCGCCCGTGATCGGGACTCTCTGAATTACTCCGTCAAATATCGGCTTGAGGAAACAACTGGAGGTTAGGCTCTGGTAACACATCCTTTCCTATTTTTCTCTCTCTCTCTCTCTGCTCCCCTTTTCCCTCTCTCTAATGTCACTTGTATACTCGCACGCATACACACACGCATACACATACAAATGTGCTCACACTCGCCCTCATTGTTTTTAGCTGTGAATATTTATGTTATTTTAAGGCACCGCGGGTGTGTTGTCTCACCTGGAACTTGATCCTGACACTGCAGAACTGAAGGTCATTAGGCCTTTCAGTCAGGGCGGCACGTACCCTGTGACCGTCATCGTAAGTTATCTCTCTGCTTAAAGTCCCATTTCATTCTGGTGGTTTCTGTGTTTATCTTCTTTATTATAAATTATTCTTTTTACTGCCATTTACCTCCCCTTGCCACTAAGGCAAGGTGTCGCTTTGGCTCGTTGTAAGTGATCACAAACGTAATCTCAAAACCCCATAACTCCGCGTGCTTGCTATTGCCATGCGCCAAGGAATGGTCTAACTTTTCTATAGGATTTTACTGCGCAAGGGGTCATGGCCGTTCGGTTTTCTTCTTTTCCTGTTCATGAAGGGGGGAATCGGGAGGAGGGGGGACGGGAGCACAGGTAACAGCTGGATGAGATTCTGTTTCGTTGTTTGTGGTTTTTCGGGGCTTTTACTGAAGTAGTTGTTAATAAAAATGTTCTTGGATATTTCATTAGAGGTGCTTAATTGCTAATTGTGTGTGTGTGTCCGCGCCGTGCGTGCGTGCGTGCGTGCGCGCGCGCGCGACCTGTCATTCGTAAATTCATCCTTTCTTTGTCTATTCATCCCTTCCAAAAAAAAGAGGGGCTAAAAAATGGGAGTCTTATCATTTTAAGCAGTTTTTTTCGGTACAACAAAAAGAACTTAGCCAAGCGAGACTTAGACAGCAAGTCGACGTTTCCGGGCATGGCCCCTTCTTCAGGACCCCACAGACACAGACAGACACAGGCACAGACAGACACAGACACAGACACAGACATATAAAGACAGACACAGACAGACACAGGCAGATACAGACAGACACAGACACAGACAAAGATACAGACAGACACAGACAGACACAGCCACAGACAGACACAGACAGACACAGCCACAGACAGACACAGACAGACACAGACAAAGACACAGACATATAAAGACAGACACAGACAGACACAGACAGACACAGGGAGACACAGGCAGATACAGACAGACACAGACACAGACAAAGACACAAAGACACAGACATATAAAGACAGACACAGACAGACACAGGCAGATACAGACAGACACAGACACAGACAAAGACACAGACACAGGCAGACACAGGCAGATACAGACACAGACACAGACACATAAAGACAGACACAGACACAGATACAGACAGATAACTTTTTTCTGGCAGGCAACCGAACAGTCGGGACACCAGTACACGGCGGAGACAACTCTAGAGATTGAAGTGTTTATTCCCCCTTCAAGAACCACTGCCGCTAGAAATGCAGCCACCACAACACCTGCCCCAGCGAAGATCAGCCCCCCTCCTTCAGGCGCTGGCTCTGGCTCTGGAACGACGTCACATCCGGGTGGAGGGGGTGGCGGGAAGGACAGCACAGAAAAAGTGGCGGTGATCGGTATCTCTGTTATCGGTGCCGTGGCTGTGGCGCTGGTGGTGGTGATGTTCGCTGGCTTCTGGGTGCTGCGCAAACGCTGGCCCGTGGCCACCACCAAGCCCAGTGGCGGCGCGGAGCCTTCGCAGATGGAGGACACTAACAGTCCAGACGGTAAACACTCAGACCAGGCAACCCTGCTAACGTCACTTCCGTCTGGGAGGGGTAACAGATTGCCTCCCTTGGGCACTGGAACGCCAGATGCCAGTGACCCGGATGTTTTTGACGGAACTCGCGTTTACGATGGAAACTTTAGTCCAGACTTTTTCACAACTCCAGGCAAAACCAAAATTCCCCTTCAGCCCTCTGGACAATTCGACACTGGACGGAAAATCATAGTCCACAACCCATAAAGCCTGCCATTAGTCTCAGAATTTTTTCGGAAAGAACTACTTAATTATGTCCTTAACATCTTATTTGAATACCTAAACATTCAATCATCCTATTGGGAAAAAAAGTTTCCAACATAAATCATCGGTTAGACAAAACTCTGTGATTCTATAGGCAGGCTTACTGTGTGGAGAAGGTAAATAACCTCCCCTGGCTTCAAGCCGTCAGTACTTACGAATACATTCGAATGAATGAGCATGAAGCAAACGTTATGGTCAGCTGTGGCCTATGGCCATATCTTTTGCCTTGAACCGTGCGCCCATACTGTTAGTGAGCAAACGAAGGAATGTGTGTGTGGATAAACTGATGATTTTATATAATGTTGTGGATGTTTGTATCATTGAATATATGCTCCTTTCCTTGACAAGACAGTGTTTTCCACGAAATAAATTTCAAATAAAAACTGAACAAAAGTAAATAATTTTCTATTGTAAGTTTTGTCACGTGCCCAGAAACATTGCCACTAACGACCCTCTCGGCGATTATTACCCTGTTGACGATGGGGACAAAACAGATGGTGCGCGCCTTGCAATCTTGACGCGATGCATGAACTGGATGGCCTCAGTCAGCGCTGTAAACATCGCTGACCTTATCTGCCGTCTTTACTGGCGACAGATTAGTTTGCTGGCCATGTTGAACCACGTGACTGGCACACAGATGTGACTTACGTCAGAGGGATCGATAGCCTCCCTGGGGCCTTGCTGTTTTTATTTTCAAGTTTCTCTCTCCCGCCCCTCCCGCCGCCTCCACGCACGCTGTCTTGTCTTCGTGGTTGATCTCGGGGATTTGTGAGCACGCGCGTGTGGGTCCAAAAGCTAACTCCTAGATGTGCGTCTGCTTGTGCATGGATGCTCGTGTGTAAATCTGCGTGTAAGAGTGTTTCCCCTCGTGCTTGTGCTTCTGTTTGTGTGGGCGGATGCTATATGGGTTGACGGGTGGGCTCAGCTGCATTTGGGAAATGTAGAAGACAAACATTGTGGTCAACAGAAACAGCACTGTTCATGGACTGGCACAGCATTGCGAAATCACAACGTTGGACTAAAAATCAAGATCGTCCTTTCCCTCTGTTCCTGTTCAAATACTCTTTTTTTCCCATTTCATTCGCTTGTTCGTTCTCTTTCCTGTACCAGCTGCGCAGTGTAAGTTGAGGCTTGTCGACAATGAAAATTTCACCGACGGCGAAAACCTGACTCACCGAAAGGCCTTGGTCTTTTTATTCTAGCCGGAGGTTGTGCATTCCGTTTGCAGGTAGACCCCCCCCCTCATTCCCCCCATTCCCTCTTTGCGATTAGCTCTGGGAGTTTTACAGGTAACGTCCATATGCTCAGCGCAAACCAATTCAGATTCCTGCGCTGTCAAGGTTACGCATCAAGTGCAGCTCTGTGTGTGAGGGGTGAGGGCGTGCTTGCGCGTGCGGGTGTGCGTGTTACTGAGAGGCCAGAACTTTTCGCTAAGCGTACATTAAAATAACGCGACCCTTCACTTAGCCCAAGCCTTATAAACAGAAAATAATCAAGTCACTCAAATTGATAACCACACCAAATCCTGAGCAGGGTCCCCAACATTATACACATTTAGATTTCTACTTTTACATAGGTTAGTGTATTGGCTCATCCCCGACTTTAACAGTGACTCAAAAACCTTTATTGACGTTTTTAGTAAATTAATCTAAATTCTTTGTGACATTTCTTTCACGATCACGTGCTGTAGTAACATTGTATAGCGCAATATATTTGAGCGTTCGGAGTTTTGCACACTTGTCTCCGATCAGGTGATGAGGTAACAACTGCGGGAACTGTGTCAGGGGATCAGCTTTTCTCCTGCTGTTGTTGTTGTTGTTGTTGTTTTATTACCTGCACTGTCTTCTCTGAGGAAGAAAATTCGATATTTCCTCTAGAACACCTTGCAACAGGTGTCGATTCGATATCACCTGGACTGGGGGCGGGGGTAAGCTGCGAACCAGTTCTTCGCCGTCACGACCATTAATGCCACAGCCAGCGCAGGCGACACGTTCCGTGTGACAGTGAGAGCAACAAACGGCACTGCTGTGACTTCTGCGTAAACAGCATGTATGCGCGCGCATCCATGCGTGCATATATGCTTTGTTAATTGACACACGAACATGATAGCTACTCACGCGACCAATCATATACACCAATTTCATGCAAAACTCGATGTTCACGAATTAAAAGTAATACTTTTAGTAACACTGTTACAAACATTTTCTATGTAACAAAAAGCCGTTACTATCAGAGGTGACCTGACGGTATGCTTGCTGGACAATGCTGATGTCACGTGCTTGACAGCACACAGAAACGAATTTTAATTTCGAAACTAGGGATTTTTTCACATCTCCAACGCGGCATACTTGTGTGTGCATTGGCTACTGAATGAGACCGCTATCGGACTGCGAGCGATGACGTCACAAGCAAGCAACAATGCCTCGGCTTGGCACTCGGTGATAAGTGACGCCCGCAGAACAGTGCAACATGTTCCAACCAAGTCATGACACACAGCATCGCCCCGCCTTGGTCAGCCGTGCTCTGTCGGACGTCTGCGACAATGCTGTGAAATTCTTGGAAATCGTGAACAATACCTGTCACACGATGTGAAACTGAACTCAAGCATCTGCCACTGGGACAAAGACATGCAGCTGCCGGACGCGTTAGACATAAAATGAACTCAGGTTTAAAGCAAAAGGTATGTGCAGGTGTCAACTTTATTGAACATATCTGCTAGAACGCGTTGAGCTCTTTCAAGCAAGCATTTTTAGAAACAATTTTGATTTGCAGCTAATGACTAGTGAACATTTTATTTATAGTCTCTTTTTTTAGATTCTGCAATACTTTTTTCTGAAGTTTTAAAACTTTGTAAAGTTTATTTCTGTCTCTCTGATTGATGCCTATTTCGTAACAGCAGGGTTTGGCCAAAAAAAGTCACGGTACAAACGATCAAACTGTCTGTCTTTGTGATTCTTCGTGCAAACATTTACCACTCAGTCAGTCCATTCAGAGTGCATTTTCTAAAGCAATGCACGCGGAGCCTGTCCTGAAAAATCTTGTGATCGTCTTTAGAGGAGCAGTTTTTAGCTTCTAGTTCTGTAGCAGTGGAATATGGGTTGTCAGTTGCTTTTTTGATCATTTCTGGAACATCTTTATGTCTAAAACAATGGGGTGGGGTGAAGCCTTGGTTTTGTATCACCGTCGCCCAGAGTCATCCTTGGGGGGGGGGTGCCCCCATGGAAAGGGTGGAATGAAAGCCACATCACAATCTCTGTATTGATAACGTGTGGCAATTCACCTGTGGAACTGACCTGCAGAGCACTGCGCCAGACGGACGTGACGTTACCTAGGAGGTGTGGGACTATGGCCTGTGTGGCCGAAAACAAATAGAGGGTCGGCCTTCATCCCAACTTTCCCCCCGTGAGAACTAAGCAGAGACCTCAGGTCTAACGCCAATGTTCTGTACGCAGCTAACTTTCTTATCTGCCCGAGGCATTCTGCTGAGCTGAACACTTAAATTCACAGCGACAGCGGTGTCTGGCGCTTGGCACCTGCACTTGTAGTTCTTATCGGTGACATAGGAGCAGACAGCCAGCTTAGACTTGCGAAATGGCCTCAAACAAATTACGTAGGTTTGGTTTTGTCGACTTGTCGGCTTCTCTACCTACCTGCATTTTTATTTGTTCCAAGACTAGACGTTATGCCACATGCAAGTTAAAATATCCAGGCGTTTAAATTTTTAAATTAGAAATAAGAAATATATGGAGCAAACACTTGTTACATGCGCATGCGGAGTGAAATCAAAGATCATGAGTTCGCGCTACTAAATCTCCCAGCCACAGGCGTCATTTAATGGAGAACAAGCAGAGCTGATATCTTATCTCCGTAGAAAATCTGGGGAGGGGGATAAAATAGGACTGATAGCTGGAATTTGATCATAACTCTGCCTTACTAGAGCCGAAAAAAGTAATGCTAATAGATAAAAATGTCAGTATGTGTACCTCTTTACTATAGGTGTTTATTCATCAGCGCCCATATGCATGTAAACTGTACTAAATTTAAAGGCCTACCCGAATAGCGGATTGTTTTCTGTCTCTGAAAACGCTGTTTCGGCGAACTTGGAATAACCTATATTCGCTCCTGGGACGACCGAATAACTTAATTAAATAAAACAGATTATTCGGTTTTCGTGCATGGGAAATTCAAGGAACTTTTTCTAGAATATCTGGAATGAAAGGAATAAGTCAGGTATTCGGTTGTCATGCATACAGGCCCTGCAGTCTTCCTCGCGTTCCTACCACGGAGACCACTTTTTTTTTTGGTAGACAGCCGTTGGCTGGAAGAAGTAACTATATATAGATATATAGATATATAGATATATAGATATATAGATATATAGATATATTGATATATAGATATATAGATATATTGATATATAGATATATAGATATATTGCTCTAAAGAATTGAACTACCAATGCAAACTGCACGCGCTAGTGATGCCAAAACAGAAACTGGTAGCCTTGGCAACAGATTTCACTGTTACAGCATGAAGCAAAGTGCATTTGAATGTAGAGTCGGATGTTGTATTTTTGCAAATTACACACGTCCGTGACCAGCCTGTCATAGTTCAGCTGTTCTTTCAATTCTTTTGATGGGTATAACACAAAATGTCTTGCTTTTAAAGCTATATTACTAGCTGTGGATATGTCAAATGTGTTTTCAGCGAAGTGAGAGAATTCAGTTTCTTCCATTTTATTTTATGGATGATTGCAAACACCATAGAATATATTTTTTCACAGGAAAAACTAAACTATTTTTACTAGGAAGTGTGAAGAGTACCATTGTGCATGCAGTTCCCTTGGCCTAGCATAGCCATCCGACATAGCTACATGGGGGAGTATGGAGTGCAGACCGCACGAGTGTCAACATACTGTAAGACCTAGAAGCAAGGCCAGGGCGATAAATCCCATTGTACTGGCCTACAGATCTGCCGTTGATGTCGATCTGTGACGACGATAGGGAACGAAGCGCATAAAATGCCGTAAATTTTCTGCAGAAGCGGCTTTTCTGCTTTATATTTCCACTGACTGCAGAAAATCAATGCGGCCTAAAAGTCCCACGAACCAAAGAAGATAAGCTGATCGGGTCAGTACCAGCATCGCCAGCCGCACATTGTAGAGAGGCACGTGGTTGAGAAATAACGTGATTTTATTACAAATAACTCTGAAATACGTCACTTTTCCTAGTCACCTTCGTGGAAAACTTATTTACTCCTCTACCTTCAGTTCGACTAAATTGTAACGGACTAGTTAAGGACACTCACCCCTTTGAGACGGAGGTCCGGGCTGTGTTCAGCACATTTTCTTATCTGTCTAGCTTTACATTTACCATACGTGCACCTGTAACGAAAATGTGCTGCTAAAATGAATGTGCTTGCATGAGCATCTAAGTATGCGTCCAAAACAATGTATGTCTGTGTTACTGTTTGTCTGTGTGAGCTCCTGGAACGGGTTTGCTTGCAGAATCATTTCATCACGTGTCCATAAGTGTGTGCGTGCGTACGTGCGTGCTTGTGTGTGTGTGTGTGTGTGTATGCGTTTGTGTATGCATGTGTGTGTGTGTACGTTTGTGTATGCATGTGTGTGTGAACGCGCACACGAGCCTGAACTTGCGTCCTTATATTACTGTTTATGTATATATGTTTATCCGTGCGTCCCTGAGTCCGTCCGTGCAGGCCAAGGAGTTTTCGAGACAATAGGCCCGAGTGACGGTTGTTGTTTCTAGTCACGTGATTCAAAACAATCGATCTCTAAAGCTCGCAACGACCCTGTTGACCTTGTTCTGACACCTCCGTAGTGGGAGCCCCAACTTGATCTCCCGACTGGCAGACCTCGGGCTTGGCCAGGTGACCCCCAGCAGCGCACAGAGTAGGCTCCCAGCCTACTGTAGAGACGAATGGAATTTTCATCTGTGGGAACTTTCGGTTGGGACGCGGTGGGTTCTTAGCAAAGTGCAGTACCCTCCCCCCACCCAACGGGAAAGTGGATGCTGGACTATTCCGCTAACTAGTGAACAGCATGAAAAAGGTCGGGGAAGAGGAGAGAGAGTTCGGTTCTCGATTGAGGTGCATGACAGCAGTAAAAAAAAAAACCCTACGCCAGGTATTTGCAACAAAAACTTATTTCAATTTTAAAAACCTTTATTGAAATTTTTAATACATCGTACGCATTTTCGCTAAAATTTAAGAAGGAGGCTTATTTGAGAAAATTAATTCTAATTTAGATGATGTCGTTAATGCGCGGAGTTAGATTCGTACGACTGGATCGAGTTATGTAAGGCCTGCCTTGCGCAGTTTGACTAACTTGGATGAAGCCAGTAATGAGAAACTAGTCCAGCTATTTTGAACATGAAGTAATCTTTTCCTTAATTCCGTCAAATATTCTTTACAGACAGGTATGTTCCTTTGAAAATCTAGTAGAAGAACCTAGCTGAAGATAAATTCTTCATCGTAATCAATCGAAGGCTGCAGGCAGTTTGACAAGGTGTTAACGACTATTTTCATAGGACTTTGTCAGGCCGTGTGAACCTCGCATGAAGTAACTCACAATCTTATCAGATCAGTTCCTACCATGCAATGAGCAAAGCTGTACCATTCGCTCACTGTTTGTTTGTTTGTTTGTTTGTCTTTTGACGAACTGCTTGTGTTTAATTCCTTTTTTTAACATTTGTGAATACATTTGTACAAGTATACCATCAGGTGCCATGAAAGCTAGAAGCTGGTCACCACACATTTATAAAATCTAAAGTATATCGCATGCAGCCGATTTCGCGTTGCATCACACAAGAATAATGCACAGTAGAGGTTCTAACAACAAGTGAAGGATAAAGGTGGAACAAATGTACAATAAACATCCTGCGCTTATATTGGTAAATAGGGAGACAAAAGAAGTAGAATGGGGTTGGAATGTGGGGAGGTTGCAGGTAGGTAGAGAACGTATGTGCATTCAATTTAGACAGTGATCGATGACATTAGAAAAGGGTCGGAGAACTGGGTAAAGAGACTTACGGGTGAACGGAATATAAGTACAGACGAACTTTTAGATGCAGATTGTTGTGTAGGCTACTGGGAAGTTGTTTCGCCGAGACCATACGAACCGAGACAAGGCTGTAAAGGTATGTGTTAGAAACTTTTAGATTCCGTTAAGAATTTGTGGACGTTTAAGAACACGTCAGTATTCACAGAGTTAGGCAAGCTTGGGTTTCCTTGCAATAGTAGATCAACGTGCATAAGAAATGGTGCGCGAGGCCAATAGTAAAAAGAGTATCTTGTCGAATGTCGTTGTACTGAGGCCAGTCTGGTAAGTGGTGTTGAACTGTTTCTTGTCCACAGCCACATACACAAGACGGATTGTCAGTCAGGTGTCTGTTGAAATTGTCGGTCCCAATTTAAGTTACTCATTCCAAGTCTCAGTCAACAGTGAATAATCTGGGCACTTCAGTCTCCAACATAATAGTAAGCCGGAACTAAATACTGGGATAGGATTGTGAAATGCTTAAATTGTGATACTGATTGAGTTGTTTGGGCATGTTGAGGAAGGGAATTCCACTCAGCTGCTGTTTGTGGTATAAACGAATTTTTAAAAATCTTGGTTTTGGCAAGGGGAATGCATCTTTCATATGGTCTACGCCTGCTGTAAGGACTGTGAGAAGAGACCAGTGGTGGGAGGATTTCTGGCAGGTATTTCGGACTGTTTAGTGTACCCCTCTCCTTTTCTATTCCATTTCCAGCCCCTGTGACAAATCTGGCTGAGCGCCAATGAGATCGAGTGCACGAAGAACAGAGCGATTAAAAAGAAAACCTACTCAAGAATGCAGTCCCTGTCAACCACAAGATGAATAAAGCGCTGAACGCACCTGGTGTTCTTTATTCCGTTGATTATTTTTCTTTTCTTTCTTCCTTTTTTCTTTCTCTCTTTTTTGGATTCGATTCTTTTACAACAGTTCCTGCTAGTAGTCACCTACGTATATCGAAGAAAGTTGTTAAAACCCTCTTTTAATTTTTTTATTTTTTGTTTCTCGTTTCTTGCAGAAAGTTGTTAGAACCCTCTTTTAATTTTTTTATTTTTTGTTTCTCGTTTCTTGAAGAAAGTTGTTAAAACCGTCTCTTAATTTTTTCAGATTTTTTCCCCTGTTTCTTGAAGAAAGTTGTTAAAACCGTCTCTTAATTTTTTCAGTTTTTTTCCCCCGTTTCTTGAAGAAAGTTGTTAAAACCGTCTCTTAATTTTTTCAGATTTTTTCCCCTGTTTCTTGAAGAAAGTTGTTAAAACCGTCTCTTAATTTTTTCACTTTTTCCCCCCGTTTCTTGAAGAAAGTTGTTAAAACCGTCTCTTAATTTTTTCACTTTTTGTTTCCTTTCTCTACTTTCCTCCTTCGTTCCTGACTTCTAACTGCAGTGGTGCACGTCCTAATAAAGGGCTGTTGGCTGACACAACCGGGATGTGTGAGGGGGTCCGCTGGTGTTTAGAGAGCAAGCGGGCAGCAGAGAAAGGAAAACGATCGCTAAATGGCATTAAGCCAATTATACGAAGACGTGTCAGGCATAAATTGCGGTGTGTTATGGGGTGGGGGTGCGTCTACAGCTGCCTTAGCATTGTTGTTTTCTGGCAGAAAATGCGCACATGCATGTGTATAGATGTATATGTGTGTACGTGCCTGGGTGTACACGCACGTTTGTGTATTTCAGCTTGAGCTATAAAGTATCTTCTGAGGCTTAAGGATAGTTTTGTACTTGCAGCTTAGTCCTTAAATAACCCCCTTTCCTTTCCCTTCCTCTTCCTTCCATTCTCTTTTTCCCATTTCTGGTTCCCCTTCCCCACTCCTTCTCCCCCGCTGCCTCTCGTTCGCACTCTCTTCTGTGTGTGCGTGCGTGTGTGTCTGCGTGCGTGCGTGTGTCTGCGTGCACGTTTAACTCCTGCCACTACCGTTCCTGCGCTACCCCAGCCGCAGAACAGCAAAACAACAGCGTTGTGATTTGTGGGAAGGTGTGGCTGTGATGAAGGGCACATCGATCGTCTCCTCTTATCTCGGTCTCGTCTTTGTTTCTTTGTTGTCGTTTTGCTCGCTATGGCAGGTAGTCCCTCGTTACATGACCCTTACCTTGTGCGCCGAGGAATCTTTCTATCGGCAAGTAAAATGATCTCCACTGTACTCTTCAGGCCGAGATTCTTTTCATTAGTTGTTCGTCTGCTCTGAGTGCACGGACGATGAACAGGAAACCTCGGCTTCAGTTTTGTTTTACAGTAGCTGAGGGCCCTTTTCGGCAACAGAGTAGAATTGCATTCAATGCAATACAATAGCCAGTACAGTATAATAACATAAATCCATACATCTAATACCGATATTAACAGAGTAAATCTTCAACCAAAACTTCAAATCAAAATTAAACAACTTTTATTTATCTGCTTCATTTGAGGCTTCCATTCACAGCCCCGGGTAAAAATCGAATGAAAATCGAATTACACTCTCTCCTCAAGCAAACGTCGAGGGAAAGTATTTTTTCCTCTCGGTTTTGGCCTGATAAGTCATTAATCCTGTAAAACAGCTAGGTGTGAAATGACATGGTATTGACTTCCCTGTAAATACTCTACGTGAAACCAATATCATGGGCAAATCTAGCTTCGATTCCCACATAAAGCTGAGTTTTTTTCGACTTTCCAGTGATTACGCTAGCAGCATCAGGTAAATCTTTTATCATGAGTATGTCTGGATATGTGTGCGGCGAACACGCAAAGCAAAATAGAGTTTTATAAGCCTTTAAGTCCTTGACATTTTAAATCGACGACAAAACTAATCCCTTTTTGTTTTCGCATAATTGTTTGCTTCGACGTGTCATGCCCTTGTGAGTGTAAACTGCTGTGTGCGAAAGGAGCCCTGTCAGAAGCATGAGAAGTCTGATCGAGTTTCTGGGCCAGGGGTCTGTGGCTTCAGGGAAGAAAAACTTTTTCCACAGATTGTCCCGATTTTGCACAACATGACGTATACTGAGCTGGAATCCGATTGTACTGTTAATATCCTGCTTAGCGCCAAGACATGGGCTTCAGCTGACACATGCAAACAGAAGCCCCTACTGTAAGTTGATGCCTGTTTCTTCGGGCTCTACCTAGCACTAAATCCTAACCTACCCTCTAGCCCTAACAAATATCTAAAGCTACTATTGATATCGATCCAGCTACTTTTCAACTGTGCAAGTCGGTGTCTTTTCACTTTTGGCTGTCGAGCAACGTTAACATGGCTTGTTTTGTTCACTGTAACAACGTTCACATGGCTTGTTTTGTTCACTGTAACAAGGTTCACATGGCTTGTTTTGTTCACTGTAACAACGTTCACATGGCTTGTTTTGTTCACTGTAACTGTAAGAAGTTGCGCTGTGACGTCTCGCTTGTCACTACAAGCTTTCCGTGATCAGCACACATCAGCTTGAGACATTTGGGACGTACACGTCAGAAAAACTTTTCTTTTCCCGGAAGTGACGTCTGAATATTTATTGCATTCTCCATTTCGTGATGAAGTGACACTTTATGAGGTAATCTATCGCTGACCAGAATCTTCGTCTGGTTTAACTTATAGCAAAGACTGTTTGAAAGTGTAGGCCTACATGTGTACAGACTAAACTGAAAGGAAATGAATGGACAAGAACAGAGCATACACACTGAGTGAAATTCTCATCTCATTGTTCCTTTCAGGTGCAAAATGTCTTTCAGCTGACATAGTTGATGAATCAGTTGTGATAAACTGGCGTAACTTCAAACACAGGTAATCTTCTGGAAATCTACCATTTCAAGCAGACGTGATCCCTTGCTGTTTTGTCATTTTCAGTGATTGAAAAGTTCTTTCAATATATTCACCTCAATATTAGACAACAAGATTTGTCTGAGGGGCCAAAGTTCTGCAAGGCGAATACCCTACCATCATACAGGATGAAGATGCTCCTATAGCTTGTCGCTGAGGCACACATTGTTAAAGATGGAAGGCGCGTGCTTTCTCCTCTCAATAACGATGGCGGCTGTTATCTCCGTTACTTCTGTTGTGGGTAAGCATGTTGTCGGTTGCGTGCGTGCGTGCGTGCGTGTTCGTGGATGCGCGCGTGCATGCGTGTTTAATTGCACCTCCATATCTGTGATTTTTGTCTGTGTATTTGCACAGAATCTCAGCGCTGCCCGCCAATACCACCTTCTTCCCATGTAAAGGAAACTGATCCTCCTGGTACGATATTTGGTATACCTGTTTCACAGTACATTGTGTGAGAGAGAGAGAGAGAGAGAGAGAGAGAGAGAGAGAATATGGATATACAGGGAAATAAGTAGATGCGTGATATGAAAAGACATAATACATAATTATAAGTCAATATACACATGTTGGACGGACATTTGGACGGACGGACGGACGGATGCATGGATGGATGCATGCTTTAGTTCCTTCGCTTGGTGTTTCTTCGCTCGTTTATGGGTGGGTGGTTGGGTGGTCGATCAGTAATTGTGTGTGTGTGTGTGTGTGACAGGAGTTATCCTCCTCAACCTGACTTATGACCCCGGTCTCCACTGGACGCTTGAGTTGAGCAACAAGGCGCCCTCCCCTGTCCTTTCTAATCCTGAACTCAGGAGCTGGGTTCTGCAGTCTGTGATCATCAGCAGCGAGTCTGGTCAAGTGAACCTGGTGCTCAACCAAACGCTGGACCTTGAATACGTGTACGAAAGATGGGTAAGAAAGTATGGATGAGGGACTCAGTGAGTCACATGATCAAAGACGAAGGCAAGGGTCGAGCGAGATTGCGCGGGACCTGGTGGGTGGGTGAAGGAAGGAAAATGTTAATGCGAAAGTAGATGAAAGGACTGATCGAGCGAACGAACAAATGGAGGGAGACCTCAGACTCCTCGTTATAAAGTCTAAGCCTACCAATCGCCCCCTTGCCACCCATCCCTACTCCATTGATGATAGAATGCTTGGATATTGCCCTGCCTATTGTTAATCGTGTTATCAACGATAGCCCTCCGTCAGGTACTGTCCCCTTATTGTTAAAAGCAGCTGCCGTCAAGCTTCTGTTCAGAAACCCGATCCAGATCCAGACAACCTTAAAAATTATAGACCGGTCTCAAATGGCTTGTTTCTTTCCTTTGCAACACGACTCAGACTATAATGATTGAAAAGTACACATCTGGAGTTTCTCTCTCTCTTTCTCTCTCTCTCCCCTCTTCAGTGTTCGGTTCTCGGACCCACAGTCTTCATTCTCTACACTAAACCTCTTTCTTCCTTGCTACAAGCTTACTCTATTCAGACTCAGTATTATTCTGACGACACGCAACTGTATGATTCTTGAAGTCCTTGTCAGACACAAGTCACAAGTCACACAGACATGCATCTCTGGTGTCAAATTCTTTTCGCCTATTCTCCAACTTACTTCTCTGATCTGCTTTCAGTCAACCTTCCATCCAGGATCTTCATTCACCCTCAGACAATCGCCTGGTTTACTCCGCAAAAACACAAAAAACACAAAAACATATGGTGAACGCACTTTCTCTTTCCGCGCGGCTATTCAGTTGAACTCGATCATTTGAGACATGAAAAACTGGTCAGTCCTTTGAGTTCTCGAATTCCGCTTGTATCTTGACTAACTGTTCCATTCCGTCTGTTCAAGACCGGTAATTCCATCGTACGGTAATGTCTTGAGTGAGCCTGTGTGTGTCAGGGGATGGGGGTGGGGGGTGAGGGTGAGGGTGTGAGTATACTTGCGCATGAGTCGTCCTGGTACACTTGGCGTGGTCTGGCAACCATTTGTCTCCCTTGGCCGGTAACTGTTCTAAGTTTTGTCTAATTCTGTCACGCGCGGTGAGCCCGCCCCTCGCAAGGGTAGGGATGCCGAGCTGTATAAATCTCCCTTCATTAAATGGCTGGGTGGAAGCTAAGTGGAAAGAAATAAAATGAGGAGTACAGACATTTTGTTTGGGTTTGTTTGCTTGCTTTGTTTTTCGCTGTTTTTATTTCTATTAAGTCCGGGAAGAGGATGCTTGGTGCTATATTTTCTCTGCATGGATCAAATAGCGTTAAATGTAACAGCTGTGTTAAATTTATTGGTCTTGCAGGTGGAATTTGTTGGAAATGTCTGATTCCGGAAATTTCTAATGGCTTACAGAGTTTGAATCTGTATAAACACTATTCTTCAATTTGTGTGCAGAGCTACAAGATGTCCTTGTTGCAGTTCATTGTAAAATGTTCAGAGCCACAAGGCATTACTATATCCGTAAGATGTTTTTAAATGCTTTTCGTCTATTACCCGTAGATGGTAAATAACGAAGTTCAAAGTAATGATTTTCGACTTTAATTTGTAAACATATTTTTTTCAATACGCTTAAATGGGTCTGTATTTTACATTTTAGTCTGTATTCCCATGCAGTCAGGAAAAACGGTGACCAACGTTTTCCATACCATGAACCTGACATTTGATATGTTCCAGCGCTACTTGTTACTCCCATATCTAGTGCCCATGAAATCAATGTTTCTGCATTTATTTCATGAATTTTTTCTACATTTCCTGTAATTATATGGAAACTTCATAGATCATT
>SMGT01002686.1:319036-354344 GCA_004794575.1 Lanistes nyassanus
GGAGGGACATGTAGCAAAGTCTGTGTTAATGTCCCTTCACCACACTGAAACGTTCACCACGGAGGGACATGTAGCAAAGTCTGTGTTAATGTCCCTTCACCACACTGAAACGTTCACCACGGAGGGACATGTAGCAAAGTCTGTGTTAATGTCCCTTCACCACACTGAAACGTTCACCACGGAGGGACATGTAGCAAAGTCTGTGTTAATGCCCCTTCACCACGCTGAAACGTTCACCACGGATTTCCTTTAACACTCAACTGACCCGTTACCTTTGGCCATAAAAGTTTTATTCAGCAGTCGGTGAGAATCTAAGTGGCGGGCCGGTTTACAACCTTAGTAACTCTCCATGTCCCTCAGACGTTCAACTTCATCCGTCTGTGTCTCTCTGTCCAAGTATCTCTCCAAGTATCCAAGTCTATGTCTCTCTAGTTCATCTCCAGTCTCTCTTGTTTTCCCCCCTTTCCCCACTAGAGTTTATATATCAGAGTTAAATGTCTGCTGCTGACCTTTTCCAATCTGCACGTGTGGCTGTGTTGGGCAACTGCATGCTTGGTGACCCTAGTGGACGATGCATAGTTTGGAGTTAGGGCTCTTTTGTATATAGTTAGTGAGTGCTGTGCGGCTTAAAATGGTGTGTCTGACCTCTCAGTCATGTCTGGCCTGCTAAGTGTTAAGTTCAGGCTCAGATCTGTCTTGGATGGAATGTTCTCCTCTAAACTGTACTCTATGCCCCACACTAACCTACCTGCTACCTACTGCCTGGTACACCTATTGTTACAGCGCACGTATTTGTGTGTGAGTGTTCACGTGCTTTCACATACATGTTTGAATACTGAGTGCAATGTAATGAACATAAATATAAAAAATTACGTGTAGTTTGAGAGGTTTTTTGGGAAGGGGTGGGGGTGTACGTCGAAGAAGGACAATTTTCTTTCTGCCGCAATGTAGGACTTCTTCCCCCTTCTTCGATAATGTTTGACCTACCAATTTTTCAGGACCAAGGGGGCCTGAATGCGACCTCCAACCTCACCATTCATATCACAGATTCTGACGACTTGCCCCCTGTCTTCTACTACCCCGGATGTATCCTCTCAACCTGCGTTGCTGTTTACTCCGCTGAAATCACCCGCGCACATATGGTGGAGTTTCGTTTATTGGCATTTTTCCTCTTTATACATAAACTTTGATTTTGCACACAGTATGTTTTCTTCTCATTGAGGCCCTTATTCGTATCTAATAAAGTTTCACTGTTGAGGAATTTCTTTTCAGTTGTAGGACTAATCCCGATCAGTCCTCCGCCCAATATTTTCAACACTTGAATAAGGTTACAGTTAACGTGCCAAAGGGAATTAAGATGAGGTCTTATTTCATTCTTCCGTGATAAGTTTGGACAAGGCTGTTGAGAGCGAAAGTACTGGTTATCGCCGATTATCCGAGTTCTGTACTCGTCTCAAAGCTAAACCGTACAATGCCACTGTTAGGGCCAAGTATAATGTATTGTGTGTAATAGACTGTTTTGTTGATCCAGGGAGCTGTGACCAACATTAAGCCTGGCTTAATCCTAGCTCGCGATGGGGATACCTTGGGATTTGCAGTTCGTTACGCTATCAAAATCGGTGGGTGAGAGGGGGAGACCGTGTATGTGTGGTTACGTTTTTGTGTGGCTGTGCCAGCGTGCGTGGGTACGAGCGTGCGTATGAAAGAGAGAACGAAAGATGGATACTAGGTAAATCCGTGCCTTTACTCCTGTAGAAGTTTGCAGGTATGCGTGTTTGTTCGTGTATCCACGCGTGCGAGCAGGTGGTATTTGTGCAACTCGAGCATGTCTTTATGCTTAGTGGCTTCCTTATTTCTATAGTTTTCTAGCGATCATCGCGATGCCGATGATGATGACTGACTGTGGCCATTACTAACGAAAATGACATTTGATCTCTCTTCTTTTCGGTTTCTCCCGCCCCATACCCCCATGAACAGGTCCTACGAATCCACCTTTCACAGACTACTTCCAAATTAACAATGACACTGGCGAGTTCTCCATAATCAAGACCTTGGGAAACTTTAATGGCTCTGACATCGTTCTGGTTATCGAGGTGAATCTCTTCAGAAATTTTAAGGACAGCCACTTGCATGGATCCTCTGAATGACAATAACTGCAATGCACTAAATGATAAAGATGAGGTTCTTTCCACAACCAGTTTCAGCTAGAAGTATGTATGTTAATAGTCAGAGTAAAACACCACCTTACAATAATATTATTATCACCTTTGCACCAAAAAAATGCAGATGAACAGCGTGTGTGTTGAGTACAGCTTACTGCGTGCTAGAGTTCGCCCACTCCGCGGAGAGATTTTATCAATAACAGCGTGCGCATGCCTTGCCAAGATAAATCTAATTCAGCCGTTCGGGACTCCAGTGACCACAATAATCCGTGATTCTTGCATCGAATAATTTGCAGGCCACGGAGGTATCAGACAAGGCCCTGGCATCCCAAGTCGCGCTTATTCTGAAATTTGCTCCGGACAGCACCACCACAGCCACAGCCACACCCACACCCACACCCACTGCCCACTCCACGACAACACCGCCGGCAAAAGCGAGCGAAAGCGACGGCAGCAACACGGTGGTGATCATCGTCATCGTTCTGGCGGTGGTGGTGGGAGTCGTTCTTATCGCGCTTGTCGTTCTCGTGCTGCTCGTCAGGAAGTTCAGCAAGAAGTCGGTGTACCCCGGGGACAGACAGGCACCTGGTGAGAACAGCTCACGACAACTACAACACAGCACAGCACTGTACAACATGACACAACATAAAATATCATATAGTAAAACATGTAACACGACATGACAACAAATTATATAAAATAGTATAACATATTTATATAATTAATTAAGCTTTGTACATTTGTAGTTAGAATTACATACCTAGGAACAGCCATTGTATTTATTAAGGCCGGTTTCCACGCTTCCAAGTTTTAGAGGCTTTCAAAGCGAAGAAGGCTTTGATGGAAGGCGCCAGCGTTTACACGCTGCACGACGCAGTCGCCTTGACCCCGAGACTCAGATCATTTGACCTTTTGTCCTGATGATAGTGATAGCAGCTGGCAGGGTTTCAAGGTTTCAAGATTTCGAAAAATAGAAAACATTCTATCTGCACAAAACTTTGAGCAGGACCGGTTTCGAGCTGGTTCAATACTTGAAAAGCGTTTCAAGGCGTTTCAAAGTACCAACTTTGAAGCGTGTAAACCGGCCCTTACATGACTACCGTAAAAAAAATTCCCCCTTCATACCTCACACAAAAACAGCATTTAAATCAAAGGTGGTCGACAGAAAGAAAGCTACAGCTCTGTTATGTAAATGTTAATGTATTTTGTCAATCAAGAACAAAATAAACAGAGACTGAGATAACAGTGGATGAGCACTATAATGCCAAGCGTGTGCGTATCTCTAAGCGGGCATACAGTCCTAGTGTTCACCACACACGGCATTTTGTTGTGCCAGACACTGATGGCGAGGGAAGTCAAGACGGGCTGACGAAGGGAGACAACCTCAGCACAGACAGTGGCAAAAGGAACGGCCTTCCACCCATCGGCACGAGAGGCGGAAAGTGGGGCCCAAGTGCCAGCCGGTCCAACCCACGGTCAGACATCTCCGAAGACAGCAACACGATAGACGGGTTCACCTCGTCCAGCGGCCGCTACTTTGGCAGCGGCACCATCTCGTCTCGCGGCGTTCATAGCGGAAGTCTGTACGACTCGCCTCACTACATCAACGGCTTCGCCCAGACGGGGGAGCCTGGTGACGACGGTTATGTTCCTTTTCCAGTCATCCATCTGCCTGGGCAGACCGGCGACAAGAAACGTCACCGACGGTCTCGTAAAGAGAAGAGATTGGAGCAGGTACTTTGTCTTTGTCGCTGAAGGCAGGTGCAATAAGTCAAAGGTCCTAACCTTCCTGTAAGCTGCAGCAGCGGCCACACTTTCTGTACTTGCTATGGGGTCTTTCGGATAATTATCCATGCATGTGACCTTTGATCTTTTAGAGGTGAGCGAACATCCGGCGTTGCCACCCGACTCTCTCTTGTATGTAACGTGGCTGCACTGTTAGCTCTTACTACGAAATCTCGTCGAATCTGTTGCGTACCTCAGTGTACTGTAATAAGTTACAAGCGCCCAACTTTTTCCTTCCATGGATTTTCAAAAAATAAAAAACAAGCTGTGGCGCGTGAAAATTCGCAGACACAAACCGTCCTTCTTTTAGATGAGTATAGCGCTGTCTTCGAGATTTTCCTGTGCTACAAGATCCCGATGCAGTCATTTTAACAGTATTTACTTCCATTGCCATATCCATCAAGTAATCAGAAGTAATAATACGATTATCTTTTCCTTAAAATTTGGTGAAAACAAACGTAATGCTGAAATTCAATTCCAGCGCTTGTAATTAGACATCATTTATGAAGTAATCACAGTGCAATTTTTCAGCAACTTCAAGGAAAGCAAAAAAATTATGATCTGCTACAATTTGTTGTTTATTGGCTTTCCCTCGTCTAAGTTGCTAACTATTGAGTGGGTAACAACTATACTGGCACACATCTACCAGTCTGAAGTGTAAAGCACTAATTCTAGTAATTGCCAAAATTCATACACTAAAACATCATTATGAAATAGAAGGAAAATAAAAAAGACATGTATTTTAAATTCTAAAAAATGAGCTGTTGCACGGCAACCATCGTCGTAAGGATTTGGTGCGACTGTAGAAACGAGTATCATATACTGCATGATGTATGAAAAAATATGATATTGATTGAGCAGTATACGAGACACAATAGAATTAGCAAAATAATAATAATGTAGCAAGTTTGCTCGTCTTGCTCGCTCGTATTCGCACCATGTGACGGACAACACATAGATAAGACACACAGACCGCTACCCCCTACTCCCTTTCGCAAATGCACCAACAGAACCGCACACATCACCAGTCCACATACGCCCACATAAATACAATCATGTACGTGCAGTGTGCGCACAGGTGCTGGGACTCGCTGCGAGTCATCTATTTACAATTTTAGTTATCGAAATGAGCACACCACTTGTAAGACGTTAATGAGTTGCGTAGTCCCTCAGTTCACCACACCTAACCAAAAAATTCCCTGCCAAATTCAGCAGCCTCGTTTTCACCGTGTAATACCTTCTCGGAGAGGTGGTTCTGCAGCTAATAGTAAATGGGGAGGTAACTTTGAAGAATAAAATCAGATCTTAATAATAAAGATTTTTTCAAGAAAGTTTACTTACAACACTGTGGGGGGGGAGGGTGGTGTCGTTGTTGAAATCGAGTGATAGTGAGAACAAGCTGCTAATAACAACTACCCAGCACAAGGTAAATATTTTATTCGTGTTTTTCAAGAAGACTGAGTAAAACATTATAGATGTTTCGTTGGACCCGCCCCCCACCCTTCAAAAAAATGAGAATTCGGCTGAAACCGACCCCCTCCCCACCTCCCCATGTGAGTATCCTTAAGCCCATGTGAGTACCCATAAAGCCAGGGTAAAAGGGCGATCGCACATTGATGAGAGATAGCGATGTTTGTGTTCACTGTTTAGCGATGTTTGTGTTCACTAGTTATCTATGTTTCTGTTCACTAGTTAGGGATGTTTCTGTTCACTAGTGATGTTTGTGGTCACTATAATTTAGCGATGTTTCTGTTCACCAGGCGCAGAAAATTCAAGAAGAAGAATTTGACGGCACTAAGTCCTATCCCATGGATGCTGACCCCGCCTTCTTCACGGATGCCAGAAAGTCCAAGGTCAAACTCTCGACTCGCCGCAAGCCCACCGTCACACTAGATCCGAAATTCTGGCTCACTGTGGACAATGACTTCATGAACTGACGCTCCAAGCGTCACGTGCACTGTGTGCCGGTGCCACAGGAGCTTCTAGCATATACAGGAGGTGGCACAAGCGGCCTGTTATGAGTCCCTTCGGTCTCTGAAAGCATGGACAAAAACATATTTCTGATCAAGAAAACTTGATTCACGAATCCGTGTCACCATGTTCACATAAGAACATGTCACTCGTGCAGCTTACAAATCATTCACCTGCACGCCCCTGCCGTTTTCAGTCACCTCATATAGAAACCACAAGGTCGTTGTTGTGTGTTCCAGTTTCCGCTGCCACCGTTATTTTTGCTGTTGTTGCCGCAGTGACCGCTGATGCCATGAAAATGACTGCGAACAGGAGGAGGTAGCGCGTTCTGGGCAATCCCCAAAAATACACCCAAGCCCTCCTCTTGGTGCCACGTGCACCCGTCACTGCACGATGTCAGACCACGAGCATACTCGACGGAGTAAACGAATAAAATGAAACAATCTTTACTGACAGACAATTATGCTAATGATAATGATAATGATGATAATTAAAAACATATCCCGGACGATGAAAAGGATATATTTAAAGCTGAAAGGTCGTTTTTTAAAAAAAACTATACAAAAACCCTCAATAAAGATGGTTTAATACTTTGCTGTTTATCCTCAGGCCAAATGTTGTCCACTGCGGGGTTTTACAGCGTTCCCACTTCAGTCTTTTTATGAAAAAGTGAATCTGAACAATACTATGTGATAATGAGCACATTTATACTGCCCACCATCATCTACGGTGGGTGCTCATGAAGAACACCGTCTCCTAGCCTCGACAGACTATCGGCGCACACACAGTGTGAAGATGAAGATGAACATGTTTCCCGTACAGGTCGTTGACGGCTCTAAAGAAGAAAGGCAAAGTGTATAAAATGCTTCCCCCAGGAAAAACCAAAGAAGTTTGTAATAAGCCCCCGTTCTTAAGAAATTAACCCGCTCGAGCCAATGTGTTGGTGTCTGCAACGTTAATCTCTTGTCTTTAACGTTTGATGTCTGTAATGTTTGTACGTCTTGTCTGTACTGTTTGACGTCTTTAATTGATCCTAGAAGGACAATGGGAAGGAATAAAGTTCACTGGGTGTACTGTACTTGGCATGACGTCACTTTTACGATTACTTTATCTTTGTAAATGAAAGTATCGTGTGTGATTTAATGCGATTTTTGACTTGGTTACTTCGAGCAATATGCAATG
Source organism: Lanistes nyassanus (assembly GCA_004794575.1). NCBI lineage: Eukaryota > Metazoa > Mollusca > Gastropoda > Architaenioglossa > Ampullariidae > Lanistes > Lanistes nyassanus. The sequence continues at coordinate 326,137 of SMGT01002686.1, forward strand.
GCTGTCAGTTGTCTGAGCAGAGAAATTGAAATTTTTGTATTTTTATGAGCACTATACTGAGCATGGGAAGGTGGATGGCCGAGTGGTGAGAGCACAGACCTCTGGCCTCGAATGCGCGGGTACGACCACGGAACTGCCAGCTGCAGTGAGGTGTCCGGTGCGAGAGGCAGTTAAGTGTTCCGAGGAGGTTCGAGCGGAGACTACACAACGTAATTTGAGGATAAAGTGTTTGGATACGGCTGGATTCGAACCCTCAACCTATCCAGGACTCCATGCAAATCTATGAAGGGGCCACAGAGCGTACTAGTGGTAAAGGGCCTTGAAGGAATTACAAGGTGCACTGTAAACGCCTTTCTTTGCCGGACAAGCCCGCCTCCTACTTCGCCGCAACTCGGCCACGTGTGCATTAGTTATTAACATGCCCGCAGCTTTCACCATATGGACACGGTGCTTAAAGCCAGCGCGTCTGCTGTGAAGGATTGTCTTTTCTTAGACAAAACGTGTCGTGTCAGCGTCGCACATGTGCCTCTGTCCCGAACTTATGGCTCATGTAGTCTGAACTCTCCTTGTACAGACTGGTTCATTATTAACCAGTGTGGGCTGGCTCATGTGGTCTGAACTCTCCTTGTACAGACTGGTTCATTATTAGTGTGCGCAAGCCCCCACCCCTGCCCAGTACACAGATGTATAAGATACACAGATTCATGTATTGACTATATGCAAAAGATACAAAATTTGTTTCACATTGCATCCCTTTCGTACATAAATGAATGTTATTTCACTGTTTGACAAAAAACTGTTTCAGCAGAAACTCCGTCCATGTTTATGTGAACCTAATATATTTTCTTTAGTGTATATTTGTTATGCGTCTAACAGACAAGAATCATCTGAAGTGTTTATCAGATTCTAAATAAATTACTGATTGGCTCGTTCGTTTGTTTTTTTACTTGGTGTTAGTTCTTCTTCCTTCCCTCCTTATTTCCTTTTTCCTTCGTTCCTTTCTATTTTTTCTTTCTCTTTTTCTTCTTCCTTTCTTATATCCTTCGTACATCGTTTGTGTTTTCTTTCCTTTGAAATCTTGTGTTCCAATAAGCAAGAATAACGTGGTCTAAACGATCTCCTTCTATTGCAAAAATTTATACGGTGGGATGTTTGATTTGCTTGTCCACTTCTTTTGTACTCTTTCGTTTAACTTTTACCAGGAAAATAAAGTTTAAAATTTACTGTCCACATGACAGCAATACAAACAACGAACCAACAAAACGTTAAGAAGAGGGAAACAAGAGGACAACGAAAGAAAGAAAGAAAATAATCAAATGCAAGGAAACTATAAGTTAAAGATCGTTATAGACTGGCATAAGAGCCGAACAACACACTGTTTTTATTTCTGACATGGCTGTTGGACCTGTTTTCAAAGGATGAAAACCACCGTTTCGAACTGTTTCCTAAAGAAAACTGCATGGTGCATTTCTTCTACTTTTTATTGACAGGTAAGCCTGTGGACACACAGATCTGGGATGGGTGTAGTACCTGTCAAGGGGTCGCGGTTGCATTTGACGATCTGTGCGACTTACGCTTGCTTTACACGTAGAATCTCTCAGTAGGATGTTCGTCAACACCTTCAACTTATTTATATAAATTCATGCTGTTCTCTACTTTCTTTCAATACTAACTGCACCAGATTTTTGCTTGTATAAAGATATGCTATAAATGATTTGGTAGATTAGCATGCTTATGTTTGTTGTTGAGAAAAGCTGTCAACTAATACCTGCTCAGACATCGCACTTATCAATTCCTACCCTTGATGCCCTGAGAGAGGAAGTGGAGGGGAGGGGGTAGGGGTAAAAGGAAGGCTGAACAAAGAAAATTTATGATGTTCCCAGTTTTCTTGTTTGAAGTCGGTGCGTGTGCATTAGAGTTAATTGTTAATATTAATGTGCAATCACCAACAGAAGCAGACACACTCTCGGACACCAGTTCTTTTATTAAGAAGTTTGGTGCCAGGTACAACAAAGAGAAGCTAGCTAAGCGAGACTTAGAGAAGGATTCGACGTTTCAGGGCAAGGCCCCTTCTTCGATGGAGAAGAGGAGTCCGCCGTGCATGACCAGCGTCCTTTTCAGCTCAGTGATTTTTTGTTTGTTTATTGTTGTCTGTCTGTATCTGTCTGTATCTGTTTGTACCGTCCTGAAAAAGAAACCATGCCCTGACAGGTCGACTTCCTAAGTCTCGCTTGGCCACGTCCTCTTTGTCGTACCTTATTACCCCAAGCCGCAGTCACATGTTTCCTTTCTCTCTAGTTTGGTGCATGTCTGGTGCAGCTGAACCCAGGATCGAGGACATGTGAGTGCACCGATATAACAGTTGCTACACTAGTTCGAGGAAACCTACATTTCCAGTTCCATGCTGGCCAACTACTTGCCACAAATGAGGCTTTTGACGACCACGTACATTCCCAGCTGACTTTACTTCGGCAGGTTATATACTGTGATATAAGCACTTGGAATGCTTGAAGACTATGATCGCATCAAAGCCTGCATTTGGAGGTAGGTGCTACCTTCAAGGGTAGAGACAGCGAGTATACACAAAGCTGTGGTGATTTGATGGATGGCTGGCTTGCTGGATCGATGAGTGAGCAGAGGGAGCCGAGGGAGGCAGCTTTACTAGCATCTAAATGTTGTAGTACAGTGATTTTAAAAACAAAATCGTTAGCCCCATTGCTGCAAAAGAAAGGAAATTCAATACCACTGCAGTCATTAGTATTATCCATCTTGTCATACCTTGGTTATTTATATGTGTATGCATATATCTCCATCTGCTTCACCTTAACGTCTTAAGCAAAAGTTTAAACTTATATTTGTATGTGTAATGGAAATAATAAAATGCACCATTTATTCATTTCCGTCTATATTTAGAGGTGGTTTTCCCAGAAACAGTCTACTCACCTATCTGGATAAACAGACACACGGTGTAGGCTTACCCATGTTTATCTGCGGCCTCGTGACAAATTGCAATGTCAGGTGAGTCATAGTCTAGTTATGGCGTGCATTAAACTTCCTGCTGAATTTTATCTGAGACAGGAAATGTTGTGAAATATTGTTAGTTGAAACGATTTGTTTTGACGACAACCCATTGCTCAAAACCAAATGAATGTACTGGATCTGCCGTTAATTTACTGGACTGCTCGATTACATGTATGTAGCGTTAGTGCTACGTAGCTTGCAGGGCAGGAGCTGCATAGCGTGTCCTGCTGTCAGCGTGCTCACTGCTGTCAAGCTGAAAGTATGCCAACAGGACATGTCTGGCTGAACAACTGCTTGATGAAAGCTATAAAGCTATAGGCACATACAGTGAAAGATCAAACTGCATCCCCTGTTAATTAAAAATATTTCTAATGGGAAGACAACTTGCTTGGGATAAAGAACTATCGGCCATGTGTGGCCATTTTTCAGTCTGCTTATTTCTTCCATGTTCACTGACATATTGCAGTGGGGACAAGCAAAAGATCATCACTTAATTGGTTAATGTCAGCATCCTGGTCATTAGCGACCGATTTCAAAAGAGAGCTGGGAGTGATGGGCAGTGAACAATTGTGGTGCGTGCGTGGATGTGCATAGTATTGCTATAACTTTTATACCCGTCTTATGACCTCACGCCGTAATTATATACTTGGATTAAATTTGCAGGTTTTCTTGGGTCCTGGTAATGGTGAGGCTATCTTCAGCATCCCGGTGAACGCAGCTGTGTCCTAAGAGTCAGCTATCCCGCGTTAACTGTCAACATTAGCTATTCCGCCTCTCATCGTCATTTAACCTGCTTAAGCATCAGTCATGATGTCAATATTTTACGATAAGGACGAACTGCTCTTTCAGTGCGCCCGTAAAATGTTCCAACTGGAGAGGTGTGCGGAAAATCGCAGACGTTACCAAATGTTGCTGGCCTCCTTGAAGTCTAAGTAAGTACGCTAACTACAGATGGTATGCACTTAGGGTAAATATGCATCTACTTCAGGATGCGATACATGTGAAGACTCAACAGGGATCCTGTGTCCTTTGCTGTGCATGAAAATACCTATATGGCTCGTTTGCAAATGGCTTGTTTCAAACGCAGCATTTTTATGCATTCATTGAAATTGCGAATATTCATGGTGGCACCCGCACACAGCTACACGATCCTTTCATCTCTCTCTCTCTCTCTCTCACCTGCAGATAAAACTACCTATTTTTTTCAAAAGGCAAAAAAATCTTATTGGCATTTCAGATTTTTCGACGGAAACATAGAAACGTGCGTGCTAGGCTTCATGGCGTCGTTGTGTCCTCGTCTATGAACTAGCAGACGATATGAGCCCCGCCTACTGAATGAACTCGTTGCGCTCTGAAGTGCGCTAGTGCGTGTGTGCGTTGGCATGTGTGTGTAAGATGGCTGTTGATTGCTTAACGTCCCGCCGCAAACTCGGTACATATCAGGACGGTGGACTATGGGCAGGAGGAGACTGCGTCCTATTGCAATGCTATGCACTGAAAAAAACACAAAACTGATAGCTGTAGTAAGATGGCCGCAGTCTGCAGCTCTACCAACTGAGTTATCCTGGCCCCCTCGTGTGTAAGGGAGACGCGGAGAGAGAGTGAGCGAAGAGTGAAGAAAGAGAAACGGAGTCTTCTACGGCTCCTGCGTGAGTGATTTAGAAAGTAGGTAATAATATAAAAAGTTTTCAATCTAAATCTAGTATGTAAAAGTAAAATATATCATAATTAAAGTAAAATATATCACAATTATTATATACATAATAAAAATATATTTAATTATCACACCACAGAAGATAAAAGAAGTGAGCATTCCGTTTCACTACTCCCATTGGCTTTTTGTATAATTTCTATTCAAAGTCTTTCTGTTCCAGCTATGCTGATTTTCAAGGCTGTTTTCCTCCATTCAGTACCAAACTGCTCAAAAGAGCCGTCAAAAGGGCTTCTCGCAAGGCCGCCACAATCCTAGCCGACAACGACAACGACGATGCTGCTGGTGAGGATACACAAGGGAACCTAGCCAGAAGTATGCCACAGTTGTTCAAGAACCTGAAAGATCTCGAAAGAATAGATGAAATAAAAGCAGGTTCGAGATTTGTCCTATTTATCCTGCACATATACTGCGCAGTTAAGTACAAACATATTATAACCACATGCTTTATTGTGCTTTGCATGTTAATTATTGTGGGAATACTATCTGCTGGTAACTATTTCTCCTTTTTCCTAGCTTTTGTTGGCTCCTTCCTTCATTCGTTTATTTTTTTTCTTGCTTTCCACTGATTTCGCTGAGCTTGTTGGTAACGCTGCGGCATGACTGAAAGAGAGAGAGAGTGAGAGAGAGAGAGTGAGAGTGAGAGAGAGTGAGAAAGAGGGAGAGTGAGAGAGAGTGAGAAAGAGGGAGAGTGAGAGAGAGTGAGAAAGAGGGAGAGTGAGAGAGAGTGAGAAAGAGGGAGAGAGAGTGAGAGCTGGCGGCGAGGTTGGTGGTACCCGTGGTGCTTACGTGTTGTGTGAGTGTTACTTATTTGGGTTGTGGTTGCTTTGCTTGTTTGTGTTTGCTTGCTGAGCCCTTGGGGGAACTTAAAAATCCTTTATTATTCTTTCGTTCCTTCTCTCTTTCTTTCTTTCTTTCTTTCTTTCTTTCTTTCTTTCTTTCTTTCTTTCTTTCTTTGTGTTTCTTTCTGACTTCAGTCACTTTCAACTTTTGCCATCTGTAGGTCTGGTCAAGCAAGACCTGGGAAAGGATGAGTTGATGAAACGCTGGAAGGAAGATGGAGCTGCTCTGGAAAGGAACAACTCAATCAAAGAACGAATGAAAGAACTAGTTCAGCTGGTGGAGAGACTGTACCCAGATTACAAGCAAAGCCTGGCTCCTGCTCAGTTTCGGAGGCTCAGAAAACGAGTGGAGGAAATAATTGACGAATACGATACCGAACTCCAACGACTGATCTGACATTTTTCTGGTGACTTTCAGGTCACAAGCAACGTTTTTTCACGCAGGAAAGACGGGGTTTTCCTTTCATTTTACCGCATGGTAGTATTTATAAACATAAAACAAATAGCTAAACCTGATGGAAATAAAGATTATTAAAAAGAAGACATATGAGGATTAAGAACAAAAGAAAAGGAGGGAGTGATGTGAAAGAGAAAGAAATAGCAATCTGTTTCCTTCACTGCTGACAAGGAATGGCCTAGTGACAAAGAAAGAAAGAAGAAAAGTTCATAGGGTCACGCTATCTTCGACCCCAGCTGACCGGGCAGAGTAAAGCCGAATGCTTTATGCTAAACTTACACAGCTCGACGAATCCGAACGAACTTCTATCAGAAATTCTCCCGCGCTTCGGCCAAGTCGCATGAACAAATGCTATGCAAATCTCACACGGTACAACTAAGATAAGAAACAGTGGTAATACTCTAGCTGTCAGTGATTTAACCACTTAAAAATCATAGATCAGATTCTTTCCATACACAAATTGTGCGTGCGTGCGTGCGTGCGTGCCTGGCTGCCTGCCTGCCTGCCTGACTGCGTGCCTGCCTGCCTGCGTGCGTGCGTACCTGCGTGCGTGTGTGTCGTCCGTATCTGTGACTTCGAGAAAAACTGTGGGGGAACTCTTCCAACTGAAATCAGATGAAAGCCTTGGTGCCGTTGGATTTCTTATTCTTAACAAGTGTTCTCTTTCTGCAGTTTAACTGCCCGCAACAGCGACGTCATAAGCACTGAACAATTCTTCTGTAGAGACACAGGGGTTCCCTGGCAATGTTTCGATGCAAATCTATCGAAATTTGAGGAAATCTGAACAGTAGACAGATCAGTTCTTTAACACCATTTTTATCTCGTTTTGTCGGACCTTGAGCGAGGATAATCGACCTGCTGTCCAAGGTCGATGACACATGCAGAAGATAATCTATAGTGTCGGTGACCAAGCTGTACGTCACATGACATAAACAGGATGCGATGCGCGGAAGTAATATCCAGTCCTCGACCTACACATTCTCTCACGGATCTTGTGCCACGCGCTGCTTTTGGCATTACATTTCCGTCCTGCGACCTGCATCGGTGTAGCTAGTCTGGCTCGATCTCAGTGGCCAGACTCAACGAGAAACTGAAACAGACGGAATGACCTGGAGTGACCTGATGTTGACAATTACTATGAAGTCAGACATCCCTTAAGATGCTACAGTACGGTCGATAACACAGCCACACGAAAAAAGGTGCGTGAATTCGGGAATTTTTGTTTTTTCAATGGTAGGCAGCGGGGATGGTTTGATTATGCAGTTCTCGCTGGTGTGCTAAAGGCGTATATTTATATTGAATGTAAACAGTGGACAGGGTAGAAGAGGACAGATCAGAGTAGCAGGCGTGATGGGTGCTGTTTCTCGTGCAATATGGCACTGAAGCGCCTATAAAGCTGATCGCAGTGGGCAATCTTTCTCATTAATTCTCATCCTCTGACAGTCAAAGCGGAGTCAAGAGCCATGCAGGATATCTCGCTTACTTATTCCAACAGAGTGTAGTACATGTTTAGCTGTTTCGAACGAAACTATGGCGGTTTATTGTTATTATTATTCGTTCGCCTGCCTTTTATTGTCATGACCATGGATATTTTTTTTAAGGACACAACGAGAGCTCCATCAAAACAAATGACTTCATTGTATGCCATGGGAATTTCAGTTGGCAAGCGACACAGTTGTAGCCAAATCTTTAGAGAGAGTGAAAAGATTACTGGAGGGTTGTCAGTGACAGAGGATCGGAGTCGCACAAAACTGGTGACACGATGTTGTTCAGTGTCATTCTTAAGTAGACGATAATTTGGCAGAAGTGCTTAGAGCTGACGAGCTGACGTTTGAGTTTATTCGGCCTACCCTACCTCTTCTGTGGATGAACCCTCTCCCCCTCCCATACACCTTTTAGACAGATATTGGATGACGTCGATGGGAGAAAAACGTTTCCCGCTGAAGGGAGGAGTGCTTGCAACCTCGGACGTGTTGGAAGTGATAACCAATGACACAAGGTGCGGCATGCGGCATGCGTAGCACGATTTAATATCTCGAGGGCAGCAACTTTTGAGGAGGTACGATAACTGCCTACCCATTGAAAAGAATTAAGTCTAACGGTCGCAATGGAAGGCGCAGAGATAAACCGACAGCCAGACTTTGCTTCCAAAAACGTCAGCCAGATAGACATGACAGACTCGATCGCTTCCAAAAACGTCAGCCAGATAGACATGACAGACTCGATCGCTTCCAAAAACGTCAGCCAGATATAGACTGGCTACCAAAAACGTTAGGCAAGTGCAAGATACAGTAGGTTCTATCTTCACTGCAGACGAAGCCCTGTTTTACTATTCTTATCAAAAAAGAAAAAGCTGCTCTTCAGGCTGAAATACTTCATCTCCAGTATAGAAGCAGATTTGGAATGACTGCCACAATTTTTTTTTTTTAATTCTTCTGGAGGATTCTACTGTAGCTACTGTAGCTGTGTGTGTGTGTGTGTGCACATATGTATTGTTATGTGTGGTATTGTAATCTCCAAGAAGACTTCTGCATGCCCCTCTGGGGTCAAGAAGGAACTAATAAAATTTTGAACAAACGCAAAATAGAGCCTAACGCACATTATCGTTCAAAAAGTTGTGTAGAGTGTTTTATCACAGCACAACAGTTCCATTCAGGATGCCTGGGGATGAGTCAGTGCAGTTCACACTAACCCTGTGTTTTCTCTAGTGCCCTGTCAATCACGTGCTTCGTACCACTTGAGAAACTTTGGGGTGGCCCAACAGTTTCAGTTCATGGTTTAATACTGACAGCCAATGTTGAAGTCAGAAGGGTGGTAGGGGGAGGTAATCAGTTTAAGGTGAAACATCTCTCGTACACGGAACATTTTCAAAACTTTATTATTTACAGACTCAACATCAACATGTAATCTAAACCTGAGCCGTTTTGAAAGAAATCCCACATTGACAATACCCCCTCACCCCAACCCACGCTCACCTTCACCATTTAATCTTACGCGTGTTCACGACTTTTCTTGCCAGGGGTCTATCATTTAAGAGAACGTACCTTTCAGCACATTTTCATGGTAATTTATTTCGTTGCTAACTCATGAGATTTTCTTAACCATAGCAAAGCTTTGATTAAATCAGCTATTCCATTTTGGTGAGCTCTCTGGAACCAAAAGAATGGTCTTGAAATTCTGTGTTTTGTTCATATTGTTAGTGTCACCAAGTTTCAATGATTGGATTGGGGGATGTATTTTTTGCATGATGGTTAGGTGATCACATATTTGCAGGGGCTTATCAGGAGTGGAGAAAAAGTACATCTTAAATCTCCAAGTAGAGACTATGACATTTTCCACAACTAGGTCGAAGCTGTTACTCAACTAGAACCTATATTACAATCATCAATAACGGTTACTCAATTGCATTTAAAGTGCATGTTACTTTCTGATTTTTATTTTAATAATCACAGAAATTGGATGACGGTTGTACGATGCAGGAGACAGCAAAGGCAGAGCTTATAGAACAAGATCTCCACGTCACAGCAGAACTGAGAGTCGTCCTGGAACATGGCAACGAGCTTCGACGGATCTTTTATCAGCTAAGGAGGAGGTCTGCTATAATAGATAAAACTATTGTGTTAAACCATGTGTGTGTATATATATATTATTTGTAACTGATGTGACTGCAAAGAGTACATTTGCTGGATGTCAAGCTCATGCTATTTTTTCTGTCATGAGGTGGGATTGCAAATCACTTTTCTTTGCCAACAGCCATGTTTAAATTTTGAAAGAAAATGCATACCGAATGGAATTCAGAGAACTGTCTTTTGTATAAGCAGCTTTCAAGTTCTGTTCATGTGATCTTCCTGTAGGTCATCAACAAACAGCTTATTACAGTATTACAGGGTACTCTCCTTTGGAGGGTGTCTCTTCTACCTCTGTACGGAGGGGGGGGTTCCTTTTTCTTAGGTTTTCTTTTTTCTGTACTCTCACTTCAGTTAAATGATTACTTGCTTCTTTCTCTCTGAAAATCCCTGTTTACAAACCTATCCAGATGCACCATTCATCCTTTTTTAATGCCAGTATGTGTTCATTCTATCAATATTTAGCACTTCAGTCACTTCAGTTCTATCACTGTTTGCTGTACTGGGTGACAAACTACCCTTTAAGCCCCCCACCACCACCAAACACCCCAACAGATAAAACAAAATTGACCGGTTAAAAAAAACTAACGCTGCTGTCTGTTCAAGCTATGAAGACGACCGAGATTTGTGCTGTCCTTGTATGTACGGCTCTCTGAGACACACAATAGAAGAAGCATGTTTCCAAGCTTCCAGAACCAAAAGCAAGTATGAAGCAACAGGTCAGAGAGCAAGGAAAGAAGCCAGAGGGGTGGTGGTACGTCTGCTGGAGGAAGCTAGGAGCATATCCGAAACCGGACAAGCGATCATCCACCTGAATGATGAAAGAGAAAGTAGGTTACTGCTGCTAATGTGCAGAAATTGATTTTAAAAAGTAGATAAAAGGCTTTGTTAATGAAGATGTGACAAACAATAATGATGACAGGGGTAGTGATAATAAAATTAATTAGGGAAAATTAATAAAGATTCCATCGCTGTTCTTGTGGTTCCAACATGGTGTAACAAGGCAGGCTCACGGCACCACCACAAGCCTGAGGTAGCATTGTCATGGCACCACAAAAGCAGGAATGTAGTAGCATCACAACATGTCACGCACATGTTCCAAGCTTTAACAACAGGTATATGTTGGAACATCACAATATTTTGATCTGTAGAGCGCTCAACACAGTGGCATGATGGTTGATATGGAGTTTGACAGTGTTAGATTACAGACTTTTCCGCCTTTAACTACATGTTGTGAGTAGATACCTCCTCTTCCACATGGTTCCTTGATGAGCTGTGGTCAGCAAGTTCAGTGGCCTCCTCGCTAGTCTCTCACTGGTCCCTCTCTAATCTCCCATCCCCCCTCGCTGGTCATACCAGTGTTTTGCATACCTAACGCATGGTTGTGACTGGCTCCACAGCTAAAAAGAGTGTTTCTGACTTTTTGTGTCTGTTGAGTGCATTGGAAGTTAATTCCTTGACCTGTCCCACATGGAAAGTTCTATACTGACCTGCTCTGCAACTATCCCCCAAAGTAGCATATATGCAATATACACCCTAACATGCATATTGTTATATAGATGTAATATACACCCTAACACACATATTGTTATAATGGTGTTTTTTGATGGGAATGGCAAAATTTTTAGAAATTAAATGGCAGTTTTATCTTATGGTGCTTTTCATGCTAAATGCAGCAGATCCACATTTTTTTCTCTAAGCTCTGCTACATCAGCAAAAAAAAAGGTTTTCATGTTTGTTTCTAAAGAGCTGAAGAGCATGAGCAAAAGGGAGCTAAAACGTGACCTTGAACAGAAGCAGGCAACTCTAGGTCTAGAAACAATGGGCATCCAGCAGATGAACAATCTTCTTCAAGAGCTGGAGCGCCTGGAGGTGGAAGTAAGAAGATACTGGTTCTGGTCCCGCAAAGCCCTGCTGAAACGTGGTGTGGAGAACACAATTTTCGCATTTGAGCATATGAATGGCCTTGGATCAAGTTCCAGAGAACCCAAGCAGTACCAGCATTGTGGTCACAGAGGCTATCAGATTTGACTAACCTCAGCACAAGTCTGAAGGAGATACTGTGGTTGTATTGATACTGTGGTCATCTATCACCATCTGTTAGTTTCACTGAGATTCATTTCTTGGGATGACCAGAATATCCACTGAGGCCAAGAGACTTGGGTTTCTGTCCTTCTCTTGGCATGCATTTCAAGTAGTCCCTTAGAGGATGATCTTGTCAATATCAGAACCGATTCTGGCAGGACAGCTGTGAAGCAAGTCTTCTATTTCCGAAGCAAATCCTTGGAATCCTAGGAAGCAAAGCCAGGGGGCAAGCCATATACAATACTCAAGCAAACTGGATGGGTGGACATCTTGTAAAACTCTTCAAGAAACAATGCTAGGACAGAGGTTAACAGTGCCATATTCACAAGGCTGACGACATGGATTAGTCAACATTTGGCTGCAGAAGTATTCATCTAAATAAACGGCAACTCTTTCAGCAGAAATGTAACCTTTTCTGTCTGTATCATGAATACTGGTTTTCACATGTTTTTGCTGTTTTCAATCATTTCCCTGAGAAGTAGCAATGTTCCGTTTGTAGCTTGGACTTAGTACAAAATAGTAGCTATAAATATATATCAGCATCTGACCATACAAAGGTATGCTGTTAAATGGACTACTCACCTGCCACAAAAGTGGTGTGGGTTTGATTACGTCATTTTTTGCAGTTTTATGCTGGTTTAGTTTTCTTCATCAAAGCCTGCATTGATTGGCAGGTGCACAACTCCCAAAAATCCAATAGGCGCAAGAAATTTCCCTCAAAATTTCCTTAAAGGTTCGAGAATGAATAAGACCCACTAAACCACAGTGCTGGCACTAAATGCATCGGGAAAACTTTGTTGTTAACCTATGACACAATCTCACTCTTTTAATAAGGCAAGCAAACCCTCAGTATGGTTTGATCTGATGGTGTAAAATGGAAACTGTCAAAGAATTAGGTACAGAGTACTTTTACAGTTACGATTTATGATTTTGATGTTAAATTTTAATATGCATTGCTCTCTTGACCTTGCTTCTATGTCGTGTTTATGATGGTTATTCACATACACAATGTACCCAATGAAAAGAATATGTGAATTGTCCATTTCATCCCAGCTTTCACACAGGAATACTCTTTCATCACAAGGTATCTGAACAAGTTGTCTGTAGGTCTAACATTAGAAAACTTTTATTATATATATATTCATATTTTTAACATGATTAAACAATTACTTTCATAATACAAGAGGTATTTGGACTTTATTTTTATTGTGAGAAGTTGCAATTAAACCTTTTGATAAATTTTGATGACACTTTTTATATTATTCTGCTATTTGGTAATTGTCATGAAAGTAATTTACCTTTTTAAGTAGTGTTTAGGTATGTCATCTAGCATTACAATGTACATTCCTGCATTGAACCACACCAGACTCCTCAATGAGACAAAAGAGACTCTACATGCTGATAGAATTTTGAAAAGAGAAAAGATGCCTATACGTTTGAAACATCATATTGACTTTTTCTGGGAGCAAGAATAACCTTTGTGTCACGAAGCATCACCTACGGGAATTTGTGGATTACGACAGCTCCATTTGCAGCAGCTTTGACAACTGGACAAAAAACTGTATAGCCCTGTAACAGATATTTCTTTTTTTTTTTAAATTTAGACTATCGCAATGTCACTTTTATTTTCAATTTCCTGTATATGCTGGTTCTTTGGTGTCATCTGTTTGATAGAGCTTCTTTGGCAGCCCATCATCATCTGTTTTTCTGATTCAGCGACTGGCATAGCTTAATGATTTCCACACAGAAACATTGAAATGTACTGTACTGTGAAAACATGTCTCCCAGACCAACACATATATCTTCTCAAACTAGAATGTGTCAAGAACATTTCCTCCTCAAGAATTCTGAAGATGTTGTAAATTCAGCAATATTTTCAGGTGAGAGAACACAAGTGGAAAAGCTGCCCATCATAAGCCTGCCCCGCCCCTGCACGGTGGCGATGGGTCCACTGTTTGTGATGACTTCTCCCACTGACTTGGAGTTCTAGCCTGGTTTTTTTAAACAAAAAAAACCTAAATGATAATTTTGCAACATTTATGGGACAGCATAACATGGTATTAAATAATTATGAATTAAAAACAAAAGCGTTTGACATGTTTCTTAAAGGCTAGGCTCTGAGTCATTCAAGCAAATCATTTATCATTTGTCAAATAGTAAATGTAAAATGGTGAAGTAACTCACAACAATAGACAGAGCATGTAATCCTTTCGAAAACTCCTCTTGCAACAAGTTATTGATTTTTCGGTGTCTCTGAAAATACAATTCAAAAACTTTAAATGGTTACTTCCTGTTAAACAGTTCTATGAGTTGAATCCATATGCTACCACCATCAAGAAAATGGGCCTTTGTTAAAATAATATTGTTGCTGGCTTAATGAAGCAAAACACCATTATAAAGGATACACCAGCTCTAATCTTCATTGATTTATTAAAAGCTGTCACTAATCTGCAAAAAAGAATTACATTTGGCAAAGATTGTATGCAGTGCCATTCCACTTTACCATTATGATCCATCACACTTCCAAATCTTTCAGCCTGTACCACTACCAGTGATCTCCTCTATCACACACTTCGGCAGACCTACAGCTGGTGTTAGCTGGCTCAAACACAGACCTCAGCGGATGGTCTAAATCAAAATTTTGCAGTTTCACATGGGAAGTGGGTGGGGGCTGTTGCAGTCTGGTCAGTAGCAAGAGCTAAAAAAAATCTTTCAACTTACCTCAACTAATGGCACACCTTCAAAGGCATCCGACACCACAACAACTTTAAAGTGTGTCTCTGACCCTGTAAATGGAGAAAAACACTGAAAGTGAAAAAAATCTAGACATTAGGCACTCAACAGCTGCTTCTGATTTTATTAAATACATTTATGTATTCTATCTACTGTACTTAACAACAATACAGGCACCTAGATGCATTTTGTACCATTTACTGAAAAAACTGCTAATCACTGGCATCATCACTGACAGGTTTATTTTTAACTTTTACTTTTGGAAGCCAAGTAAACATCAAAAAAGCCTGACCTCTGGGTACGTTGTGCATATAGCTCTCATTGATAATCTCCAATACTTCAGGCTGAAATCAAGCCAAAAGAATATCTTGAAAGAACTGCCCATGTAAACAAGAAGGTTTACGTAATTTGTTAACAATAGTAAAGGTAGTCACCTAACCTTTCAATTATTACGGAGTGAGGTATCACAGACAATGTTACATGGCAGCCTGGATGCAAAACTGATCTTTTTCCCAATGAGTTCTGCCCCAGCCGGGACATGCATGCGCAGGCCACCTTTCATTCATTTAGTGCAAAGATGAACTTATGCATGAAAACATGGAAACCTAATACCATACCCTAACTCTACCCCGAATCCCCTCCCCTGTATAAAAAAAATCATAAGCTAATATGGGTTTCGAACCTGCAGCATAACCTTGAAACCCAATTTCTTTATCAACTCGGCTATGAATCACCACAGATTGGCCTCTTCACTCCAAGAAGTCATGATGCATAGAGGTCATGGCTTGACCTATAATTATCTGTTGTTGAGGTTAGCAACTGGCATGCGCATGGGTAGAGCATTTGGTACGCTGCGCAAACAGGCCCGGGCTGGGGCAGAAAAATTTTGCAGCTTGGACCAGCTTTGTGTAGGTGATGGGCAGTGCCAGTCTTCTCTATCCCTAACCCGCTAAAAGGTCAAGCACTCCTTCACAGCCACCTGGAAAGGAGGAGTTTTGCCAATGCCATTCCGCCAGCTAACCCAAGTAACAAAACTAACTACTGCTGGACACTGGCTATGGATGGCAGGCCTCTAACCACAGGACTACAAAGTATTAGCTTCCAAGCTTTGAATGAATAGCTCCACTCTCATTCTGTTCATGAGATCCAAGCTTTATAGATTTGCCTGACAGAGTCTGTGTTCACAGATTTTACCCCAAACATTTAGCAGTCAAAAAAATGGTGATGCTGGCATATGACATATATAACATCAAGACTACTGCCGTACTGGCTATAGGACAGAGTGAAGTTTAGGCTAAGCTGGCATCTCCGTTACCCAATATGACTTTTTTTTGTTTTTGTTTTTTTTTTTGGGGGGGGGAGTGAGAGTGGGGTTTCCCTGGGTGAGAATGTCAGTATTTAAAAATTTAGTGAACAAAGGTACTTACCTGCTCAGTATCACATAAAAGAACATTGCCATTCCAGTTCAGCTTTAGATATGTTTCATGCTAGCCAAATACACCGTCAAGTTGAAATGTGTGTTTAACTTTTAAAAAGTCATATTTTCACAGATTTACCAAATAAATGTAAATGAAATATTGCTATTTATTTTGTTCCAAGACAACAGTGTGATCCAATGACAACACCATAACAAAACAGATTACCTTAAACGTTTTGCTGATTTTATCTATGATGACATTCTCAAGGGGCTTCTGGTAAAAAAAAACCACACAACACACACAATTATTGTGACAATAATTTTTATTATACTTTGTGGAGTTATGACACCAGTCCTAATATACTTGTAACGTTTGTTCACTCAGATGAGTAAAATATGTTTGCATAACTGAATACTGGTTCATTTGTGCACAGAATTAAAACTGTTAAAGTACTGCATTTTCTTGATTACTGCTTTACACACTCACACTGACACTGAAACAAAAACCAGATGAAATGCCGTTAAAAACTAGACGCAGTTGATTCACGTTCGGTTTTCCGATTCTGACATTTTTAAACAGGATAAAACATTAATCTATGTAATAGTGCGCCATTTAAAAACTTAATTTTAAATTTTAAGACCATCCACCATGCAGTTAATTATACTTGTGTTAGTCACAGTGTCATGCTTACCGACATCATAATACTAAATAGTAAATACATGGTCATGGTGATGGTGACGATTACGTACCTGTACCATGGCACTCATTTGTCGACAACTAGACTGCTGTGTCTGCAACAGAAATAAAGACCTGAACAGGCTCAGTTTACTCAAAGGTGTAGCACCGCTTATGGGTCTTGCCATCTAAAGGTCCTTCGCAAGACGATGAAAAACCAAAGACAAAACCAATGTCTATCTCGAACGTTGCTTTGACCTTATCTCCCCTCTCGTGCAGACGCCTTTTCGTCAGCCCGTACTCTTAGATGTTACAACACATTCGATTGGACATTCCACCCTCATTCGCCAATGGTATAGAAGAATGACATCATAAGAAAAATGGCGACTATAATGGAAGTCGATCTGGTTCGGTATCTGTGTTCGTGCGGTAGACGATATCCACAGTGCAGATTGTATTTGTGCAGGCATTGTCTAAAACTACGTTGTGGTGACTGCGTACAGCATGAGGTATACCGATCGATCATTCGTTTATGTGTGGGTTATTTAATTTTCAGTATTCTGTGCAATACAACAGTACTGATCAGTAGTAGGCCAAATACATCATTATTAATTTATTATTACCGGTGTGCATGTGTTATTAGCGCATTGTAAGTAGCAGAGGAAGTTTGCAATGATCATACTAAGAGCTGCAAGCCTTACGTAGTGCCAAGGGAGTTGCTAGTGCCTCATTTCTCTACACATTCTTTTGATAGTTGCACTGTTAACTTGAAAGAGATAATCACCCCTCCATTTTTTTCTTGCGATACACTTCCATCTGGGAGGTGCTGCGGTGCCTTTTTCCAAACTGCACGCACCGTATCCGTCCGTCCATCTGGCATGAAGTGTTTGTGTTCTAATGATTTTACTCCAGGTTCCACAACAGCATTTGCAATATGTACTAACTGAAGTCGAAGCTTAATTGACGATTCTTTCACTGCTTCAGGTAGATTCTCCATACTGCCCCAACTGTCTGGAAAATATGCCAGCATCTGAAGCAAGATTGAAAAAGAACAGGTAAGTGTGGATATATCAATAGTAGTACAACACAGAAAATGCTTTGTTGCATGCTGATGACAATATCATTATCAGTAGCCCTTGTGTCCCAAACATTTTTTTTTTTTAGGCTTTGTCAAGATTGCCCAGTCCAAATTTCAATTGTTGTATGCAATGTGATGTTCACAGATGCAGCAACTGTTATGATTGCCCTGTTTGTGGACACACCCTAATGACTCGGGCAACAAGCCAGATGGTGAGTAATCCAGAAGACCCAGGCAAATCAACTCCAAAAAAGATGTACTACATGGCTTGTGGTTTCTGCCGATGGACCACCAGAGATGTTGGTTTACAAGACCAGAGTGTTGGTATGTATCAGTTTTAAAATGTGATGAATTCTTTTATTCTTTTGACCTGTTAGTTGTCAATCCTTGTGTGTATTTTAAATTACAGAACAAAACTGCACTGCAGAGTTGATAAATTAGTATGGTAATTTTTTAAATACATAATTCATGGTTGCAAAAGAGGAGATATAGAAACAAATTATTGTAGGAAGTAAAGAACTTTGTCAGTATATTACAAAAACAATCTGTGCGAAACAAGAAACAGCTTTTCTCCCTTATTGTTCTAGTGCCTTCAGCAAAACAACATACAGTAGAACCGATTTACACGTTTCCAAGTTGCAATGGGACCTTTAAAAGCATTTCCCAGTACCAATTTGGCAACTTGTAAATCAACCAAATTAGTCAAACTCACTGGTGTCCTTCCCCATCAATCTCTGAAATATTAGAAGACCCTACTAGAAGATTGTGCCTTCTACATACCTTGCTTACCTAATCTACTAACAGCAAAATTCAGATGAGCTCGTGGGGAAGGAACCAATCATACAAGAGCCAATCAATGCACAGAACACAATGAAGTCATAAGGAACGAATGAATTTGATAAGAGAACAGAAGTGCCTGCATTACTGTTGCATGCAGACATAGAGTTTCGTTTATGTTTACTCTGTTACACTGTATTTCTGCTAGTGAGCTACTGTTCAAAATCTACTGGTGTGTATAGAGAAAATATTTTGTGTCCTGCATCTTACATCTTTTTTAAGTTCTTCATTTTTACTACAGTTTATATCATGTATGTGAAGGCTGTTAACTGTAGCAATAAAATGATTTGGCTTTATTTTAGCTAATGGAGGTTGGCCTGAACAGGAAAATCCAAATGCTAAAAAGGTGAGAGATTTTTGTTGTTGGGAGGGGGAATTTTATGAAATGTTATTATTTATAAAATATCTGGCATTTAAACTATTTTTAAAACAAGAAAAAAATTTCAGCAGGTTTCTTGTCAACAGATTGCTGCTCTGCTTGAAAGCTATCGAGCTGTTGCACAACGAGAGAAAGCAGAAAGAGAAAGAAAAAAATATGTGAAGAGAAGAAGCCACCAAACTTTTCAAGTGAGTAAAAGAGACTGCAAACTGTATCAGCACTTTTGCTTTATTGTGTAAACTTGCTTATATGGAAGTTGTTTGCTTGTTATCTTCGTTTTAAGTTGATTTGAAGATTTGTGTGCAAGGATCTGAATCTCTGTTTCCTTTTGTTTTGCAGGATAAATATGGACTCACCTCAGTGGCCATGAAGTGGAAATTGCAACCCACTATGGCAAATCTGAGGTATGAGTTGTTTTGCAAGGAGAATAATGGTCTTGCAAATACATGTAGAGAAAACTTTTTTAAAAAATCCATCCACATTGCACATGGCTTTTCTTTGTAAATCTCTGCAGTTTCAAAAATTCTCAGCATTCCCCTGGTATTTAAAACTAAAGAGAAAATGAAAATCTTAGTAGTACCCAAGATTTATCTCAGGATCTGTAACTTAATGTAGCTTCCTGTACCTTACTGCACCTTACT
This sequence comes from Lanistes nyassanus, assembly GCA_004794575.1. Classification (NCBI taxonomy): domain Eukaryota; kingdom Metazoa; phylum Mollusca; class Gastropoda; order Architaenioglossa; family Ampullariidae; genus Lanistes; species Lanistes nyassanus. The sequence continues at coordinate 345,640 of SMGT01002686.1, forward strand.
TTACCTTACCTACCTGCTGTGTCAATGCTAATATTATGTGCTTGTGTTTTTACGCAGCTTGAAGGATAATCAGAAGATGCCGGAGCCCCCTGAAATGACTGAGCCTGTGGTAGATTTTGATCCCCTTCCACCAGAAACTTTTACTGAACTAGTATATCTGGAACAAAGTAGGTAACCTGAGTAGATTTTCAGGCATGTTACTTTTCTGGAAAAATAAACGTACAGATCAAAGTGAACTTACTACTATATTGTAATGCAGGATAAAGTGCACATTGCTTAGCTGATTGATAGATACGTCTTCCTACATCTTTAACCTGTTCTGTGCATGATGGTTTTGGTGCAGTCACTCACCTCAGCCACAGACTGGCTGCCTCAGAATTTCAGTGTCCCAGCACAGCAGGTCTGCGTCCTATTCACAAGCATCTGCTAGTCAGACGGTCGCTAAGATGCAGGGTGAGAATGACAGCTAAAGTTGGTTTATAACAATATAAGTAATTGGAATCCTCTGCGTTTCTGGGTGGAGAGGAGAAGTTTGCTTGTCAGTCCCCACCAACCACACTAACATTTGAGATTGTTACCCGCGCTTGTAAACATTGACCTTAACTGGCAAACCTTGACTTTAACTGGCAAATAGCTAGTAACCCAAGCAAGAATCTCAGAGTTGCTCACCATTTCAAGTCCAGCGTTTGTTCAATGAAGCTCAACAACAGGCTGGGGAATTTTCCACCAAAGCTGTCAGCTTTTTCTGTTTTTTTACTATCTGTACAGTTAAACATCCCAGACAGAATCTGTGCATCTGGGTTTGAAATTTAATGGACTGAAATCATGCATGGAGAATCTGTACAGTTGTTAAATTGGTCCACAGTTCCACCATGGACAGCAAAACGTTTTCATTCATTCATTATATTTACACAGCGGTGCTACTGAGAAAAAAGCTGAGAACAGAAATGGGGTCTAGGGCCCAATAGGCCACAAGTTGGGTCCAGGAACAGCACCACGTTGGAGGGATCTGGAGGGGTTTACCGGAGTAAAGTTAACTTGTATTTGCCGCGATTTCCTGCAACATGGGGTTTTAAAAAAAAACTCCTCTACTCTGATCTTTGAAAAGTCTGGTTTTTAGATTTGCAATTCTGGAATCTATCTTGTATTTAAAATAAAAATGTTTACATGGTTTTGCCAACTAGTCTGCTATGCCATTAGCTGGAATCAGTTGTAATATACTTAAAACATGTGACTTGCATTTTTAAATATTTTGTATTTACAATAAGCTTACTGTTTCTTGCTGATTCGAGGGGTTTTTTTTTATTCTGTCAACCTATTTTCCAGGAATGTGAGCACAATCTCAGTAAACCTGATTTCAACCCCTTGTCCATCAAGTTCAAAATTCAACTTGTTGCTCTGTAAGTGTTGACATTTTCTGTTTTCATGTGCTTGAATTTTCCTTGTTTTTCAGAAAGACTACTTTGGGGCTGAATAGAAAAGATAAATTATATCTGTTCTACTTCTGTATTTTGACCATCATTAATTTGCTTTAACAGCGACAGGTATTAGGATCTGTTGAATATATTTCCAGGCTTATGTTTTGGACTTGTCATAACTTATACTCCCTGAAACCATTTACCATTCCCTCTTTTTCTTCCTTTCTCTGCATCTGTGTGTGTGTGTGGATGCATGGAAGCACTTACCTGCATGTATGCATGTACACATTATATGTGCATGCATGGTTGTATGTGTACATCTGGGTAAATTAGAAAGGGTGAAAAGAGAATAGAGAAAAGACACAATGAGAGATTGTCTAAAAGTAATTGTTCCTGGTAAGCAAGAAAAGAACATTCATAAAAGTTGTAAGGTCAATTTGCAGGAATCACATTCCAGAACTGAGAATCTTGGCACCAGCAACCTTCACTCCTAACAAGGTACAGTAAAACCTGTCTTGTGTATTTAGCATTGGTGAAGGGAATGGGGGGATTAAGTATTATGAGCATATGTATAACTGTGTGGTTTAGAATGTAGAATGATATGTTCAGACTAAACAAGACAGAGCTTTCTGACAGTCTACGATCTGTAAGAACATCTCTGTATTATGGACTTCACCAAAGCTGTCCACCTACTTTGGAAGACCACCTCAGTCCAGTAGTTCACACTCCGGCTGAGTTGTACCTAAGACTTAAAAATTGTCATTCTAGTAGCTGCCCTGTCAGACGCCTGGCACTATAAGGAACAATACTAGGACTGGTTGGCCCATTGTCATTATAATGTGACCGGATGGGACTGAAGCCTGTGTTGGAACACCAGTCCCAGTGCGACAGCACGTTAACTTGTTTCAAGCAACATGGTCCTGATACACTCCTCGCTTACAATTGGATGTTAACCAGTAAAAACCAAACCAAACACCAACTTTCACAGGATTTGAAGCAAATGGTGTCATCGTCTTTGTGTACTTGCAGGAGACCATAGTGACCTTTACCTTGAGCAACCCGGCTGGGTTCAGCACTTTGGTCAAGCTCACACCTGTGGATGACGAGACAGACACTGACTTCATGACAGCAAAGGTACTCTTACTGTGTTCATGGCTTGTGTGCTTTCTTTGATCACTCGTGCAGATATGAGCCTGATTTTATGTGGTTTGCAGTATGCGCCCTCAAAAAACCTGTTCTTTTTTCCCACTAGCCACCTGCTTTCTGTTTGTACTTTATTTGCAGTTTGGAATTATCGTGTTAGAGTGGAGTACTTTGAGCAAAATGTACGTAATTCCCTCCGGTATTATTTTAGACAAATTAGTACTTTTGGTGTAAAGATGGGTGTTATTCTCAAAAAGTACAGTTGTAGAGAGAACCATGTTTTTTTTTTGTTTTTTTTTTTTTTTTTTTTTTTTTGCATAGATCGATCTTCCAAAGTCAGACCTGATGTTGGCCCCGCATGACGACACAGCAGTATATGATGACGGCAGCAAGAGCCAGCAGGACTTCAAGGATGACCCCAGGTAATTGTCTCTCACTTAACCCCTGGCCTGCCTGAATCGTAGCATGCCATTGCTGCACACCAGACTTTCGGATCTCTTTGTTTGTACATCTTTGTACTTAATGCATTGTACTGCAATCTGAGTGATAAGCTGTTAATGGTAACCCACTTCAGGGTTTTAAGCCCTGATGACTTTCTTGATTTCTTTTAAGAAGATTTCTTGTGGACATCTTCAGTTTTCTCATGACATGTACATACTCGGGAGATACCTTTCATGTTCAGTCTTTCACATATTTGATGTATAATTGTTCTCCCTGTTATGCCAAATGTATGTTATTTTTGTTTTTGCCTCTGTTTATCCAGAGTGATTGTTTTCCGTCGAGCAAACAAAATAGGGTTTGCTGCTAAAGTGACTCCATTTGTCCAACGTGGTGATGTAAAGGTATATTTTATTTTAACTTTTTGTTTATGATAATATTGTCTGGGGTAAATGTATCTCATCGATTTCTATCATCTTAGTTTCTTTTCTTTTTTTTATGCACAACCATAACTACATGGAGAAACTTTGCATGATATTTTAGAGTTTTGAAAGTTAAAGTTATAACAGTTGTTGGTTTGCTTTTAAGACATACTCTCAGCATATATCAGTAAATCAAACACCTACTAAGCAGACATTAACATATAAAGCATGTTTCCATCTTTTCAGATAATCTTTAAAAAGCACAAAATAGATACCACAATGATCTCTTTTTCTGACGTTAGAAAATTGTAACCGACACCAATGGATATATTTGTTACATCTTTGCTGAAGCAGTTTGTTTATATGTGCTCTGTTTAATTTGTTTAGGTGAGCTTTATCATGAAGCATGAGTTTCGTAACACAGCTATTGCTGTACAGAGCGAAGATAAGGAACCAAAGCTAGTATGGCTGGAGCATCGTGTTTTCGTACACCTGGGATCTCTCCATCAGGCACACAGCATACAAGCATAGGGTTTGTCCTTAAGTCTATGCTTGTCCCATCTAGCAACATGATAATGGTAAATCTTAATGGCATCAATGTCATCATGAGAGTGTGTTAAACCAAGCATCTTTTGTAACTGTGTCAGCCATCTACTGTGCCTGATGCATGCGGGTTGAGAGGCAGGGAGAAATGTATTCACTAGTCAGATGTGGTAGAGATCTGTGAAATATCAGGTATGCCTCGTTGTGTATAAAACTATCTTAATGTTGATATCTTTAACAAATAAGCACCAGGAAAACTAAATTTGGAAAGCAGGAATTTCTGTGGTATCTGAAGACATAGGAACACTGCTTGTTTTGAAGTTCATGATGTTATAAGAGTTAATGTTTAAATCCAGACGTTGCCGTCGCATCTGTCTTTCCACTGATCTTTGACCATGTCTGTTCAGGCAGGTCATCACATTTGTCTTTCCACTGGTCTTCAACTGTGTCTGTTTAGTTTTGAGTTTCTCTTTCCCAGGAGCTTCAAAAATTATGAAAGCCTACTGCATGTATGTACATATTATGAATGATGTCAATAATGTGATAGCAAGGCAAATTTCCCTGCATTAAGGTAATTTTGCCTGAAAAAAACTCCATGTTTTGAAGGCTAGTTGCATGTGTGTCTGAGTGCTTGTGTGTAAGACGACAGAGAGGGAGATGCCATTAGTTTTCTGTGGTTTCACAAGTCCGTCAGATGAGCAATCAGACAATGCTGGAACAGCTTCCTTTATCATCAATGATGAAAGCAATGTTTTAAAATATATTTGTGATTTTGTGCTTTCCTGTGTGGTCTAGCTGTGCATAATCAGAGCAAAGAAGCTGAGTTTTTTTTATTATTATTTAAAAATATTCTCTTATAAACTCTTTATTGAAAGCAGATTGCACAGACTTCAATGAAAATTGCCATTGCTAGCTAGCATGCCATGCCATGTAGATGTTCTGTATTGGTTGGGTTCTCTCTTCCACTCACCCATGTAGGTGGAGGATTGTGTTTTTTCACATGACTGGATTGAGTAGTTCCCATGTTGTAGTTGTACTGGATACCTGTAAGTTTCACACACAGTGGAGAAGAACTTCTTTGAGATGCATGCCCAAACGTGAAGGTTAGGATTAATGAAGCAAAAAAGTGTATGCTTACACTGCCAGAACATTCAGTGTGTATTAGATGTCATGAGGAAAACATTTTTGCCAGTGTGAATGTGATTAAATATCTTCAAAACTGTATGTGGTGTCAGTATGACATTCAACATAAATGTAGATATATTTATTGCCACAAATGAGATTACAATCTGTTTCAGCAGTTCCAACTCCTTCCTCATTTAGAATCTAATACAGTGCTCAGCCTATCCTCACATCCTCCACGTATATTGCAGGTTCCTTGTAAATCTGCAGTGCTTCCAGTTACTGTAAGCAATTGTTTATTGTGGCGGTGTTCTTGTGCTTAAAAATATAGCCAAAATAAAAATGAAACCATCTTTTTCTTTGATGTTTTTATGTTCAGTATAGAAACCAGGATTTGAAGTTTACACTTCATTACTATCACTCAAATACTTAGCTGCTGAAGGATTTTATTGTCTTGGCGTCTTACAAGGTCTTCAACTAATCCTGTATCACAGCAACAGCCAACCCTGTAAATGGATGCTTCAGTCAAAGGAGGTATATGTGCCTGTCTGAACCTATCTGAACCCACCGCTTTTAGTTGTCACCGTCTTAATGACAAGCGCTTAACAGATCGCCACTGAGCTTACACACTGAAAGAGGTCGTTATTAAACAAGTTCTGCTCTATACTGAATCATTCCCTGCAGCTTCCTGATCAAATTGGAGCCCGTGACATGTAATTATTGTCATGATGTGATGGGAACACATTCGCTGACAATGCCTCTGATATCCTCAATCGGACCAGTTGTTAAAGGAAAACACGACCAGTAACCCGTATATCCCGTCTCTCTCCCCTCTCCGCTTTTTTTTTCCTCAAATGTGTTGTGTACTTTATGGAATATTCAGTTTGTCAGATGTTTCCCCACCCTCCCCCTTTTAGCGAAGCACAAGTTATACATAGATACCCAAATCACTTGCCAACGAATTCATTTTTAAAAGTGCTATCCGCATACGTTTGATGTAAGCAGCCCTTCAAACCAGGCAGCAGTGTGAGAGCCCACGTGAGTCTGCCCACGAGCTCTCTTTAGCCCCGACGTCCTTCCTTGTTGAGAAGACTGAAAGGTCAAAGGTTCATGTCAGTGCAAGCAACTTTTTGTCAGTAGGTAGTGGTGGTGGTAGGGTGGCTTTCTTTGTCCACAGAATGTAAGGAAACTGCATATGATATGCTGAGGGTTTCAGCTACGATTTGATTTCGTGAGCTTTTGTCAGGCGTGGGGTCAGAAGAAAACTATGCATGTTATTTGTCTGGTATTCTGATAGACCCCAAAATCCTCTGTCCGTACAATAAAAGATTATGAAGTCGTGAACTTTTATATTCTTGTAATTTCTTCTTGTCTTTAAGTCTGTCCAAGTTTAAGAGCAACATTTTCATTCTAGCAATATAGCTATCTCTCTCTCAAGATAAATTGTGATGTCGTCGGCTGGCCATTTGATTAGTCTATTAACCGAGAGAGTCGCCAGGTGCAGATGTCTAGACTAGCTCTGCGCGAGTCAAAACTTTTGCCACCACCTTCCGCCGCTATTCCCCTTCAAACCAAACGGAACTTTAATTGGGAGCAGACGATCGAAACCCTCTGGCAAGAAGAACGAAGCACCATCATCACACTATCCCCAAAACACGCACGCACGCAGAGCATCATCAATATTCCCAACAGTCACCCCTCCCCCTCCCCCCCCCCAAAAAAAAAATCTGTCGCACCCTGTAAAGTAGCTGTAGCACTTTTGAGTCGCATCCTGACAAAACACTTCACACAAGGGTCAAGGAAGGTGCAGTCAGGAGTGAAAGTAGATAATAAAGCCCCGGGTAAACGCCGGATAACAGAAGGATATCATACATCTGGCTGCTCTGATCTACACAAGGTTTTGGTAAGCCCACGTTTTTCCTTATATAATGAAGACAGTTTGGCAACAATTTGTTTTTATTTGCATTGTTTTAGTTTGGTTGGTATTTTAAGCTTGAACATAGTTTCTTTGGCATACAAGCTGGCAATTTAACCTACAAGTGAATGCAAAAACCACAAAAAGAGTCTCGCAAAAACGGCTATAATCGAAGGGGATTCGAAGTCCCAGGTAGCTATGCCCTCTGTGCAGTGCAACATCGCTGATTCACTAGGGGGAAACGCTTACATTTTCCTTCATTTGGTTAAGCAAGCGATGACAAAGCCTGGATCCCGATGGTTGCTGCAGGTCAAGGGTAACTTTCTTAATTCTTGATGTCTTCTAACTAGGAGACAGGGAATAGGGTGACAGTAGGTTTGACCAGCAATTAAACACTCCACCACTCAAGCCGCATTCAGCCATCTCCCACCAGCAGCGACAGTGTGCCAGGAAAGTGACCGACAAGAGCGACTTCACGTGGCCACCACCGGTGCAGAGCACCCAAACCACGGTTCCCTTCCCTCCCCTCTTCCTTTCCCAAGTCCACTCACCTTCCCCCATAGTGCGAAATCTCCGCGAGGTGGAAACACGCTTTCCTTCCCAAACCAACATCTAACTGGGAACACGGACGGCCTCGACAATTTAACTGTTAGTTTCATGTCTGTGATTGTGGTCATTTTTCACTTCTGTTCATGCTGTGTCTCTATATGTAGCTTTTGATCCATCGTACTTCAACGATCCGTGGCCGTGTGACCTTTTCAGCACTGTCATACCCAAGTTTAAAGGCCCCCCAGTGGGAGCGGGGGATGGGGGTACCGTCAGATCAGAGTAAGATTTTTTTGGCCTTTCACAGCTCACAATAATTAAGCCCCCAAACCCTCATGTCCACAGATCCACCAAGAGGCCACCAAGGATCACAGTAAGCAGATTTTGCTGATCACAGATCACAGTAAGACCAAAACATCCAATCACAGGTCGGAGTTAAAGGGACATAGAGGCCCTCGATCAGCTGATGATTTCACATTGAATTGTGCGAGTTGTTCCTCAGGGCACTGGATCTCTCTCTTTCTCTTTCTCAGCTGCTAGCTGTAGCTAAGTATGACAGTACCGCATGTTCTGCCAGTGATATTAGTGATACATCTAGAGGCGTGTCTATGCAAAACAGCGCCTGTGGCAAGCGCTGAAACAAATTGTGTCCCTTGTCGGAACACCTGACCCCAAATACCAAAAATTAGCAGCTGAGAAATACAGGTAAACTCGATGATCTTTTAATGACCAAATTATAGACTACATGAACAATTTTAACTGAGTGGTTGCACCGTGAGCTTTGTGGTCCTGTGGTTCCCAGACTGTATTTTACCCAAAATGTTTATATATCGGTGATGTTTCTCAATCGTGATAAAGACAGATCATACATCTGAAAGAAAATTCTTTTTCCACTGTCCGAGGACAGTTTTTCTGACCTTAAAAGCAATTTAATTCTCACTGGTGCTCCATTTCATGTGGCACCCAGGGCATATCGCACACCTGCGCCATTTAATAGAAACGTACTGATCCCCCACTTCAAGTGGCCCCCAGGGCATGTACCTACACGCGCCGTACATTAGTTACGTCACTCCATCAGCTGCAGAGACTTAGCTGTCGAACTCATTTTCTGAGGGCAGACTTTCGACAACAGCGGAATCAGTTACGGATAATTAACAT
>SMGT01002686.1:358202-498658 GCA_004794575.1 Lanistes nyassanus
AAATTAACTATATGCACGGGGCCTACAAACATATTCATGTGTACAACCACCCCCCCTGCAAAAAACAATATTATGCAAGTCAGTCACGACGGAGTGATGCTCGTCGATCGTGTTATCTCTGCGTAAAAATTGCTGTGTCACTTTGTTTGTACAAGGGAGGCAAATCCAGGAATGCTTTTGGGCTGTGGTTTCGTAATCGGTACGCGTGTCCTCACTACGATTCCTGCGTCAGAGTAACAAACCCTTGGCAGGAATGGCGGTCGGCGATGGGGACGGGTTCTGCGGTTCCCCATTCTGGGTAAGTTTTATTCAGACAGTTTTATTTAATTTCATGTCTAGCGTGAACCAAGTAAGGTGTGTCTAAGCAGGAGGGTACGTTATGTTGGGTTATGGCATCGAGCGTTTCTTGCGCGCGATACTCTGTTGCCATTATCTTTTGTGGCATGATTGACTGAGATTGAGTCGATTAATTCTTCCATTTGATGACTTATAAACAATTACAATACTTGAACAAATGTTGCTATGCTTAGTCCGATGGCAATGGTGCAAGGTTTTGGAACCATTTCAGCACTGCTGGGTGATTATTTCACTGAAGTTTTCAGGTGTAGAGCGATAATTTTTTTTAAGGCTCTATTTTCCCTCGCTCAAGCTCATCCATTTGTGATCATGATTATAATCTATAATCTGTACTCATACTCATGATACTGTAGCTGCTAATATTTTATTATGCTTCCTACTCTTAGTAATAGTTTCTGTTTAGTAAGAATGCTAGTGTACTGTAGATTTTGAGTATACTTTAGGCACACTGCTAGTTTTAAAGCTACTAGACCGTGCTAGCCTGTTGCTGTATATGTGTGCAATATATATTATCACACTGCACCCATAAATGTACCGCAATTGTACTCCTAAGCTGAGTAGGGTATCAAGTACACTGGTAGGCATATTTGTACACAGTTGCACATACCCCAGACTGTTATAAACCTGTGCATAACAAGAGAAAAAGTGTGAGTGCAAGTGCATGTGTCCTTTGGTGTTTATGGTTTTCAGTTTTCCTTGTTTATGTTGTCATGTAACACATGGATGAAACAATTTTTGGAAGCCACATACAAGATCTTGAATATACTTTGAGGACCAGACATAATTTTCAGTTATAATTTATATTTACGTAGTTCAGTAATAACCACTTTTTACCACACTGTCACTCATGGGAAGTATGTCAGCATGAGTACAATGTCCATGAAATAGAGTGTAATGAAGATATATATATAGGAAAGTATACAAAATATTTTGAACATCTGCTGACACCCATTCAATAGCTTTTGGTTAGCTTCTTCTCTTGTCCTACTTTCAAGAACTGCCACTAAGTTCATCATCTTGTCATTTTTCCTGGTAACTTATGTGTGTTTTCCCACACATGCCACAACACCCTTTCACATTTTTTTTTAGGTAAGAGCCCCAGTGTGCTTCATTATCTAACTTATGTAGATGAGTGCCTGGGTATCAGGAATATGGGGGTAGCTGGTGGTTGGTTGTGCATATGGGCAGCTAGATTTGTTGTTTATTAACTTCGTCAGCAAAATGTGGTTAAGATGGGAGAGGGCAGAGAAGGCTGTTGGTAGGGAGTGGGGGGAGAGGAAACAACAGTACCAGAAAACTGAAAAGACAACAACAGCCAGATGTATTGTGCATGTGCCGCGTGCGGAAAAATCATGTTTGAGACACAGGGTCTGAACCCATGACCTGTGTCAGTGGCAAGTGGGTGTAGGAGAGGGAGTATATTTTTATACATATACATGATATAGTAGTTTGTCTTGCTGTGCAAAGTTGTGTCGTTCTTTGTAAACATTTTATAAATAAAGGTTTTTTTAAAAAATATAATATCTAAATATATAAAATCAAACATGCATAAACTGAGGTCTTAACCACCTCTATAATAAAAATATTTTTACTGGTGCCATTAAAAATTCAGCAGGAATTTGAGCATTTATCAAGGCATAGCATGACAGCGCAATACATTTCTTCTAGACATTTTATGTCCATGCAAATAAATGTCCATGCATGTGCACACACACAAACACATGAGTTCACATCGGGGGGAGATGAGTTTGGTTTATGGAGGCGCAACAGTTTAAGTGATAAACCATATAAAATGTTTAGGAAGGGACGAAGTAATTGGAGGGGAGATGAGGGGGAGGCAGAATGGTAACAAGCTAGTTTAGCCTTAGGCTGGCTTCATATTTAGATTTAGGGATGTCTGTCAGTGAGATAGTGCAGTACATTGTACTGATAAAAGACAGCTGGAATGATCAACAGTGATGTAACATTTAAGCAAAATTGTGAGGATGGGATGAAGACAGGCAGAGCAACTGGGAGGGGATGTCCTGTCAGATCAGTCTGTTAACTGGTGGGTCAAAAGGTCATTTAGCCTCTGGTAGATCTGGCAATTTGGACTGGCCCGCTTTTGAAGAAATGTCAGCATCAACACTGAGCAGAGATGTGTGTTTTCTTGCTAGATATGCACACCTGTGCATGCATTAACATTTTAACAGCTTGCCATATTAAATATTTTTGTTATGTTTCAGCCTGTACTATAAGTGAGAATAACGAGGCACATTATTGCCAGTGTGATGTTGTCTCAGGCAAATAACTGTAGGTGAACATAAGCTGAATGGTGAATGCCAGCATATAACTTACCCATCTTGCTACTCAAAACAAAGCCATTTATTTTGTAATTCTTCTTTACTTCTTGTCAGTTGTATGTTGCTGTTAGGATCATGAATACTGCAGGTCAAGTCGATGACAAGAAGAGGTGGTGTTCTCAGCTCATTTAGTTTATGGTCTGCTTTTGTTTCACTTCGGGGCCTTCTTTATGCAGCTGTATCATTGTAAAGAGTGTTTTATGTTTGAGTATAAAAGTTTAGGGTGAATTGAGGGTTCTGTTGCCTAAGATGCACTTGTATCATGCAGAATAAAACATACAGTATCCTGTCCTTTGGTGTTTGGTATATTCTTACTGTCAGTCATATACAGAAATGTGCATTTACTCCTTGTCACTGTTTATCTGTCAGGTCTCTGTATGAATTGTAATTTTGTCTATCTACCTACCTCAGAAAGTGTAGCCTGTGGCATACTGACAGCATGCTTGTTTCTGATACTGAGGGTCTTGGGTAAAAATCCTATGTCCACATCAAGTACTTTATTTGCATGTGGCACCTGTCTGCAGGGCATTAGGGGTTTTCTTTGGGTATGGTGGTCAGATGACATGGTTGGCTGCTTGGTGTGAGACTGCTTTAGTTGCTTACTCAGCGGAAAATGTCAGACAATTGTTTTGGTATTGTAAATAGTTCTCTCTTGTTTCATCTTCCTCGAACACTGTTGATCATCTTCTCCCCTCCTACTCACATCATGAGATTGGTGGTGTGGGGGGGGGGGGGTCTTTTGCTGCTAACATGATGTTAACCAAACATGTTTCAGAGATGTCTGATAATGTACACTCGGTCTTCTCCATGGCCACTGTCATCATCATCATCATCATCATCATCATCATCATCATCATCATCATCATCATCATCATCATCATCATTTATCTTCATGGCACACACGACTTGCACGAGACTCCTCCATTGCTGCCCGTTCTGAGCTGCCTTCTGTGCGGTTCCCCAGCTAAGGCCTTCAGCTCTTCCTCCATGGTGCGTCTCCATGTTGTTCTTCTGGCTTTCTCGCCTTTTAGCTTCAGGGGCCCACGTCAGTGCTACTTTTGCTGAGTATTCAATGAGCATCGACACACATGTCCCAGCCATCTCCATCGTCGCTTCTTCAGAATGATTTCCATGTTTTCCATTTTGGTCATTTCCCACAGGATTGGCTTGTAATGGTGACGGGCCAGTGGATGTTTATAATTCTTCTCAGGCAGGTCTTATGGAAGATTGAGAGTCTGCTGGTGTCTTGCTTGGTAGTACACCAGCATTCCACTCCATACAGGTGAACAAATAGAACGTTGCTCTGGTAAATTCTTGGCTTTGTGTGTTTTTTGAGTAGATGGATGATCTCCAAAGCCGTCACAGTCTTGCAAAGCCTGACCTGGCTTTGCCAAGGCATGTTTTTATGTCTTCTTCCTACCACCCTGAATTTTTATGATGCTGCATAGACAGCAGAACTGGCTGACATTCTTTATCTGCTGGTGTTTTATGGTAAACTGCTGGGGTTTTGTGCTGTTGCTCATAATCTTAGTTTTAGAGGGGTTAATGCTGAGGCAAATGGACTTTGCAAACAGCTGTAGGTGATCTTTTCTCTGTGTCTGTTCAAAGGTATGGGATATCAGAGAAAGATCATCTGCAAAGTCTAAGGCCACTCTCTGTATCAGAAATTTTAGTCTGCTACACATTCTTTCCTGAAAGAATTTCTGTATATGCACATGCATGTGTGCGTGCATTCTGCTACGCTTTTCTCTTTCTGTCACGGGTAGTGTCAGTCTCACTTTTTTTATTAAAGCTACATTGAACAACGTGTTAATGTTACAGATTCTTTCAAACTTTGATGCACTAAGTTGCACATCACTTTGTGATACTTGTCTTTTGCTCTTTTTTTCTCTTCCTTTCTTTTTTCCACATGGAGAGAGAGACTTTTTGGGTCCTCAGACTGTTGCTTGGCATCATTTGCAGGATGAGCAGGTGACGTGGAACACAACCAATCCTGATTTCACACCATGTTTCCAGAAAACAGTTTTGATGTGGATCCCATTAGCCTTCCTGATGCTTCTGTCACCATACAAATTTTATTCACTATGGCACCTACAAGACCGGGTTATCAAGTGGAACATGCTCAGCAGTGGCAAAATTGTAAGTAACATTTATGTCGGTTTATTAATGACAGCTTTGCCTATCTGTACTTGTTTCACTTACAGGGAAATAGAGTGCAGCCCACTTAGCTCGAGTTTTAGGGGGATGTGAAAGAAATTGCTCTTTCTGGGTGATTTTTGTCAAATCAAATAGAGCGTGATGGCCAGGAACTCAGAATGGAGCTGTGTTGACTGTGTTTCTTATACAATCAGGGTTGTGTTAGCTAGACTGCACTGCATAAATTTACAACTGACTGCTGTCCCACTGTTCGAATAAACAGTTTAAAAATATGTGAAAATGGAACAGTTAAAGAAGTAAGAAATTTTTCAGTAGGGTGTTGATACATCTACTTGCCTGAAAAGTGGAAAAAGCATAGAAGGGGCAAGATTATCATTAAAATATTTATAGCTGCATTAAAACAAAGCAAGCACAAAGTTAGCATTGGCAAATTGATCACAAATAACTAGCTTAAGTGAAATTGTGCATGTAATGCTCTTATGCACATGAAGGGCAGATTTTTGTATAGCTTATTCATCAAGTTGAAGGGTTTTTTAATTCAAATATAAATATATATGAGTTGGCTCTTTGCAGGTGCTGGCAGTTTTCATTGGAGTATTAATGACTATACTGTGTGTGGCAAGTGTAGCTGAACGAACCCAGGGCCATGACACCCCTCCTGTAAACTTTGTTTCCCCACTTCTTCTGGTACTTGCAATGGTGAGTTGACAATCCCCATGCAAACTTTGTTTCTCCCCTTCTGGTACTTGTGATTGTGAGTTGTTTCCATGTACTAGCTTGCTTTGTATTGCAATATTTGATGAAGATTCTGTCAACTTTAGCATGGCTTCCACAGATTCAAGAACCAAAGCTTGCTTATTTTATATCTAGTGTAATGGCAGATAAGAAGATATAGATGTAAGTTGTATGTTTTTGTAATTATGATAAAGCATAATAAAATTCACTTTAGTCTTTAAACACTTTTGACTTACACGTATGACTAGCTCCCATGTTTTTGCCATCTACCAGTTCCTGGACGCATTTTTTGTCTACCTTGAGAGACGTAAAGGTATCCGTACATCTGGCCTTCTTCTGCTGTTCTGGCTGTTGACTGTCCTTTTGGGTGTGATTATAATCCGTTCAAAGATACACATGGCTGTCTCACAGGTATTTTCATTGTAAATGAATATCTTTCTTTATTTCTTTTTCTTTCTTTCCTTCCTTTGGTTTTTTTTTCTCTCCTACCTCTGTCTCCTTCCCATCCTCAGTAACTAATTTTTCAGCTTCACATGTTTTCAAGTGCTATGTCAGGTGGATTGGGCAGTGTTCTTGTTTTTTATTTAAAAAAGAAAGTTCTGCATCCTTGCAACACACAGGTGAAAGTATCTCTGCGTCCTTTCAAATTTTCTTGCAAAATCTGAAGTCACAATTCTACGATTAGTATTAAAAAGTTAAGATGTTAAAACTGAAAAGTGAGATTATTGATAAGTTAACAAAAACGAACCAAGCCAAGCTACATTAAACGACAGACTATCAACAGTTTGGGGGCATTACCCCTTCGTCAGGACAACACACCCAACAAAGAGTCAAAGACAGATAGAGACAAAAACAGATAAAGGCAAAAACAGGAACTTAGTTGAGTGAGGTGAGGTGAAGAAGGTCATACATCATGGGATGACAATGCTGGGACAGGATAGACTTCGTATGATAGGTAGCTCATGAGAAATTATTCATGGTTTTATTTTTTTAGGGACGCATTGAGAAGAAACTAGATTTTGCTGTTTTCATCTTATACTTCATGATGTCAGTGGCATCGCTCGTGTTGTCAGCCATTGTCGACAGAAAACCTGAGTTTGATGTGGTACAACAAGAAGTTGTGAGTACTGTTGGAGTAGAAGATAAGTTTTGAGATCAAATGTGTCTGAAGAGATTATATTTTTTATGTACATATTTATATAGTTTGATTGTACTTTAATAGATGAGCATTCAAATATTTCACTGGGGTATATTTACTGATGGGTTGATAGCTTATAAATGCTGCCCAGAACATGAAGGTTTTCTTGCAACTGATATGGAAAGTTCCTTTGTTGCAGAATCCTTGCCCTGAGGGAAACAGTTCATTCTTGTCCAGAATCACTTTCTGGTGGTTCACAGGGTAGGTGATATTTTTAAAAATAAATTTCATGGTCGCCATCTGTTACTCATTTCTGAACCATGTATTCTTTTATTTTTAATAAACAGCAACAAAATTTGGTTCACAGATCTTGTCTTTGTGGTTTTCTGAATTTCATCAGCTGGAACGTAAATTTGAAAGGGAAATAATTCCAGAGTACAGCATTAAAAGATGTTTGGAAAAATTTAATAAGACAAAACTGTTTATATAAGTTTAGATTTATGAAAATTAAATGCATCTTCAAATTCAGAGTTGGTGTTTCTAAACAGGTTAGTGGTAAAAGGCTACAAAAAGGCACTGGTGCGAGCTGACTTGTGGTCACTAAACAAAGAGGACACATCTGCTGAAGTACAAAAAATCTTTGACAAACATTGGCAGGCACAACTTAGAAAACACCCAAAGTGAGTGACATTTTCCTCATGAATTGACTGTTTAAGGAATATGTTATCACAAAAGATGTCAGAAGCAAAAATAGAAAATGAAGTATCTTTTATCTTTTTATCTGTGTTGTCCTGATGAAGGAGTGATGCATTGAAACTTTGACTTTTTTGTCAAATTTAGCTTGGTCTAGTTCCTTTGTCACCTTAGAAACTGAAGTTGTTCTGTTAAGTGCAGAAATGGCATTTGGAAAAACTAGGTCATGATAACCAGAAAAAACTGTTGTTTGTGCTTGGGATAGGCAAAAAGCAAAGAGAATGTGGAATTCAATTAGGAGTTGTAGTACCATTATTAGTTTATGGTCTTCAACTAAAAGGCACTTAAAATATTTTGGTTCTGTTTCCCTGAAGATCCCACCAGAAGGCTTTGGCAAATGGGGTACAGACAAATGCTGTGTTTAAAGATGGTGATGTGGCAGTGGAGGTGAAGGTTGTTGATGGAGTGCACAAAAAGCCAAGCTTACTGAGGACCCTGGTCAAATCGTCTGTCGCCAACTTCTTTGTCGCCTTTGGCTTCAAGCTGGTTCATGACGTTCTTGTCTTTATCGGCCCCCAGTTGCTGAAGTATGTTTGATTTTTTTATCAGTTCTTTCTTAATCTTTCTTTTCCTGTCTGTCTTTTCCCTGACTCTTCATTAACCTAGTCTTCAATGATGTCCTCGTCAGTTTCTTTTCACCTGTTTCTCTTGAGCATCACTTATCTGAGCAATCTTTTCCTTCCTCTTGTTTTCTCCACCCACCGTCTCCTTACATTTACCTACACACTTTATCTGTTCTTTCACTTGCAGTGCCTACTTTGCCTCTGAATTGTTACTCGAAATCACTATACGAGCTCAACAGATGTAGTACATAAGTGTTTTTCTTGTTAGTGCACGTTTTCCTGTAGTGGAAGCCATACTTGTTACGCAGGATTGACATCATGAACAGCCCCCATCTCTGCCTGCAAAATTTGATTGCTTCATTTGAGCAAGTGTAAATGCCAATGTTTGATTACTCATTTCTCCTGAATGGAATGGAGATTTATAGTCCTTTGAAATCTGTGGTAGTAATGTGGGCTTATGGGTTACCCATAACAAAAATCTGAGTACTCAATTTGAGTATAATTTTTCTTTTGGCATGTAGGCTGTTGATTCAGTTTACAAGTAACAAACAAGAGTTCATGTGGCGAGGCTACATGTACGCAGTCCTCCTTTTTGTGGTGGCGCTCATTCAGTCCGTTGTGCTACACCAGTATTTTCATGGCTGCCTGGTGCTGGGCATGCGAGTTCGCTCCGTCATCATTTCAGCTGTGTACAGGAAGGTGAGAGTTCCATCCTGAGTTTTTTAACTATTGGCGTGCACCAGGTTTCTTGCTACCTGGGGACTGTACAGTACATGATTTAGCCTTTCAGCAGTGTTATTCGTAGACCTGAAATTTTGTGGTCTTAATTTGTGTGTGAACTGAAATAAACAAATGCCTGTTTAATTGGTTTTTTAAAAGAAACAAATTGTTGGAGGGAATGGGAAGGCAGGTGTTCGTGAGTGTGTAAAGGTACATACATGGAAGCATATTCCTTAGCAGGTATTCTTAGACTCTACTATTCTTTTTTTTTCTTAGTCATGTGTTCTTAGACCCCTTTACAGAACACATTCATGATCTCAGATCTTAACAAAATAAGTTTTTTGTCATCTGATTTTTAAACTCCACTTCTACATGTATTGAGCGTATTGTAGAAAATGTTTGTGAGTTTGTTTGATCTTTAACTTTAATCTTTCCATCTGTGGTGTTTGCAGACGCTCGTGTTGTCTAATTCTGCCAAAAAGACTTCCACTGTAGGCGAGATTGTCAACCTGATGTCAGTCGATGCCCAGCGCTTCATGGATCTCATGACATACTTTCACACCATCTGGTCAGGCCCGTTCCAGATCTGTGTGTCACTTTTCTTCCTTTGGCAGATCCTGGGGCCTTCTGTGCTTGCTGGCATTGGGGTCATGGTCCTACTCATCCCTGTAAATGCTTGGATTGCCCACAAGACACGACAGCTACAGGTGCAGGATAATTTATTTCAACTTCAGTTTGCATAAACTCTTTAAAAATATTTTCAAGGAAATTTAATCTTCTTTTCATCCTGTGCCAGTAATATGTGTTTGTGATAATGATGTGATTGTCCATTACCCCTTTTCAGTAAATTTGAACATAATTTAGATATTTCCAACAAAACACTGCAATAATTCTTAAGAGGCGAGACTTTCTAGCTGCTAGTCTTGTTACTTGCACATGTAACTAAGACCACACGATATGCTGACCCACTGCATGCACTCGGACCCCTGTCATTGGGGTCAACATGCTGATCTTGAGATTTATGTGAAAGAAGCACAGTATCCGTGGGAATTTTCTTTACAATTTGAGCTTCACCAGCCTGTGTGTACCTTGTATTGCAGACCAAGCAGATGGTGCACAAGGATGCTAGAATCAAGCTGATGAATGAAGTGCTGAGTGGCATTAAGGTATGATTTGCATATTCTGTTTATATCACTGAGAAAGAAGATGTGATATTGCTTTTTCTTGCTTGTACTGAACAGGGCTTATTCTGAATATGGCATAGTCTGTTTTGTTGTATGCTCCATCTTGTGTCTAAGGGTATTACTTTTGTGATCCAGAACAACGACAACATAAATGCGTGCCAAGAAG
Source organism: Lanistes nyassanus (assembly GCA_004794575.1). Taxonomy (NCBI): domain Eukaryota; kingdom Metazoa; phylum Mollusca; class Gastropoda; order Architaenioglossa; family Ampullariidae; genus Lanistes; species Lanistes nyassanus. The sequence goes on from SMGT01002686.1 coordinate 368,318, forward strand.
GAGGGAGCTAACAGGGTGCCTGTATTTTAATTTTTCTGACGTTCCGGCTCGAGCCCCTACCCTCTTACTTGCCACATGCACAACCAAATGAAAAGAATGCAGCGATAACAAACCATGCTATTTACAATTACGACCAATAATGCTCCACTGTACAACTACTAACATAAATCATAGAAGAAACTCTCTCACTGTCATGCACTCATCAAAATGACATGCCACATGTATCTACATGCATACACTATTTACATAACGATAGAAAGAAACTATACTCTTTACTGAAGGAATTGTCCATCCTCGGTACAACGGTGGTCACACAATGAAACAGTTGTAAAACTGATGAAACTCTGGCGGAGAAACGCCGAGTTCACTATGGCGGCCGGCATTGTCTCACAACTAAACAGTTGGCATGAAACTGGCGGGACAGATTTGAAAACGTGGTCTACTTTATGGTCTAAGGGAGGAAACTCAATAGAAAAATGATTCTACTATCGGAAACGGCAGTTACTTCCCTTGTCCGCGAATCTCTTTTGATGTAATTACCCATGCATGGCAGCACAGTTCTAAGGGAGCTTGGTGGTACCTTTGTTGGAGTTATCACAATGTCATCATTAATCAAATTTATAGTGTAATTGTAAAATGTATTGACAGGGTCATCAGTAAGCATCGGTAAATGTATTCACAGTGTCATCATTAAACGTATTCACAGTGTTGTCATACTGGTTGTACAGGTGCTGAAGCTGTATGCCTGGGAGCTGTCATTCCAGCAGAAGATACTGGACATCCGCAATAAGGAACTGAAGGTTCTCAAGCAGGCCTCATACCTGAACGCTGCCAGCTCTTTCTTCTGGACCTGTGCACCCTTCATGGTAGGCCTGACATAGCTGGTGGGATGCGGGGGGGGGGGGCAACATACCTGAATGCTGCCAGCTCTTTCTTCTGGACCTGTATGTCTACACTATTTATACACTGAATGCCCAATACAATTCAGTACAGATCAACGATAACTATGGCACTACAAGGAGAATCGTTGCAGGAAGCCGTACAGAAACCAAGGCTCCAAACCTACAAATACAATGCATTGCCTTCTCAGTTGATGATGTAAACAACCCTGGCAAGGTCAACTGAGATCGACAAAAGGAATAAAGTAAAAACTTGATTTGGGACTGAAGGGGATGACAGAAGTCTAAAGGCCAGCTCACTCCCAACTTGCTGTAAGCGGTACCCCTGCAGATTCTCGCGATTTTCCGACACATTGGAAAGGGATTTATGGCAAATTTTGAAAGGGCTCGACGTAAACCGGTTCGATGAAAACAAAAGTAACATATTTTTCAGATCCATGAACCAGTTTTCTTCAGAATTATCTCCCTTAGACCGCAAAAAAGAGACGCTGTTGTGGGGGAAATTAAGCAGTTGCAATGACAATGCTATCTGGCAAAAGTGTGGGACAATGGCACTCGCCATTTTGAGGCATTCACTTGGATACCTTTTTCAAGATGGCCTTTTACACAGAATTCACATCTGATGGATTCAAGGTAGAAATTTTTTTAAAAATTATTTTGCTTTCAGACAGCTTTGGAATTAAGTGTTTATCGCTGATAGGTTTTTTCCTACATTTTTATAAGATGCATAGAGATGACAAGGGAGGTCACGGCCTTCTTACATGCAGCAAAATCTTGTAGCTATGTACAGTGCAAACAGTGACTACATCTAACACCAAATAGCAAGTACTGTTTAACAGTTTTTCAGTAAAATTCTGTAATTATTTTGATATTCAAAAATTGATCTTTTGAAATACATAAAGTAGATTACTTCACAAGTGGCAGTTTGCGAGCAGCATTTATTTCAAACGTGCCAAAATCTGTGCATACCCATGTGATGGCAACAGTTGTCAATGTCGAGTCAGGAATGAGCTATTGGGCATTCAGTGTATGTATTTCACTTTATTGGGCATTCAGTCAATGTATTTACTTTATTGGGCATTCAGTGTATGTATTTCACTTTATAGGGCATTCAGTGTATGTATTTCACTTTATAGGGGATTCAGTGTATGTATTTCACTTTATTGGGCATTCAATGTATGTATTTCACTTTATTGGGCATTCAATGTATTTCACTTTATAGGGCATTCAGTCAATGTATTTACTTTATTGGGCATTCAGTGTATTTCACTGTATTGGACATTAAGTGTATGTATTTCACTTCATTGGGTATTAATTACATGTATTTCACATTATTCAGTGTATTTCACTTTATTGGGCATTCGGTGTATGTATTTCACTTTTCTTTCAGGTGTCCTTGACAACGTTCGCAGTCTACACTCTCTCAGACCCAAACAATGTCCTGGATGCTGAGAAGGCCTTTGTATCACTGTCACTGTTCAACATCATGCGCTTTCCTTTGTCCATGTTGCCCAATGTTATCACAAATATTGTACAGGTGAGTGAAAAGTTTTTAACAAGACTCTTCAGGAATAAATACAACTGTTTTCACTGTTGGCTTTCCTTGACTACCTAGTGATGAGTACAAGGAACATGAGCTTGTCATTTTTTTCTCTTGTTTCTCATCTGTAATGCATGTTGTTTTTGTTAGCAGTTGCATACAGTGTGGAGCACTTTTGTTCCTTCGCCTGTCATCTGCTTGGGGGTTGTCTCCTCGGGGTTGTCTGTTAACATGTCGCGCCTGTATTCACAAGTGTTTATGATTGTGCATTGCTTTTGCCTTAGTAATTCTATTACTGTTTTATTGCTAGTCGCTACTTGCTGTTAGTGCCTCGTTGTTTACATCTACCACTAACATTCCTTGTGACGTTGCACATGAGTCGCAGGATGACCTGGCAATACCTCCAGCCTCCTTACAGGTTCCAGCCTTGGTGGCCATGAGGTGGGCCAGCTTTGACCTCCTTGAACTGGCCATTCGAAACGTACTCGACATGTCATGTGTTGGTGGACTTTGGAGCATTCCATTTTGCTAAGGACTGCGCGGCCTGCTAGGATGCAGATTTGTATCTGTTTCCTTTGCCTTGGTAGGCATGCTGCAACCTTCTGTCCGGAATGCTGCGCATTCATTTGTCTCTGTTGTGTTGGCCAAAAGGAATACCCAAACACATGGCCACCAACTTGCACATGGGGCACATCACCCCCTCCGTGGTCACAAACTCAGGGCTTTGGCTGCCTTCTTGGCATCTCAGTTGTTTACATTCAGTGATGTTCTTCATGAATCCTGTTGGTGAACAGAGGACCCTTTTGTAGACTTTTATCTGAGAAATATCTCTTGTTGCCAGGAGGACGGTTGCTTTGGTGTTGCAGCTGTTGTTTTTGTGCAAAACCTCTGGCAGAATTTCATCTCCTAATCTGGATAATATTTTTATTTTTGTTTCACCCGCTGCCTTTTTGTGGTAGTCAGCATTCTGGGTCATCTTAGGCCCACCCTCCTTCCTGCTGGTCTTTTGTTTATTCAGGCTTTCAAAAGTCACCTTAAATTGGCCGGTGAGTAGTGCGCACGGGTGGCACATTGGGTATGCACATGCATGGAGGGCCCTTATGAGGGTTATGTTGTCAAACTTTTGTTTGGAAGGTGCAGTTAGGGATCACTAACTGTAGAATTTACCACTCTGGGTCATGGTAAATGTTGCTAAAGAAACAAAGAGCAAAAAATGTGTATTTTCTGACCATTGATATAAAATTGATGAGTTTGTTTCTCTGTACAGGCTAGTGTTTCACTGAAAAGGCTGCAGAAGTTTCTCAACAATGATGAGCTGGACCCAGATGCTGTTCAAAAAAATGTTCACATCAGTGAGTTTTGTATGTGCATAAATGTGTGTATGTGGTGATTTAGAGGGACAGTGCTTCCACCTCGCAGTGATTTTGCACTATTGGGGATGGGGGTCCTATTACTAAGCTATGCACTGAAAGAACCACCAGACTGATGGCTGCAGTAAGATGGTCAGTGCAGACTGTTTAATGTGGGGTTGGGGGGGGGATGGAGTTTGCACAATGTTTAACTCCATGAAATAATCCTTGGCCACACCAGGATAAATGTATGTGCATGAATGTGTGTATGTGCATAAAAGTGTTTTCATGTGTACATAAACACAAGAAAGAACAACAGAAGATATTATTTATCCCTGAGTTTTCTTCGGAAATATTAATTGCTCAGTTTTGATTAACAAAAGATCAGCGTGAGAATCAAACAGGAAAGTGGCTTCTTTCCTTTCTGTCTTCTAGAGCAAGCTGTCAAGGTTGAGCATGGCACGTTCAGATGGGACAAAGATGGACCAAACATTTTAACAGAGTAAGAGACGAGACTCATGCTGTCTTTCTCCCCACCAAAAAGTATATAAATCTTTAGAAGTAACTGTATCTTAAAAAGATTGAAGGTGGAGAAAATGGCTCCAGACTTGCACATAGCGGACAGGGTTATGCATATCATTTTATGAATATTTATGCCCGTGAATGTTTTAAAATCTAGATGTGTCATATTCATACTTGAACTATGTCTTTGTTTATTGCACGCCTTATTCTTTGTGAACCTTTGGTGCTGCAGCATAGACTTGGAGGTAGAGGAAGGATCTCTTGTGGCTGTGGTTGGGTCAGTAGGTTCTGGTAAATCATCCCTTCTGTCAGCCCTGCTTGGTGAGATGGAAAAGGTGTCAGGGTCTGTATATATCAGGGTGAGTAGGGCTTGACCTCTTTACCAGAACAGCACCTAGATGCTCTGTAACCATCACAAAATAACCAGTTCTGCATAGCACACTTTGCACATAGTACACTAAGAGAATGATTTGTTTAGAGATGCACATTTACTGGTTATTTTTTAAAGTGGAGTCTGCCTACAACAAAATTCAAGGTAGAGTTTTGTTCGTTATATCAGAAGTTGTAGTAGCATTTCATGCACTAAACCAAGCAAAGTAACATTAGATCACAGACCTTACTCACTGCTATCTTGCGCAGGCACAGTGACTGTTTATTTCCATGCAATAGATGTACATGTAGTTAAGTTTTATAATGGATCACCTTGTGGCCTTTGTCAAGTAACTCATTTAGATAAGCAGTTCACAAATTCAGTTATGGAACCCAGAAACTCTTACATTTTTAGGGTCAGGAAAAAAGGGCTGCAGGAATGGACTATTGAATGAAACACCATTGATAAGAACCACAGATTCATCTATAATAAAAATCGGCATTTATTCAAAAAGGCACTTATTAGATGTGCACTGTTTGCTCATAATGGTGCCAGCAAGCAACAGACGGTGCATTAAATTTTCCTTCACAAAACCATGTTTTGTCTGACCTCTACATTTGTCTATTCTACCCCCTTGGAATCATGCATGTTTAGCGTGATTGTAATAAAGCCTGCCAGTTGCCTCCAACGTTGTTACCTTGTACTAGTTGTAGAAAGGAAAGATTTGAGTGACGCGGGCTGCTAAAGGAATACAACTTTGTAATAAGAACAATTCTTTATGTGCAACAGGGGAACTAGTTTGGTGTATGCAGCCTCCTTTAATAGACTGTGAGAATGGAATGTGCAGGGGTGGGGGGGGAACGGAGTTTGTTATAAACATAATTTCATCGTAACCAAGTTCGTAACAGGTGGACTGCGTACATAGTCTACTGAAGATTTACAGAAATAAATGTAGGGAGAGGAAGTCGATCATGGATATTTTTGGGGGTTGTTTTTCCTTTTGTGTTTGATCCTACAGGGATCTGTGGCCTACGTAGCCCAGCAAGCCTGGATTCAGAATGCCACTATGCGCAACAACATCCTCTTCAACAGTGACTTGAACCAGCGACGATACGACAAAGTTATCCATTCGTGTGCTTTGCAGCAAGATCTTGAAATGCTTCCTGCTGGAGACCAGACAGAGATTGGTGAAAAGGTCTGTGGCCGAGATATCTTTACACATCCTTACATTTATTTAGGTTGCATACAAGAGTGGTGGTAAAGCAAGAGGTAGATATGATGCTTATAATTAAAAACTCCGTGGGGACTGAAGACGTATTTGGCAGAAGGAATGGACAAGTATTTAATGAATGAAAAGTTTACATGGATGGTATTAAAACATCCTAATTAAATGAACTGTGTTACAGAAGCAAAGCCTATTTTTAGTTTAAAATGAGTCAAATGTTAAAGCTGAATGTGGCCATAAAAGCATTTTAAAGTTGGATGTTTGGACAGTTTAAACTCAAGTTTTGACTCCATTTATATCCATGGCATGCACACTAACAATTATATGGTGTTATGCCAGTACATCCCAGGGTGGTTTTCTGTGTGCATTGACATACTTGCTTTTGTGATTTTCCTGACAGGGAATCAACCTGAGTGGTGGACAGAAGCAGAGGGTCAGCTTGGCCAGAGCAACCTATCAGGATGCTGACATTTACTTGCTGGACGACCCCCTCAGCGCAGTGGACTCGCATGTGGGCAAACACATTTTTGACAATGTCATTGGGCCTGATGGAATTCTCAGAAGAAAGGCAAGAGACACCTTGCAGCTTTGAATATTTTTTATTGGCTTGGAGACTTTTTTTGTAGGAGGAGGGGCAGGGGTACAGTCACAGCCATCCTGGCTCTTAGTAACTCTTAGTGAGGGAGAAATGTGTCCTGCCTTCATGTAGTCTTGAGAAAAGTGGAGTCTAACCATCTCACCTAACAACCTAAAGGTTGTGGGACTTTACCTCTTTTATTTGGTGTTATGTTTGTCAGTTGCAGACTACTGAATTTAGTCCATGGAGTAGTTGGGCTGTTGTCTACACATCTGTCATGCTTCTCCTTGCAGACTCGTGTTCTTGTGACCCATGGCATTAGCTTCCTGCCCAAGGTGGATAAAATTGTTGTCCTGAAGGAAGGCAAGATTTCTGAAGTGGGTTCCTATTCACAGCTCATGGACCACAATGGAGCCTTCGCTGAGTTCCTAAAAAACTACCTCACTGAAGAGTTGGTAAAGGGAGACAGCTCTGTGGATCCTCCTGACCTAGAAGGTGTGGATACTGTTTGATGTAGAAGATGTGTATGCATTTGTCTAATGTAGAAGGTATTATACTATTGTCTGATGTTGAAGGTATTATAGTGTGGTCTGATGTCGAAGGTATTATAGTGTGGTCTGATGTAGGTATTTAAGTTGTTGCCTGTAAGCTTCATGCATGTATAATTATTTCTTAAAGCAGCTTTTGCGTTTATTGGTTAGGAAGGATCAGAACCTTAGCATTACACTTAGCATAGTCCTGTATTTGTTAACATTTAGCCATTACATTTTTCATCTTGTGTCTGAACAGGTCTCAGTCTTAGAGAGGACATTATCAGTCACCTTGGGTCCATCATAGACTCAAATGAAGGGGCACGCCTTCAGAGGTAAGTTATTCCTTTAACTGGGTTACTTTGAAATTGACAGATTCTTAGGTTTTAGTTTGTTAGAAGTATGCTGACATTAAACGATAACTTGTTCCTTTAAGTGGGTTATTGTGAAGTTGACTGATTCCTGGAAAAGTTTTAGTTTCTTAAGGTATGCTGACATTAATTAACAGGCAATTTTTTGTAAGTGGGTTACTTTGAAACTGACGTCTTTTTAGAGACACTTTATAGAAGTATACGGACATTAGAAGATAAGTTGTTTCTCAAAGTAGCTAACCTTGGAATTGACAAATTCTTAAGATTTAAGTTGTTAAATGGATAATTATGAGCTACGGTATTTTAATTTCCACCTGCCATTGTGAAAACGTTTCAGACAAGTATCCGCACTGACTGAGCGTATCCGATCTAACTCAGAAGTGCGAGGAAGTTCCCAGTCTCTTACCTCCCTTAGCTCTCGGAAGCCAGAATCCCCTGTGGCAGTCCCAGAGGATGGAAAACCAGTCAAGAAGCCTCACGAATCTGACAAGCTTATACAGGCTGAGGCAATGGAGACGGGACGGGTGTGTTTCCTGCGGTTCTTACTTGCTGATGGGCCGTCTGTTTTGTCTGCATGGACATTTCTGTTTCTTTCCCTGGCAAGCTCACATCACTCACATTGTTGATTTCCAGATTGATTTTCTACCTGTTAAAAGTTTCTTATTTATTCAGGGAGCACCTATTTTGTTTGATTGAAATATGTCATTTCCTATAAACATTACACAGTTGTCTCTATTTCTGAACAGAAATGTCAACTTTGGTGAACATGATTGCTCTGTCTCTCTCTCTTACATGCCTGCTTCTTTCCTTTTCCCATCCCTTTCTGTATCTCTATTGAGATACAAATGAGCACATAATTACACATGATTTATGCACTACCAAAACAAGGACACATTCACAAAATTTCACATACTCAGAAATAGCATATTTGAAAAATCCAAATAGCTTAGGTGGAATCAAGGGAAATAGCTGTAAACTTGTGTCTGAATAGAACATGAAAGTTCAAGGCTGAAATGTGATAGAAGGTATTAGAAATTGCATAGCCAGCACAAGCATGCACTAAATGCATGGGAGCTCATAGACCATGGTTTCGACGTCTGCTTAGTTCTCCTGGCAGGTTATGCAATGTCCAGTTTCACGTGCAGTTCATTTGTCAGGTTGTCTACCATCCAGTCTCGTGCACAGTTTTTGTGGTAGGATATACAGTATCCAGTGTCATGCATGCAGGTCAAGTTAGCCGTCTTCTTGGCCTACCTGAAAGCAGTGGGAGCAGCGCTGAGTGCTGCCATCGTGGTTCTCTATGTCCTGTATGATGCTGCTAGCATTGGTTCCAACATTTGGCTCAGTGACTGGAGCAACGATGCTCGCAACGTCAACATAACCAGTGATACCGAACACCGCAACATGCGACTTGGTGTTTATGGTGCCCTTGGCATTGTACAGGGTAGGTCCTGGCAATTTTCACACCGGTCTTTTTTCCTCACATTTGTTGTAATATTCTTGTTTGGAATTTTTTTCATATTTGACTAAAATATAATTTTTGTCTTTCATACATAGACTAATAAATGTTTGCTAATAAATTGACGTTTTTATTGCAGACCTTGGGTTCAAGAATTCCATTTTATTTCAAAATAACACATTCCATTTCCCCTTCCCCATGAGATGTAGTGAATAAAGGGGAAAAGGTTTGGGTTTGTGGAGGGTTTTTCTTTGGAGTGGGGGGTACTGCAATCACAGATTGTACTTGTATGAGTCACATATGATGAATCTTTCGTAAAGGAGGGAAATGAGCTCATCTAGTCGTTTTACTTGAAATGATGAAAGCTATGTCAGTGGTATGAGTAATAATTGCCTTGCTTTTTCAGGGACAAGAGATGATTATTTCTGTGTTCAGTCAACATGATTTTTTATTTTTATTTTATTATTTTTCTTTTTTTTATTGTACAATAACAAGGATCAGCCTGGCAGAAAAGCAAGATGGGTCAGTTGATCCCTTCCACTACATTTTCATGGGGCAATAATTTGTCAATGACAAGCGGTAGCATCCAACATGAAAAAAAATTCTGTTTCACAAATTAAAATTAAAAGAAAATATCTGTAAAAGAGAGGGGAGGGGGAGCAAGCATGTCATGAAAGTTCTTTGTCACATGACAGACATGACACTGAGTCTCGGACTTAGAGAGAAATTCCATTCACCAGGACACTTCAGATTTCTTTATTGTAGAAGGAAACCATCAGTGCCAAGCTGTTCTTTTCTTACATTAATGCAATACTTTCTCAGTGTCACTAACAGTGATGGCAGATTCACATAGTTTGCTTCAAGTTACTGTCACTGTTGCAAATCTGAATTCCCGAGTGAAGAGAATCATATGCGTTTTATAGAGCATTCTTATGGTGACTGAGGAAATTTCTCCTTTAGGTGATATTCGTTTCCTGTTTCACACAGTAGGAACCTGCACATACTTCTTTGTCATTTAAGCAAAGTTCTTGCAAGCAGGGACATTTCAGTTTGGATTTTTAATCATGATTGTCCAACACATAAAGCCATTGTATGCTGCACAGATACCCAAAATCGATGAGGTGACACAAAATTTTGAAGGGATATTTTCTGATTTGATGCGCCAGTACCACAGGGCTGGTTAGTAAACTGATCCCTGCAGTAACGAAGCAGTTGTGATGGGCAACAGCTGGAAGGTTTTGTCAACAACTATTGCAATCACTTTAGTTCTCAGACGTTAGCATGAAGCATGTACCCTGAAAGATTTTCCCTTGGGATTGATGATTTGCATGCTTTGCCCCACAGTACTTCTAGCTCCTGATCTCTAAAGCTCAGATTCATCCTCTGAAAAAAAGGGCAAAAGGAGACAAACAGCAGGGTTTATGGCCATCTAGTACCCACAGGTAGTCTGTCGGTGTGTAGTTCAACTGTGACCCAGTGCTGCCTACCAGAGCATGCCCAAGCAATATTTCAGACTACATGTACTCACCATGTACATTGTTTTCTATTTCTTTCCCCTACATTGCATTTCTGTTTCAATAGCAGCAGACATCTTCATCTTGTGGAAAGCAGACGTCCGCATCTTTTGAGGAAAAATATTATCACAGAAGATCCTATTCATCATCACTAGGTGTTTATTTTAGGGTATTTATTTATTTTATTTATTTTGGCCTCAGGATGGGGCCTTGTGCTTTGTAATATTTATTGAGCTGATCCCATGATAACATGCACATTATTTTATGAATATAATTTTGAGTGGAAAGATAAACTTTGCAATGTTGACCAAGTCTGACAAAATCCATGTAATACCCTTTACCAGAATATAAAGATGTCAGCGTGCACAGCATACATCTTGTTGACCTCGAAGATGCATCTGTTCTATCTACTACACTTTGCCAGGCTCAGAATAACAACCCAGTTATAAATCCCCACTCTTCTGTGCTCTGCCCTGATCTCAGCTATCATCACAGTTGAAACTCCTGTCCCTGCGTAGGTGTCTTGGTGACGCTGGCTGCGTGGGTCACAGCCTTGGCAGGGGTGAAGGCCTCCTACAGCTTGTTCACCTCCCTGCTCAGTGCGTTGATGCACTGGCCCATGTCACAGTACGATTGCACACCAATGGGACAGATCATCAACCGCTGCAGCCAAGACATGGCCGAAGTGGACCTTGTAGTGGCTTTCTCAATGCGCTCCATGATCAACTGCGTGCTCATGGCTGTAGGAACATTCAGCATTATTGTGTTCACCACTCCTTTGGCTGTTTGTTCACTCCCCTTTGTAGCTGCAGGGTATTTCTGCATACAGGTAGGCAGTGGTTCTTCTAAAACAAACTGTTGGTTTTTTTTAAAAAAGACATGTTGTCTTGACTTTTTCTCAAGCATAAAACTTTCAGATGTGTGATGGGTCAGCAAAGGGGGAGGATGAATTGAGAAGGGGAAGAGAAGAGAATAACTTGATATAAATATGGATAACTTAAAATGTAATATCCTCAATGACAACCCAACACCCAGAGCGAGATCTGTTGGTGGCAGGATCAGTACTTTCAACAAGCAGCCCATGTTCGTCATTTTCGGTTTTTCCCCTGCTGGAAAAAGTCACTATGTCTTTTGTCCCTTGCTGACATATATAGCTTTAACATTCCTGCTGCTGGAGTACTGCATTCTCACCCTAACTCTTCCTGGCTACCCCCCACCTTGTTTATGTCACAAGCGTGCATGTGCAGGTGTTTATTTGAAGGTGAAAAATCTCCTTCCTTCCATTCTATTATGTGTTGTTTCAATTGTGAAAGGTAATTTAAAAATACATGTTGGTTTTTGGTCTTAATATGATGAGAATAAACTGAAACATAGGTGTTAGTTTTATGTTTATAAACCATCAACTTGTTAAGATCAGTGCTGTGTTCTTCAGAGGTCTTTCATTATTTTATTACACTTTATTTTTTATCACATGTGAGCAGAGTAACTATAATGCAGTTTCCCATTCACTTCAAACTATGATGAAGTATTCAGTGACTATTGCAGTTTCCTGTTCAGCTCAAACTATGATGAAGTATTCCGTGACTATTGCAGTTTCCTGTTCAGCTCAAACTATGATGAAGTATTCAGTGACTGTATTGCAGTTTCCTGTTCAGCTCAAACTATGATGAAGTATTCAGTGACAATTGCAGTTTCCTGTTCAGCTTGAAATATGACAAAGTATTCACATGTATATGGTACCTTATGTTTTAAAGGAAGTCAAAGTTTTAAAAGAGTGATGCAAGAATACAACAATGGTAGAAAAAGAAATTAATTACATTGACCACACTAACAGAACATCTGTCTTGCATATTTGCTGACCTAAGGTAGAGGGGGTTTTTTATATTAGAATTGGGGAAAGGGGATGGCAAAAAAAATATATTTGAATGTAGCATCGTGAGAAACAACATCCTTTTGGTGGAGGAGATTATGTTGTGCTTCTTTGCTCTTTGAATACAGGAAACTATCTCCCTTTGCTTTGTGACTGGGGCTGCATGTAAGTGTGATCAGCACTTCTAATATGTGACTGAGACTGCTTGTGCTATCAGTATTTATACGGGGCATGTTTACATGTTGTTTGTATTACATTGTATTTTTTGACACAGGCCAGTCTGCAGACAAGTGGAGTGGAGGGGTTGAGAGCAGGATATGATGGGGGTAGGGGGGTCCTCTCATGAAGATCTAGACTTTGTTGGATCAGATTTCTTTCTCTTCCAGATATGCCAGCACTTTCTCGGCTGTGGGACCGCATTATTTGCTGCTTCTTTGTGAAGAGGATTTCAATCTCAGTTTTTCCTTGTGATTGCTCCCTGCATCACCCAATTTTTTTTTGTCTGAAATCCATTTTTATTTAAAGCTAGCTGTTCCTCCCTACATCTGCAGGCCTGTGCATCTTTGTGGGTACGTTCATTCGAACCCTGGGAGCCCGCAACGCTTCACGTAGCCTCCATGCTGCTTTTCTGGCCAACATTCTGCGATGTCCTATGAGCTTTTTTGACGTCACTCCCCTTGGGCGCATTGTCAACCGATTTAGCAAGGATGTGGACGCCATTGATGTGGTTGTGCCCCTGAACGCTCACATGTTCCTTATGTGCTTCCTGCATGTCCTCAGCACCATCATTGTCATTTCCATGGGGACGCCACTCTTTCTGTCTGTCATCGTGCCGCTCATGGCCCTGTACTACTTTGTGCAGGTACCACTCAGGATCCAGCCATCTGGTTCCTTTTTTTCCTTCAGACCTTTTGGCATGTGCAACCTACTTTTCTTGAGCAGATTTCCTCCGCTATAAAGGGCAAACGCCAAGAACTAATGTTGCAATGATGTAGCCATGAGAGTAGTAATGAAGTTCAGCAGATCCGACTAGTTTGATACTATGCCATGATGGCAAGATTTAATTACGTTCAAAATGAACGTTTTTATTACTGTCAGCTAGTTATGAATATAAATATTTGCAGATAAAAGCATTTCTAAATAGCTTTATAAGTAAAAACAGTATATTCAAGTTTTGTCACCAGTTTTGTTTTGCTTATTGGTTTATTCATTTGATTTGGAGCATGTCATTACTAATGTGATTGATTTGGTTGCTAGTTAATACAACCTGTTGATATGTGCTTCGTGCTGCTATATCAAAGTCTTTATTTGCATGTTTTGGGAAGCACTCATCAAGATCAGCACAATAAGAATACATTTTTGCACTCCACATTTTATTTTGCAGGTTTGCATTTAGCCAATAGCTGGTTGGTCTGTGCTTACAAAAGTGGCTAGTTTCCATTTGTCATAACTATTGAGGTGTCTTACAAAAGGATCAGCCTGCATGACTACACAGTGCTTATGCCATGGGTTGCTCACAGCTGCTGACAATGTCTAATTGCCCTAAAAGACTTTAAGACAAGCCTGTGTTCTGCAGAGTCCATGATGCCCCACTGTAGCATGCTTGTGACCTAAATGTGTAATCTGTTGTCATTAAGCATGTGCATGCATAACATAGTTTTTGTTGTTTTGTTTGTGCCTTTTTGAGTTGGTCCAGCCTACCCCTGGACTTCAGTCAGGTCAAGGTCAAGTTTAAACAGCTGCATGTGTCTCCCTGTCTGTAATTTAAATATATGTGATGCAGTGTTCCTTGGTTACAAATTTCACTCATGATCTCATAAAAAAATACTGCAGGTTATTACATTAATTTTATAGTTTTTCCTGCCACACAGTGTTAAAACTTTCATCCAGCATGTAGTATCCTGGACACAGAAGTCAGTAAGATGTATGATGTGAACTGCCTTACAGGCCTCTTGATCTGGATGGGGTCATTTCTGCGGAGTCACGGGGCATGCTTAGCTTCCAACATTCTGCATGCTAACCTCTTGCACAAAGTTTTCCGTCTTCAAATGGCCTTCTTCGACACAACCCCTACCGGACGCATCGTAAACCGCTGTGGGAAAGATGTGGACACCATTGATGTGTCAATTCCAGCCAGTTTAGGCATTTTCCTTTCAACCACATGTAGAGCTCTCAGCACTGTTGTCGTCATTTCCATGACTACCCCTTTAATTGTAGCAGCTGTCGTTCCACTGGGTGTTCTCTACTTCCTTATTCAGGTACAGTCACAGGTGTGCTTCTCCAGGTCACCTGGACCACCAGGCTTAAGCTTTGCTAATCCCACCTACCTGATGGCACACCTTGCTCAAGCATCAATCAGTCAAAGATGGGAGTGTTCTAGTTTGAACACATAAGTGATGCACCTGTAAAATTCTTTTGATAAGTTGTAAACGACATAATGTGCTTTATAACTTTGTGACCATCTATATGATCAAACCCTTACATGGAGAACCATCATCATGATGCGTGGTGCAACAAAGCCAAGTCATATTGTGAAGCTGTATGAATGCACACATAGGGGCATATCCATTTGTGCACAAGTTTTTTATGCTTGTCTTGCCAGCAGTGCAGTCTGTGATTTTCTAGCTTCTTTCTGTTTGTGGGAAATAGATTGTGTATATGAGTGTGTGTACATGTATGTGTATGTACATGTGTGCGTGGATGTGAACGTCTGAATCTCGCCCTGCAGTGTCTGTAGGTCTACTTTCCAGTCTCTTGCATAATAAGCAGTTGAGCTCCTTGCCTCAGCATACCTTCTCTTGCTGTTAATGGATTTACTGCTCACATTATGTGGATGTAGTGGATTTAGTGAAAAGGTTACCTTGCAATAAAAGTCTCTGCTCATTTCATCACTAGTTTCTATAGTATAATTGGCAAGATGTGAGACTTGCTATGATAACAGTTTACACTCTGTGTTAGATTGCCATACTGGGTTGTGTGAGCTTTTATATCTTCTCACCACACATGATAGTGAATGTTCCATTCAGATTAAAGTTATTGTAAACCCTCTACCCACCCTCACAACCCAACACCCAGGCTTTTATACATGTATTTTGAGTGGTGATTGGGTTATCTTCCCACTCTCACTGTTTTTCCAAGTTTTGAAAAATAAGTTTCATGTGAAATCAGTGTTGTAATAGCTTTTCATCTTTTAGAATACAGTGTGTTACACATCTGAATAGTGCATTAGAATACAGTGTGTTACACATCTGAATAGTGCATTAGAATACAGCATGTTACACATCTGAATAGTGCATTAGAATACAGCATGTTACACATCTGAATAGTGCATTACAATACAGCATGTTACACATCTGAATAGTGCATTACAATACAGCATGTTACACATCTGAATAGTGCATTACAATACAGCATGTTACACATCTGAATAGTGCATTACAATACAATGTGTTACACATCTGAATAGTGCATTACAATACAATGTGTTACACATCTGAATAGTGCATTTATGTTTTGTTAATTTTTATGCTCGTTCACTGTGATCCTTCTGTGGTCAGCTTTGTTTGATGACCAATACCGTTGTTCAGTTCTGCCCTTTAGACATTTGAAATATTCAGTAGAGCCTTGTGTGTAAGAGGCAGCGAATTAGTTGTTCAAGCACTGCTCACTTTGGATGAAAGACACGGTGCTGAAAGTGACCGTGCTGCTGATGCTGTTTGACCAATATGTCAGCATTATGTACTCACCTTTGACTCACTTAAGCCCAGTCATCTTATCACCTAAGGCCTCTTAGAGTGAGAAAGGCATTGCAGTATTTTTTAACTCCTTGTAATCAGCATGCTAACATACTAAGACATAGGTTCTTTCTAGCCTCGGGCTACAGAGAAGCAATTTGTCTTCATGATCTTGGATAAATTTGAAGAGAAGATGCAGAGAAGCAGGATTCTGGAAAAAGCACTGTAAGATTCATCAGTTAACTCTGTGTGGCCTGACCTCCATGGACTACCCAGGAGCCACATTCCAGACTTCCAGCAGTAAAATTTTTCTTTGACTTTTCTGCAGGCTTGTTCATTTGGATGGGGTCATTTCTGCGAAGTCGGGGAGCGTGCTTGGCATCAAAAACTCTGCATGCCAATCTCTTGCACAGTCTTATGCACCTTCCAATGGTCTTCTTTGATACAACCCCTGCAGGCCGCATTGTAAATCGCTGTGGCAAGGATGTGGATGTCATTGATGTGTCCATCCCATCCAACTTCGACAGCTTCCTTGGCTGTTCCTTGAAAGTTCTGGGCACTGTTGTTGTCATTTCCGTGACAACCCCTCTGATTTTGACAGCAGTTGTTCCACTGGCTGTTCTCTACGTTGCTATTCAGGTACCATGACTTAACTAGTTCTTCTTTCCAAAAGACTTAACAAAATGTTAGTGTAACAGGAGAGTTAACACTTAGGCTGGAGTTGTTTGACAGACCACTCTCACAACTTCATTTGTAGCTAAGTTTTCCTGAGTATCCGCAAAGAAATAAGTTGCTACCAAAGCCAGGAGTGTACCTATGATAATACTTCCTTTTTGATTTACAAGTACTTACAATTTTGGTTCTTTTTTTTCCTGCGTGGAATTAAAATTAACAAAATTATTCTTCAGTTAACACAAGTATGAGTATTATCAACTAACTGTTACAAGGTTTTCTCCAGCATGTGATCTTTTCAGGAAAATTCTTAGGCGATCTAAGCCCACATTCAATAAGTCATAACTGTTGCCTGTTGGTGCACAGTTTTATAATGTAGGACGGTGGCCGGCAGAAAACAATAAAATACTACTCTTGTGGTTTTAAAAGCCTAGACAATCTACATTGTCATATTTCTTGTCACAATGCTGTACTATGACCCAGAGTGCTAAATTCTCAAGTTAGTGATCCCTAACCGCACCTTCCGAACAAAACTTTTGTACACAACCCTGGTAAGGCCCCCTCCGCGCATGTGCAGACCCATGCATCGCCCCATGCAATCTACTCACTGGCCAGTTCAAACTGACTTTCTCAAATGCCTTGGCTGATGTTGGACTTCCCTGTGTCTGCTCCCATGGCGTGGTCTTTGACCTTAGTCTTCCCTACCACTGCGCACCTTTTCCACTGCTTTGACAGCTGACAAGGAACATGAGCTTTCTCCCTTTTGCTCGTTTTTCACCTGTTGTTATTTTTAAGCTACACGGTGTTATGCAGTGAGTTGCGTGCTTCGTCCTTTCTCGCCTGTCGCCTCCATGCGAATGACGCCAGTGTCTCTGTGTGTATGTGTTTTATTTGCGCTGCACGCCTGCCCACCCACTTTCTTGATGCTTTGCTTACCTGATTGTTCACTTTAGTTTTGCATTATTACCGTTATTCGGTTTTTGTTTTGGCCTTACTGGTTGTTAACGTAATGGCACCGTATTGCCCATTAGTGGTGTGCACTTTTGCCTGTGTGCCGCTGGTAACCACTGTTCTGGAGCGGGTTTGGAGGACCTGGTCCTGTCCACTGCTAGATCTGTTTTGCACCCAACATTGCACAGACACCTTCCAGTCCCCACCTCAAAGTGCTGGGGCAGTGGACGCCTTCTCCCTGTTGTGGACAGGGTTGGCAGCTTATGCCTTACCCACTGCCTCTCCTTCCCCAGATGTTGTGGTGGAGATCACCTGCCCTCCGTTGGCTCCCCCTCTGAGACCTTGGCCACTCTCCGAACGCCTCTGTATGAGCTGTTCACTAAGGCTTCCCTGCGAGATTTTACTCTTAAGATGGTTCTTCTGACCATGCTGGCTCCCGGTTGGCGGGCTCTCTCCAGGCCTGCCTCGGTTGTCATGACGGAACATGATTACTCTATTTTGTTCTCCTTCCTACCTGCATCCGGGGTGCCAAACTAACATCTAGGTGACCCATTCACCCCTTTTCCATGATATTGGCGCATTCTGACCCTGGCTGATTTTATTGTCCGTTTCGCACTTGACGTGAGTAACGACGTCGCCCTCCATCTCGCTTAGTGCCACCCTGAGGCTGCTGCTCCTCTCCCTGCAGTCTGGTCAGATTCAAGTCATCTCAAACGCCAGCCTTCCGCTGGGTTCAGTCTGTTTTCACTCGCCGTGTGGGACATGGACCACCTCTCTTGCTGCCCCCCAGTCCAAGGCTCTAGGGGCCCTCTTACCTGCGCATGTTCGAGGTCGAAGGACCCGTTTATAAGCTTTTATCCCTGGGACCTCTCTGCCTCTGGAAGGGATGGTTGCAGTGAGATGGGGGGCTACTGTTGCCACCCAGCAGCTCTGGCGCGCCTCCTCCTCCTCACCCTGATAAGTTTTATTTTATCGCCCACCTCCATTTTGTGCTAGTCAGCACTCTGGGTCATGGTACAGTATTGTGACAAGAAAATACAAATTTCTTAACTAAATTTGAGTTTCTTTAGCAATACTTACCGTGACTCATTATAGGCCCACCCTCCTCCCCACTGGTCTTTTTTCAGGCTTGAGAAAGTCAGCTTGACTTGCCCAGTGAGTAGATCGCATGGTTGTGCGCATGCGCGGAGGGAGCTTTACCAGGGTTTGTGTACAAAATTTGGGTTTGGAAGGTGCAGTTAGGGATCGCTAACTTGAGAATATAGCACTCTGGGTCATGGTAAGCATTGCTAAAGAAACTCAAATTTAGTTAAGAAATTTGTATTTCACCACCAGGTTTTGATTTGTAGCTGTAGAGAGCTGTCTTGCTACAACCCCTCAGGTGCTCTGATTGTTGGAGAATGCAGTGGTGCCCATTACATTTAGTGAGATCTTTCCTGGACCAGGGAAGTTTTCTCACTGTGTGCTTCTAGTTTAGAATACCCAAAGTGGATGGAAAATGCATGCTGCTGCTATGTTACAAAGGCTTGCCTTTATTGGTGGGGCCACACTTCATGAACTGCAGGGCTGACATGACCTAAGATTGTGCCTGAAAAAATTGCCTAGCTAAGAACACTTTTGTGACCCAAGTAGAACTGTAACCACAGGTAACAAAAGGTAGGATGTCTGGTATGTTTAGGTGAGATTGTCATCCCCCAAGTGCACTAACCTGTAATTTACCAAGACTAAAAAGAACACAAAAGTGTCATACTGACTCGCCTTGTCTGTAGCCAAGATTCATTCGTACAGGGATCATCCCAGCCAGAACAAGTCAGACATTTTTTTAAAACTTTTTTTACACAAGATTACATTTCAGAAAGAGGAGGAACTTATAAATCTGAGTAGCATTATTTCCTGTTACTTTGAAAGTAGGTAGGATTGCTCTAATGAGCACAAATCTCTTTTTGGTTATGTTTAAGTTATAATATTTTTAGGTACAGAACCTCACTTACCTCAGAGATGCAGATGTTATGGGATTATTAAAATAAGGACAATCATAGTCTTCTGAATTAATTAGTTTAAATGATGTGTTGTTTATGGTTTCATTATTGCTTTTGTCAAAACACCTAAAATCATACAACTGTGAGCAAAGACTGGAAGCCTTTTCGTGGAATGCGAATGAGTTAACCTATAAATAGGGAATCTGTGAACACAGTCATGTGGCCGCTTTCTCTGGAAAGTCTCTGTTAAGAAAAGCAAGAGAAAAGCTTTAACTACATCGTGCTGAGATTTCACTGTGATAATCATTATAACAGAAGAATTTAGGTTTGCTGTCCCTGGAAGGATGTTGTGGGACCATTTGAAATTTTTCTTTGGGGTTTGGTTTCTGTTATCTTACATTTCTCTGCTGAATGCTCTTTAACCCTCAGATCCTACAGCTTTTTGTGTGAAGGGACTTGAGCGATTCGCTTTCATTGCTTCTCCTGCTGTCCCACCCGCATCCCCTTTTTAAATTTTCCCTCCTGTAAACAAGCTGACACTGTGCTGCTCTGTGTCAGCTAAATAGTGGTGTCAAATATCCTTTTGATTCCTGATTTGGAGGAAGAGACAACTTTGGTATACATTTTAATTACAATTTTTCAGTACTTTGGGTCACTCTAACCACTAGGCTATCTGCTTCGCAATCTGTAGTGTGGGTATCAAACTACAGGCCTTCCAGTTGTATCCGTGAAAAGGATGCTAGATGGCCTGGTGGAACTTGGTGTTTAGACACTGTGTAACTGTCTTTATGAACTGGCTGCATCTGCTTGGTGTTACCAGAGTATCGTAGTGCTGTATCGGAAGGTGCCAAGGTCTTCCCTGTGTCCCCCCTGAGCAATTTTCCAGACAAGGACTTCATTTGGAACTTGACCTATAAGCTAAAGATCTCTGTCTCTATTCTTACTGTGGCAGTACGTTTTCTTGGTACTGTACATCACTATGGCTAGGATGTTGTCCACTTGTGCTGTTGTTGAAAAAGTAAAATGTGTCTGTGACAGAACAAATAATCCACCCCACCCCCAGGTTTTTGATCGTTGTTCTTTACTGCAAAGAAACAACATTGTGTTGTTTGTGTGGAAGCACACTGCACCATTTAAGCTGCTTTATTTGATTCTCACTTTAACCAGACCTCCCGTCGCTACAATACTAGTGGTGGGAAACTGTTTCATTTTCATTAACCTAAGATTTAATATCAGCTTATAAATAGAATGAACTAAATGTCCTTTAGCTTTATCTCTTTTATTTGTATGCTTTGGCTTGAACCCTTTCTTTTGCCATTAAAACTGTGAATCCATGTAGATTTAGTTTGAATAACCTCTGCTGAAACATGTATATGCTTATCTTCCCTATAGTCTCAGTGTCAGCGCAAACCCACATATTATTTTTATTGCTTGCTCTAACTCCCGTTTTTTCTTTTGTTTACTTCAAGCTTACTGTAAAACTGCTATGTTTGTGAAAATTAAAAAACAGCTGCTTACGTAGGCATCAACTGGCTAGGACCAAAAGGTGAGGGATTAGGATGGTGAGGGTTAAACCTCACAAACAATTCGAGGAGTTGATTTAAATTTACTTTAGCAAATCAGATCTATGCCCTATAATGAAAAGGTGTAGTAGTTAAAAAATAAACCATAAAATTTAACATTATAGTAATGGTTTATACTCATTAAATGACTCGTCACAGCTTTTATTTTGGGTATGTATTACTTAATAGTTGATATTGGCAGCCTTTGCTCAATATAATGACAACCTTTTGAAAATCACTCGTCACAGATATCTCGGATTAATTGTGGTTATGCCTAGATTGAGCATATAAAAAAGATCGGGTTTCGATGGAAAAGGAAATCTGTTTATACTGAAACGACTTAAAAATATCTGTTTATGCTGGAAGAGACTATAAAGGATTATAATGACTTGACATACACCAGGTTCTTGGTCCTTGCTTTTAAATTTGATAATTGAAAATAAAATATCTTTTCTTACAGTGCTTGCAAAAACAATGAATATGCAAGCAAAAGTAGCCAGTACTTGTATCAATATTTGTGAACCGTTATGTTTTCTTAGCTACACACAAAACTGTACCATAAAGATTTTTGCGTGATAGACCATAAGGCTTAGAAGATAGAGAATAGAACTAAAAGTAAAGTTACAAAACATTCCCAAAAAAAGTCTTAAGATGTTATATTTACAATTTATATACATCTCTGTAGTCTAACCATCATCTTGACTGTTCCTTTCAATTTTATTAAAGTACCGTCGATAGTCTCTGCATTAACATTGGCGTTTGTTTAAAGTTTATAACCATGCGAAGATGCTGATTAATATTTTATGATGTAAAAATAGTTTGCACATTGCCTTGGGGAAACAATAAAATTCTTATTAACTCTATATATAGTTCATAGGTTTGTATGAAATCATAAAAATTATCATATAAGTAATCTTCAGCTTTTTTTGTTACAAGTGTCTGTAAATGTAGAGTTCACACAGACTTTTCTGTTTAAGATTTACCACATTGGGATGTTTCAAATGAAGAAGGGGTGGTGGGGGGGGGGGGAAGTAATATGGCCTCAGATTTTCTCATACATGTATGCGTGCATTGCAAAATGAAGGTCAAATTACCTTCGTTAAGTTTACTTCTGATATGAAGTTGTGCCTATTGGCAGAGATTTTATGTGGCCTCCTCACGACAATTGAAGCGCTTGGAGTCCACCAGCCGGTCACCAATTTACTCTCACTTTGGTGAGACCATCACTGGAGCTGTCACCATCAGAGCTTTCGGTCAACAAAGCCGGTTCATTCAGCTGTCAGAAAGCAAAGTTGATGAAAATCAAGTTTGTTACTATCCGAGCATTGTGTCCAACAGGTCAGTGTGTGTGTGGCAAAAAAATGGAAAATCAAAACGTTGCCTATAATACATGTAGTTAACACTAGGGTTTGTGCAGAATTTCAGTTTCTTGGTCATTTCATTAAGGTCAACAAAGGGTTAATTTTAGGGAAAGTGGCTTATGGGCTGTTGACCCTGTGATCAGAAAATGTGGACCATCAGAGAATTTCAGTGGAGCAACATAAGCAAATAATTTATAGCTGCATGAAAAATATGCTGCCTGTCCTGCTTAAGTCAGGAAACAATGTGCATTTTTTATGATTGCACCAATAGCACATTCATTGAACACTTTTAAAAGTGGACAAGCATAATAATTTATAATATTTATGTTTGATTGTGGATCCCAGTTTCATGTTCTGTAATTATCTAATTGCATAAATTTTGCTTTTATTCTAAATTACCAATCTGTATTTACAGATGGCTGGCCATTCGCCTAGAATTTGTGGGCAACTGTATTATCTTCTTCGCGTCGCTGTTTGCAGTCCTTGGCCGTGATAACCTCAGCCCTGGAATTGTTGGCCTATCAGTGTCCTATGCTATGAATGTAAGTGTGTGTGCTGTCTTCCAGGTGTTTCTGCCTTTCATGCCTACACCTTTCACATTTTACTGCTTGGGTTACCTGAAACAGGTTAGCCAGTCCGAAGAGACTGTCATTTACCCGCACAACTTTTATATACATGTACAATGTAATTGTGTTGTTTTTTAGACTTTGTTCTGCCTTTGGAAATATCTACTTGCCCTGGACAGTGTCACGAATCGGATGATTAAAGGATGCATGTAATTACCCCCAAACCTGGACAGTTTCAACCCCTGTGTATATGAAATGTTGTCATCCTGTAAGGGTGAATCGGTTTGGCAACAGAGTTCGTGCTGCTTTGCAGGTGACGCAGACCCTGAACTGGATGGTGCGCATGACTTGTGAACTGGAGACAAACATTGTTGCAGTGGAAAGGGTTAAAGAGTACACAGAAATACCTACAGAGGTCAGGACTTTTAATTAATAGATGTATGATTCCTTTCACAAGCTGTCACAAATTATTTTGATTGATAAGCTGCTGACGTATCTGAGGCAAGAGAATGAAGACGATACAGTCTTGATCAACAAATAGATAACACCATTGTGGTATCTCAGATATCTTTGACAGTAAGCCATTCATCCTTATTTTTCCTTATTTGTGCATAACACAGGCACCGTGGGAGGTGCCAGATCGGAAACCCAACAGCATGTGGCCTCAGGCAGGCCGCATGGAGTTCTCCAACTACCAGGTGCGGTACCGAGAGGGCTTGGACCTGGTGCTGCGTGGCATTAGCTGCTCTGTCAAACCCGGTGAAAAGGTCAGAGTGAACTCAAGAGATGTCTTGCTGTCATATAGGCTTGTCATCTTGATTGTGACACAACTAGTTTTCTGCATGTTCCCTGTTTACGTGATCGAGGAGTTATTCATGAGCATGTTTGGGTATTTCTTCATGTTTACCATATCAGATGCCATGTCTTAGTGTGTATTAATTTTTTTCTTTCTTTAGATTGGAATTGTTGGCAGAACAGGAGCAGGGAAGTCTTCCCTCACGCTTGCACTTTTTCGCATCATCGAATCTGCTGGTGGAACTATTACTATTGATCAGATCAACATTGCTGACATTGGGCTGCATGACCTGAGGTCCAAGATAACCATCATTCCTCAGGTTAGTTGGCCTCGTGGGTTTTCTCCTCCCCAACCCCAACCCGTTCCCCAGATCTAACCGCTTGCTTTAACTTTAAATGCTTTCTCAAAAATGGCCTTGCCTATGTTTTCCTTGGTAACAGGATCCTGTCTTATTCTCTGGATCGCTGCGAATGAACCTTGACCCATTTGGGCGTCACTCAGACGAGGAGTTATGGCGAGCGCTGGAGCATGCCCATCTGAAGAACTTTGTACAGAGCTTATCACAGGGCCTGGACTATGAATGCACTGAGGGAGGGGAGAATCTCAGGTGAGGAGGAATGAACAGCTAACATCTCAAGTGATGGCATGAACAGGGAAAATCTTAGGCAAGGGCAGGCAGGATCTAGGTCAGAGGATGGTGAGATTCTTGGGTAGCACTAGAAAAACATAGGTAGGTGTGTAAGCGGTAAGATTCTCTGCTGAGATCTATCAACATGATTAACAAGGTCCTTTCAAACTAAAGTACATATAGCATACAATACTATTTCATGGGCTAAATACTTTCAGATTCACATGAAGACTAAATACTGTCAGGTTTACATGAAGACTAAATTCTTTTAGATTTGCATGAAGACTAAATGCTTTTATGTTCACATAAAGATTAAATACTTTTATATTCTGGGGAAGACTAAATGCTTTCAAGTTCACATGAAGTCATGTGATTCGGCATTTTAAAAAGAACACCATGTTTACAACCTTGCTGTCCTTGAGGGCTTGCAGCATGCCTCTGCAGTCTGAGTGCTGCACTACACCTCTAGTCACCAAGACTGTGAATGTCATAGCTATTGGATTTAGATCATACTTGAAAATCTGCGTGTTCTGCTGTAACCCGGCTGTAGCGGCTGACTTGTAAAAACACAACAGACTTCTAATGGTGGGGGCCACAGACTTCTAATGGTGGGGGCCACAGACCATCAAGGGGGTGTTTATGCTGGGAGTGACAGACGCAGTCCTTACAACTCGACTCTTTGCAGCGTTGGCCAGAGGCAGCTGGTGTGCCTGGCCAGAGCTCTGTTGAGGAAGACCAGAATCCTTATCTTGGATGAAGCTACGGCTGCAGTTGATCTAGAAACAGATGATCTCATCCAAGGCACCATCCGCATTGAGTTTGCAGAGAGCACAGTGCTGACCATTGCTCACAGACTCAACACCATCATGGACTACACAAGGTGAGGCGCCA
Organism: Lanistes nyassanus; assembly: GCA_004794575.1. NCBI lineage: Eukaryota > Metazoa > Mollusca > Gastropoda > Architaenioglossa > Ampullariidae > Lanistes > Lanistes nyassanus. The sequence goes on from SMGT01002686.1 coordinate 393,684, forward strand.
TCTAGCCTACTGGCAAATTTACAAAATTATCCAGGTGATGGAGCGAGTCTGGGAGGTGGGAGAGTCTGGGTGTTGTGTGTCTGGTTGCTGGGGTTTGTCACGGTGGTGTGGTATGTCTTGATGGTGGGTTCACCAAGACTGAGGCTTTTGTTACTTGACAGTATCTAGTATCCAGTCTTTCATGTGCATGTATCACACAGTTCGTACCTGTGTGGAAATGCAAATTTTAGAGAGGACTTTTAGCACTGACAAAAAAGCTTGCAACAACAAACACATTTGAATGAACGTTCAGTCACAAATGAGGTGCATATCAGGACAGTGTTGCTTGAGACTAGTGAGGTGCTGCCACTCTGGAACTGTCATCACAACACAGGTGTCAGTCCAGCCCAGTCACATTATACTGACACCAGGCCAACTAATTCTAACCAGTCCTCGTATTAATCCCTGCAGTGCCAGGGATCTGACAGGGCAGCTACTAAAATACCAATGTTTAAGTCTTAGTATGACTTAGCAAGGTTTTGTAACCACTGACCCGCCCTGGAGGTGGATACCTTAACCAGACATGCCTACCATTCCAACATTCTATATTTTGTTCTTGAAAACAGCCCTAAAATGTCAGTGTTCACCAAAATACAGAAATCTCATGCATGTCACAGAAAAATTTTACCCTGAATTTTTTTTCGAAAATATTGCATCAAAGCGTCTGTAGAACCTCATCTCTGATTGGCTGGAAACACTTTCAGCCAATCAGATTAAGGAATAGACCAGAAGGAAGGATATCAAAGCAACCTTAAGATAAACACCAGAAAAATTGGGGTTCAATTCAATTCATCGACACTACAAAGCTTGTAATAACATGTAGAATGCAGCCTTAATCAGATTAAGTCTTTTCTTTCAATGGAAATTGTTTACTCACTATGTTGAATTTCAAATAAAGTTTTTCTCACAATGTGGAACAGTTGGTGGCAAAGAGAAGAAATGACAGTGTGTTGATCGTTGATGAAAATGATGAGCTGAACAAAACACCACCACCTCATCTGATAAATATGATGGTATCAGTAATTCTTAACTGAATGCACAGAGAAGTGGCCATGCCAAGTGTTTGGGAAGAAATGAGATGGCTTTGCATTTTATCAAGCTGGTGGTTGTGATTTTTCAATTTCTCATGGCGGAAAAGACGACTTTGGGCAGGCGATGCTGATTGCAAGAATTGAAGAAACACTGACAACAAATGAAAGAAACCACAACAGAAACATGCAAAAATATTTTACAGTATTTTCTGCTGGCAGCGTGAGCAATAAAGATGACGATGTTATAAGAGCAGAAATTATGGTGGCTGGCTTAGTCCCCGATCTCAGCTTCCTTATCAAGCACACTTGACACTTGGCTGCTGCAATAAGGCAAAAGCAAGGAAACTGGTGTAAAAACGATGATCAGTGTCTGTGGACACAACCTTCTAACATGATCTAATCAAAAGTGATGTTTAACTTTAAAGAGAGAACCAGTGAGAAATGCAATTAACCATATAGTGCATGCCTGTTTTATAAACACAGTCTGATCTGGCTTTACTTCATTCAAGAAATTAATTTAAGAAAATTAAGTCTGCTTCATCTGGGTCAGCGTGCTGCTTCGATACGCAGTGTGTCGATAAGGAGAGTTCCTAAAACTTTCTCTGTGTTCCTGATTTTTGGAGAAAGTGTTCTTGAAAGTCAGCTTTGAGGGTAAGCATGTCTGCTTAACTGTTAGACCACTGAAGTCATTTGAGTGCTGTGTTGCCAACACAGATTTAATCCGTTGGAACCCCTACTGAAATTCTCAAGTGTGGCAGAATGCTTTTTTAAAAAATTATTTAATACAAAAATTTTCTTTTGTTAACTTAAAACTCTTTTTTTCTCTTATGCCTGATGCTCTTATGTTGCAGAATAATGGTTTTGGATGCAGGCAGGATTGCAGAATTTGATTCTCCACAGGCATTGCTGCAGAATCCAACATCCATCTTCTATGGAATGGCTAGAGATGCTGGTCTTGTTTGACAGAAATTTTCTGTATATGGCAGATTGTGTTCTATGGGTACCGGTGTTTTGTATAATGTTGTGGAGGTACATAGTGATAAATCTTTCACATTGGCCTCAGCTCTTGCATAGTGTTGACATACATGCCTAGGTCAAAGATGTTGTTTACAAGCATTTTCTTGACATAAGACTGGTATTTTCATCTTTATGTTAGAAGGTTCTTAAACCGTAATTTAGAATACTATTTAAACTGGCTGGAACCATTGTTCTAAATATTTTTATATAGAGAATTCATCTGATTTTTAAGAAGCTCCACTGATAGTGGAAAGTGTTTTATATATTTATACTGCATGTGTGTGTTTGTTAATATTTAAATTTTAAAATCTAGCACCAAAAATAAAACCCATTAATGTGCTATTAGCATGCACTATGACAAAAGAAAGTTATCCAGTCCTCACCAGCTCTTGATAAACACAAATGGGGAAAAAAATCTAGTCTCTGTTTTGGAACCATTTCTTGTTGATTGTTAGGGGTGCGGTACATGACTCTCTCAGGCTCTGCTAAGGCCCGAGCGCAGTGCAAAAGCTGAGTAGTACCTCAGTCAAGTATTCTAATGGTAATGATCAGTCTAAATGCTTATGAGCATACTTTTCCATACAGTTAAGCTCGGGTTTTAGACGTCTGCTGTGGACCTCACCCTTGGAGGACAATCAGGGACATTCTTGTATTATATATACATACATCTATTTAATATAACGGTGGTGCTCAGCTGGGCACAGTAGGTAACAGGTGTTCGTCATTGAGATGGTTTCATCTTCCAGAATTTTGGATAGTTGCATTTCTTAACATCACATGACATCTTTATGACAAACTTAAAATATATTTTTAACTCAGTTCATCTTTATTATTTGTTTGACGGCAGGCAGTTAGGGCTGCGGCACAGGATGAATGAAAATCTCATGGCAGCATGTTTGTTTACCAAGTTGCATGCAGTGCGTTTGGCCATTTCTGGAAATAAACTGCATGAGAGAGTAGTGTGCATGCAAGTATTCTCCAAGAGATCTGCTCTAATATGACTGTGAACACAGGTCATCTTTGCCATACCTCTGCTCTTTCATTTTAATAGGGCAAATCATACAAACGCCAGTGCTCATCTTCTGTGACCTTCTGTAATTCACCACCCAGTTTTTCAAGGACATGTCGTGTACCATGCCCATCCTAGAATGTTTGCAGCTGCACATTCCCCCACCCTCACTTGAACTTGTGAAATTTGGTGATTTGTTTTTGTGCTGCAGACACGACCCTGACTGCAGCTGATGAATACATGTGGCTTTTAATATCTGAAGGACAGACATTTGTAGTTTTGCATGAGCTGGACTTTTGCCGGAAATAATTCAGAATAGCCAGATGTTTCTGTACAACTGTGATGATGACAGTTTTTGAAAAGTTTTACATTTTTTGTCCTACTGGCTTTTTTTCTGTTTAACAAGAATCTCCTTATGAAGTTATGCATACGCATTTATTTATTTCTTCTGCATTACAGTTCTACGTATATACCTTCAGAGTGAAGAAACCTGTTTCATCATCAGAGTATGTTCATGTTCTCCAAAATCTTGTTTACAACAGTGTATGTGCTATGAACTTCCATTCCTGTGTATATGCATCTCTTTATATATGAGTGGGGCTTTTAAAGGAAATATTAAAATATTTTTAACATATAATAAATAGCCAGTGTAAAAGAAATACATCATACGGGTTGCAAATCATCTTATTTATTTTTAAAAGGTCTCATCCTGTCATTGTTCCACAACAAGTGCTTTTACATATTTGTGTATATCATACCTTCCGAATCAACCATCCAATAATACCTACCATTTCCTGTTCTCTGTATCAGGACATTCTCCTACTTTTTTTCATCAAAAAGAAAAATATCTTTTCTCAGACTCTCACAATGGAATGTTTTAGTAAGGGGAACATGAAATCGGGTTCCTCATGCTGAAGCTTGTTCTGCCAGCGTAATTGGCAATTGGAAATGCCGTGATCACCTTGATTCACCCTTGTGCTTGTTCCATCATATTTCACCAAAGGGTCAGGACACTCCATTTGCTTCAGTTCTGCTGGAAAAGGATGTGGCTTTTTATCTTGTAGTGGCGTTGGGTGGATGGAGGAGATTGATTTGCAGCTAGGAATGAGGAGTGATATTACAGATTGACTATGGTTTAACTGAATAGTGAATTGACCACTTGACAAGAGATTTGACCAACAAGGGGTTTGATCGTTGATCTGACAGGGGTGGGAATCCTTCCGCGGATAGTGGATATCCTCAGAAATTTTTCACCGATGCTAAAGACCTATTTTGTCGGCAGATTGATGTGTCTTTAATCAGCTGACTTTGTGTTGGCTTGTTTTGAAGAACTACTGCGGATACATGGGGATAAGAACTGCCCTTGATTCCACACACTGTCAGCTATAGTTGCAATGCGTTTGAGACCAGTGAATTTTGAGAGATAAATACCCTGGTCTGCTCAGATTTCCTTTTCTTTTTTTTTTTTTTTTTTTGTCTTTGGGGCATTCCCACCCCTGATCTGGCCAACTGACTGTTGATCTTGGCAATTGACTATTAATCTGGCCAATGAACTATTGATCTGGCCAACTAACTGTGGATTTGACAAATGGACTTGCAATATGCCTTTTTTCTGCCTTTAGGATTACAGTAATTTCATTCATCAAGACATGAACTGAACTGTACTTTTCCCCATTGCCAACATTATATCACTATCAGCACTGTGTCACTACCATCAAGATTTCCAATTTTAAAATTAAAATCTTGGTCTACAAGTGGTGTCTGAACTTTCCCTTGACAATGTCCGACTATTTTTGAATTGAAAATGTATTTACAGAGTGTTATCAGCTGAGGACTGCTTTAAGAAGTTTAGTATGCGTTTAAGTTTGTTGCATCGGACCCATGACAGTATGCACAAATCTTGTTTGTTGAAAGCTTACAAGGTCTAGCACAAAGAACTGCTATAAAGTACTTGTACTCAGTGATTTAGTTTACACAGTCCAAAAACATTCTTTGGAAGAGAGGTTTGGTGAATGAAGTCACTGTTTTGATAATTGTTAACAATGTTCTTAATGCAATTATGACTTGTTGCTATTACCATCAGCACTTCAGCAGCACATATTTGTGTCAGGTGTAATGATAGCTTTAGTTCATGAGGTATATGTACAAGTTAATGAGGTATATGTGCTGGATGTGTGTGCACACGTGGTGCATGAAGGTATAGACATAAGCAGAGAATGTTATGAAAGATACCTAATGTGCATCTGTGTTAGCTAATAGTTTTGTTGGCATATGCATGTAGATATATATAACACCAAGTTTATTATATTCTATTATCCAAATGTGCTTGGGAAGGGTGGGGGGATATAACTGTATATGACAGAATTATATGAGAACTACTGTGTATGCAGCTGTTGTCTGCAGTTTACATTAATGACTTCCCACTAATTGAATCCTTTTGTTGTAACATATTTGTATATGCACATGTGTGTGAATTGTTGCTTTATGATATTAAGAGCATTCAAAAAAAGACAAAGGAACATCAGGGTATAAAATAGTCTTGTTTAGGGGGGTGGGGGTGGGGTTGAGGATCTGAATGTTGACATGAGTGGTAACTTCAGTTGGCATATTAACTATCAATAATATAAATTATTGTGTGTGTATTTCAAGCTGTTCTGACATATATGACTTTTCTTTAAAGATAAGGTTGGTACTGCTGCTTTTGGAGTTGTGGTTTAGAGTTCTGATTCATGCTTTTCAAGTTGGTTTTTTTTTGGGGGGGGTTATTGTTTGGAGGTGGTGGTTGTTGTTAAAGTAAGCACCACATTTCTCAAGGATCGCCATGAATAGATAGAATTGGTTGACCCTAACATTGCCATTACCCGCTGTACTTTATAGGCTTTCTACATAATGACTGGCCCTGTCAAATAGAGATTTCTGTTGCTTTTTTCTTGTGTGCCATGGTCACGAAAAGCCCTTAATCCAGACATATTCTGAACCAGTTCATATTGTTTGATGTGTAATCAAATGTCTTTTAACTGTATTTTATTATCACTGTCTAGAATTAAGATTTGTATTTGATGCTGCCGTGTACGAATGTAATCATGTTCTGTAAGTGAAGAATAGGCATACATTTGTATATACATGTACTAGTATGTGCAGCATGTGTGAGAAATGTCTGTGCGAGAGTGTGCAGTGAAGTGCAGATACAGACGTGCTCACTTAAGGCGGAAGAGTTAATGTTAAGTGCAGTTTCTATATAGAAACTTAGGATGTTCCTGTAAGAATGTGTTCGACATCTTCAAGTATGTGTGACAACGGAGATTTGTGTTGTTGCTGTATTTTTAAGATGATTAGTGATGATGTGTGTGTGCATGGGTGAGGGATGTTACATTAGAATGTTCTTATACATGCTACAAGACTAGAAATGTTATACCATGTTCTTAAGTGTAAATCCACCTGTGCATTTTAGTTCATAGGAACAATATGTACACGTATTGGACAATGTACAATGTCTGGCAACTCTATGTGAAAGGGGTAAAAAAAAACATGACATTAATTTGGCTGCATGTACTTTTCATGAGTTGCCTTATTTTTATCGTGAAATGGGAAATGACTTGGACTTCGCGGTAAGTGAACTAGACTTTATACAAGAAATATTGCAGTACATTTGTCTTTGTTTTGTTTTGCTTTGTTTTGTTTTTGGTTGTGGGATTAGTGTTTGGTTCATTGTTGTTTTGTTGTATAATGTACAGTAGCTATCTCTGATTGAATAAATCTTCTTTAAAAATTCTGTGAAGGGTGTTTGTCTTAAGATTTGGGGGTTATTTAAATGGCATTCTAGATTTTAAGTACTAGGCTGGAAATCAATGTTTGTCCAATGTTACATGTCCCCACATGTCAGCTAAGATGGGTCCAGTTTAGACTGCTGCATAGAATCATACCAACCAGAAAATTCCTCTCAAAATGCAGGTTACAAAAAGTTCACCACCGTGTCGTGTTCAGGAGCCTGAAGCAACAGAACACTTGTTTGTGTACCGTGATATATTACTGAAAGATTTTAGTGTAGGCTCCCGGAACTTTTGCACCTGAAATGCTTACATACGGAGAGGCTCGTGTTCACCTAAGAACCTGTACTTTTTTGGATTAGAGTCTGTTGTTCACAGATAAAACGTGAGGCTTCATACTACTGTTAGCAAAATTCATCTATCGATGGGCAGCCCAAGACCCCACCACCACTGTTCAAAATTTTATGTTGCATTTCAACTAAAGGCTAAATGTTGAAAACAAAAAGCCAAGAAAGTCAATCCCGAAGGCTACCGATCAGGTACGCCCGATTGTATGTTCATACCGCTTGAAAAATGAATGAAAATCAGACCAATGCTATCGAATTAAGTGAACATCAGACATGCTGGGACTCTGTACCATGTTTGCATAACTGTTTTCATGTTTCTTTGCGTTTTTATGTGTACCTGTGAATGTTCCTTATATACGTCCTTACACGATATTAGTCAACCAGTTTGCACTGTGCGAACACATGCACGTACACACATTCGCACATATCGACGCACACACATGCCCATGGGGATCTGTACTCGTACATGTGATGGACGCAGCCATCACGGAGACGGCTTGGCCACCCAACGCTCACAGCCACAGCGGACGCCGGGGCGCGGTATCAGATCACAGGCTGCATGGGTACCGCCGGTCGACGAGGGGGGACTGGTAGAGTTCCAATCTAGGTCTTGAGACAAGGGTGTGGCAGCCACCTTTGTCTGAGGCATGTGAGGAGCCATGTGTCAGGCCAAAATCCAGTGGCCTGTGTTCAGGAAGAAGCCACAGAGGTGCCGCAACTGTTTACCAACCACAGTGCAAAATTCGAGATGGTGTGTGCGCATGCAGTGTGTGATGGGCGGTGTGTGTGTGTGTGTGCATGAGGTTGTGTGGGTGTCTTGTTGTCATTAAGATACTGTTAATGTATTAATGTTTCATCGAACACTGTTGCCCTTTATACCAGTACTGTCGATGCTGTGTATTACTGACACCATCACCATCAGCTCATCCATCAACGTCATCATCTCTGCCCGACAACTGGAATTTGTGGAATTTTTGCACGTCTTTTCTGTTTTATGATTTGAATGTTATTTGCTTGTTTTCTTTGACACCAAGTCCTCTGCTTGCATGTAGAAAATGAAGTACTGTTAGTGTTAACCACATCCCTTCATGGACCACTGCCCAAGCAGTGTTTCCAGTGTAAGTCTGTACACCGGGGCCAGAAAACCCCATCTTTTGCTTTCTATGAAAGGAGATTTGAAGCCTGCTAGTCCGCCACCGCCATAGACAAACGAGGACACTGACATAACGAGTGACATGGAGATGTAACGGTAGTTCTACCGGCCCCGTGCTTCTCCCGTCATGTGGCGAGAGCCAGGCACAGGCACAGCTAAGGCTGACCTTTCCAGAACCAGTCGTGCGCTGGGGGAGTCCGAAAGGTGATGACGACCGCTAATAACTGGTAGGCAATTGGCCGCCTACAATTAACAGTTGTTGGGCTAGTTGTATGAGCAAAAAACCTAGGCTTAACGACCAGAGCCCTGTAGGGCTGACCGGGGACTCGAGGCTAATGACAAAGTGCTCAGCTCGAGTGACCCCAAAACAATGTCATAAGTCTGTCCAGTCGGCGTCCGGCACCCAGACCAGCCCCTGGCTCCACCCATTAGCATGCAGGGCGTGCTTCCCTTTTGGATATAGGCAGCCCACGTCAGCCACACGGGAGCTGAGGGGGCGGTTAGCTCAGCTGGTAGAAGAAAAACAATTGACTGCCGCTTGGAGGATAAGCCCAAATTAAATTAAAACAAGGGAACTGTACCAAGCTATAAAAGGACAAAGACGAAGACAATCTACATGTTTCGGGGCACTACCCCTGCATCAGGACGACACAAAAACGACGAAAAAACGACAAAGAAAAGGACTTAGCTGCAGTAGATGTGGCGCGTAGGCTGCATAGCAGGAGAATGACCAAGGGACAGTGAGTAAGAAGGGTTAAAAAGAGGGGCAGCCAGTCGCAAGGTGGGTAGGAAAAGGGTAGAGAAGGGTGGGGGGGGGAGAGAGAGAAAGCAGCGCGGGTAAGGGGGCGTCGGTGTGCGAGAGAGAGAGGGAGGCGAGAGAAAAAGATAACAACCCTGGCCGACCCATTGTCTCTGCTTGTAGCTGCCCCACAGAGAACATTTCCCATTATTTAGACACCCTACGTCAGCCCATGGTCCAGTCGCTCCCCACCTACATCAAGGACACCACAGACACTCTCAGACTCCTGGACCATTTCAATTCCTCCCACACTTTCACACCCACCCTCCTCTTCACCCTTGACGTCACATCCCTATACACATCCATACCCCACACTGATGGCTTGACTGCACTGTCTTTCTTCCTCCACTCACGCAGCGACCCCCACCCCCGTACACACACTCTGGTAACTGAATACCATTTGTTGGTGAAATGGTGGGAGAAATGTATTCCTGTACCTCGCATCACAAGACCTTGTGGGATTGCATAATTGTTTTATTGAACAGAAAAAATTTCTTCCCTTTTATTTCTTTTACAAAGGGTGCGTGTACAATCCCCTGAAAATTGTTTTTAAAATTAACACTTTCCATGGGTCTGCATAGGAACTGGGTCATGGTAAGTGATTTATTGATTGCATGTGTTTAGGAAGTCTCTCTGCGTTATTCTTGTTCCATTATGTAAATTTACCATCACTGTATTTTTTTGTCTTCTTTTATTTTTGAGGAGTGGTTTTAGTGTTAACTCTATTTTCTTATCTCATGTCTTTAGCTGATTAGCCCAGGTTGTGGACGCCTGTGTGAGTGGCTACACCATGATTGAGCCCACGTAAAATATTTTTGTAACTTCACAGCACGCACTGGCAATTTGGTCTGTGTCACTTACTGTAATTGTGTCGCTTACTGTAATTGTGTCTCTTACTGTAATTGTGTCACTGTAATTGTGTTGCTTACTGTAATTGTGTCACCCTGTGCCAGTTACACATCCAAAAGTGCATCCAGACTGCCTACAAGAGCACAACAGCAACCACGACCCAGCCTGCCGCTATGCCAGTATCAGAGTACGTGGTCATCCTGAGTCATATTTGTTGCACAACGTCATATACATTGTTTTGTGGGGAAAGCAGGCAAGGACTTACAGGGGCTATACCAAGCTAAGAAGACAAAAAGGACACTTCAGTATATGCACAAACCATGCATAGGCTACGAACAATGGTAAACATTTTGGGCGTTGCTTAAGGACAAACATGAACAAAACAAGACTAACTGTGGAGAACAAAAATCACATGTAAAACCTGTTGCAAATCTGATTCCAGTGGTGTGTTGTTATGAAAACCTAACAAAAGTGTTACATTTGTTTACAAAAATTACGTGCTTATATTTATATATAGAGAGAAATTTGTCGCTTGCACCCATGCATATGCCATGGTATCAATGAGAGTGTCTGAGCACAAGCACATGTGTACATGGGCAAACATCCATGATGTATGTGTGTGAGCGTGTGCTTTGGCAGGTCTATATACACGCACAGCACGCAGGAGAGAGAATGATCACTTTATACCATATACTGCTACGTCTTTGTTTCCTCTGCTGTAAATATTTTTGTTTCCTTTTTCCTTCTTCGATCTAATATTTTCTCTGCTTATTTTATAGTTATTGAGACTTATTTACTTTGGTTTGTGAACATATCTGATAATGACGACGTAACGTTACTAGCTGTTAGTATTAATATTATTTGCTCTTTCTTGTCTGAAGTTAACTGAAACAGAACGTCAGCGTTTCGGGGAAGTTCTCATTCTGTAGGTCTTTTCTCGCTATCCAATTCATATATTTGTTGTGTTGTGTCCTGATGAAGAGGCGGTGCCCTGACGGTAGGTAATCACTATGACTACAGTAGGATAGGAGTGATAGGATAGAAGACAGTGCATGAGTGCTTCCACTTTTGACATTGCGGTGATTTTGTACAATATGGAGTTCTATTAGCACCACCAGACTGACAACTGCAGTAAGATGGTCAGTGCGGGCAGCCACTTCTGGGGATGACCAAATAGAAACACTGCTGCACAACGTTAGACTCAAGGAAATAATTCTTAGATCGGAACAAGCAATCGCTAACCCACTGGTTTCTGGCACTCTGCTGTAATCTTTGTTAAGGGAAGTCACTCTCACCATTCTCGTCGTTCAAGAAAAATGGCCACGGCCGTTCTGACTAAAGTTTGTGAAACCCCTGGTTGCACCAGTGAAGCCAAGCTTCAGTGTCCAACGTGTGTTAAACTAGGCATTCAGGGATCCTACTTTTGCTCACAGGTTAAAAGTTTTACAATGATGATTTTATATCCTCTTACGGTTTTGCTTGTGCGCAAATCCCTATTTTTTTACCCAACGCCTTCGGCCTTGTGCTGTTATTCACTTATTCATATTCTGTAGTGTTTTTGTAGACCTGCTGCTGCGTTACTAGAGTACTTCAGTACTTTAAGTTGACCACCGCTAGAACTTGTAGCAGTAGTACTTTAGTAGCACAAACGACATTTACTAATAAATGTATCATTATTAGTGTAGCACACTGACATCATGGTGCACATCTGCTCGTATCAGCAGCAGATTTTGTGGAGTGTATAATTATGATCAATGATGTGTCTAGTAATCTACTAAAATCTAGTACTATAGTAGCAGCATGGTGGTCCTTAAATTTTATATACCGATTTCATTTACGAAATAATAAATTTTCTTTAAAGGGAAAGCTTTCAATTTTAAACAGAACCGTTTGCAAGGTGATCACACTGATCAACTACGAAGATAATCATTTTATAACAATACTCAATAGTAACTGAAAGCGTGCACAAAGATGTTCCGAGGAGGAGGTCACTAAGGAGGGTATTATTGATCTATGCACTGAAAGAACCACCAGACTGATGGCTGCAGTAAGATGGTCAGTGCGAACAGGCAGTTTAATATGTGGAGAGATGGTCAAATGGAGTTTGAGCAATGTATAACTCCAGGAAATATTCCTTGGCCACACCTGGATTCGTACCATCAGCCTTCCACCTGCTAGTACTCGGCTGTACCAACTGAGCTATCCAGGTCCCCCACTATAGCTAACTGCTGTACAAGCAGATTATAATAAATGATTATCAGTGTTGGGCACAGCTTTAAAGAAATTTTGTTTGATCTAATCACTTGTTGCTCTTTGTTGTTCATGGTTTCTGTTCACACATTTCCTAGTACAGTTACCTGCCATCCATCAAAATTATTTTGTGCAATATGATTGCCAGCCACATTAGCTCATTATACTAATGTAACAGGGTCGAGCGGTAGGGGTTCGTTACATTTGCAGTCGTGGCAATGGCTCTGTCATCCTTCCACTCCGAACACAGCAATAAGGTGTCTTCGCTTCTACTCTCAAACTTTAATACATTTCACGTCACTGTGAGGGCACAGGACGGACCTTCCTCGCCGATGCTACATGTACAACTGACTCAAGATCAAGAGCTCTGACGATGAAGATGTTCAAGAATAAATGAATGAATCCTGTCCGCTTTTCCTCAGCTCTTTAAATACACTCATCGCACAATGTAGTTAATCTTTTGCCCTCACCTCCCACAGAGATGCTCAGTCCACTCTGATTCGAGAGCGACTCTGACCTACGTGGTCTCTACGCGGTGCCATCCTTTCCTGGGGAAAAACCTGGCCGCACCTAAATTACAGATAAGCATTTATAGGTAGCTTTCGACAGTGAGACCTTGTTGGTCCTTCCCCACCCACCTTTGGGTCAGGGGATCGAAAACACGAAATACCCTTTATGTTTCCCACGCTTGAGTAGCGAACGACCAGTCAGGCGCATGATGCAACTAATCACCCTATGCTGGCTAGGAGAGTTCAGGGGCCAGCTGTGGGCACCTGGGTGTACGTAACCACCATCCGGCTACACCAACATAATAGGATCTTGAAAACTAAATGCAGAAGAAAACATTATCACTGATTTCAGAAGTACTTTTCTTTGCTAGTCGTCTCCTTGTTCGCTGCTTTCAAAGTTACTTTCTCTTTTCAGACTTGTTTCAAAGGGTCTTGGAATGAGCACAAGCAGATTCACAAGAAAGCAAGTAAGTAATTATATTTCTCAAGAAGTACATTGTGAAAACTCTTTACTGTCAGATTTAGGATTGGCTGCTGCACTTACCTCTGAAAAACAGCATTTTAGGCGTATGGCCTTTCTGAAAGAACATGGTGTGCTGCTGTCAAGTCTTCAAGTTGTGCACTATCCTTGAGCTTCTACATCTACAAGAAATACTCTGTCTTTTTTAGAGTGTATATATATATATATATAGCCATATTTCATTTCTTGATTTGCTTGGCTTAAGTTTTGCCCTTTTATAGTTTTAGTCCTTTTGCTAGGACTTTGAAGTCTTTTTTTTTTTAAAGAAATGCCCACCCCTCTTTCTCGTACCCTTTTTGTTCTTTTCATTTGGATTTGTAATTTTATCACCCTTATACCCAGAATTGTCCGTCCCTGCTTTTGAAAATCTGTACTTCAGTATTTAATATTGCAGAAGAATCCCAAGATGACAAGAAGAATGGCCACAATCCATGGCCAGGCTTTCACTATACAGGAGAGTTGCGACCCTACCCTGTGGTAAGCCTGCCTGTGAAGAGACCTATTTTTTCATAAGGAAAAACAGCACACGCCTCACTTGCTTGTGAAAATGTTGAAGCAAAAGCTTTGGTTCTCTGTGACAAGCTGTTAGTGATACTAATTTTTTTGGTCCAGTCTTTACAATTTTACATTTACACAATGACAGTCTGGTATTATGGGATTCCAAAAGTTGTCAGATTTCTTAGCATGAAATTATGGCATATTGCTTGGGGTTTTTTTTATAGCAATTTTACTGGTGTTAGGCTTCATAAATTCACCATTATCTAAATGTGGAGATTAGATACATATTGATATACTATTTGTAGATGTATTGAGGTAGAAGTTTGCGTAAATAGAGATATCTTTGTGTTTGTTTAGTTGTGTTTCTTAATTTGTATTTAATGTCAGACACCAAAAAGGACAGTGCCAGATCACATCCCAAGGCCTGATTATGCTGACCACCCAGAAGGTAAGCGATAGCAGTTCAAACATTTGCTCTTAGTCTTCTCATTGTAACAAGTTGTCCTTCACAACTGATAATTTAGTCCTGTTTCATATTAATTGTTACACTGTTTGGCATGCTTCTGTCTTTTGCTAAGTTTCATATGCTGTCCCTTATCTGCTTCATAGCCTAATCTCCATTATCCACAGTGGAGAACCCTCCTCAGATATGCAGTTTTCTGAGAAAAGCTACTGTTGACTCTTAGGAAAAGATATAATATTGAAGTGGTTCTTAGGAGTCTAGGTTCACTAATTCATTAAGTGCTCATTCCAGCGTATCTACCTCCAAATCCAATCTCTCTTTAGTTTCATGCAGTTTGTGTGTTCAGCAGAATGTAGGTGTTTAACTTATTGCAACCTTGTACAAGCATACTGGCATGTGTAACATGGATAGCACCGGCAATGACGATGTCGATGTCATCACTGCCGTTATGGGCACGCATAAATTTTAGCATGTTTAAAATAAATGCCAATTGCAAACTGCCACATGTGCAGTAATCTACATATTTAAAAAGATCAATCTTTGAACATCAAAATGATTCTAGAATTTTACTGAAAAATTGTTAAGCAGTACTTACTATTTGGTGTTAGATGTAGTCACTGTATGCGCTATACACGCTTACCCAGTTTCGCCGCATGTAAGAAGGCCATGACATCCCCTGTGGTTTCTATGTATCTTATAAAAAATGTAGAGAAAACTATCAGCGATAAAAACATAATTCTAACGAAGGCTGAAAGAAAAATTTAAGAAGAATATAATGGTTACTACCAGAAATCCGTCCAGTGTGAATTATGTTTGAAAGGCTTCCATGAAAAGTTATCCAAGTGAATGAAGAACAATGCAGGCTCTATTGTCCTACTAACTAGGTCCCATAATTTCAAACAGTACAGTTTAGAGGAATTTTGTGGTCTAAGGGAAGGACTCTATAGAAAAATGATTCTGGGATTGAAAAACACCAGTGATATTCCTTTTGCTAACCTCTTTTTCAAAAAAAATTTAAAGTCATTGGAAACCCCTTTCCAAAGACCCAGCAACCGTAGCAAATTTCTTTTGGCGTACCCTCTCCAAAACGATGCAAATGTTTGACCAGTACTGCCTTCAAGGTGTGTGTGTGTGCTTGTGCAAAAAGGGGTCAGGCTGCATGGCAGGGCAATTGAGTGCTTGTAAAGTTGAGATGTTTTGTCTTGTTTCTTGTTTTGTTTTTAGGGAAAGCACACAGGTTACTTCTTATAGATGTTGCTTAGTAAACTTTATGGGGCATTGTGTACGAGCATTCCATTGGAAGCAACTGATTATCTGTAACTTCTGTTTATTGGCTCTCAGGTGTGCCAGTCAGTGAACGACAGTTACGAGGATCAACAAACATCAAACAGCTGGATGATGAAGAACAGGAGAGCATGAGAGTTGTATGCAAGGTAAACTAAGTGGTTTTGTATTTGCTGATAACTCCCAGCATGCAACAGCTGCATTTAGGGTTTTTTTTGGGGGGGAAGATGTTGGTCACTTCTTCATCTTGGCTACAGTTAAAAGCCTCACTGACATTCAGCAGGCGTACACATAAAAAAGCTCTGCAAACTATGTTGTCAACTTTCAGAATTCTGGATAGTGGGAATGGCTACATGTCTGCCACTTTCTCTTGTTGCATCATGATTTTTATATTGTAGATGGACTGACGGCGACCTCTTTCTTCCTTGATGGGTTATAGTCCACTTTCTTGGCATTCAACAGAGACCTTTATAAACGTTGGGATAACAGTTATGCAGATCAAAAGTGAGGATAGTCCTTTAACTCAGACGTGATTGTATTCTTTATTTTACTTCCCTCCATCCTTCTTTCCATAATTTTCCTGAATCTTTTTTTCTCTACACATTTGTGTGCAGCTTGCTCGTGAAATACTGGACTGTGCTGCCAATGCTTTAGCTGTTGGAGTGACCACAGATGAAATTGACAGAATTGTGCACGAGGCAAGTAGCCTGTCTGCCACCTGTGTGCACATTCCTAAAGACATTTTTGTAAAGCATGGTTTTGTTTTTTTCTCCTCCAGATTTTAAGAGGGAAAAAACATTTAAAATACATACATAATTTTAAATTCTCTTAACAGGAAAACAATGATATATCATTTATATGCATTTGACAACATTTCTGGTTAAAACCTACAGACATAAAGCTTCTTGTGAGTTTATGGACACCGAAGGTATACAAACAGAAAACCCCTAATTACCTGATGGAGAATTGAAGCATTTCAGTGAGGGCATGACTGCACCAGGCAGCACTTAGATGTTTGCATGCTTGGGCACAGATCACTTTGTGGGTGACATGCAGTGGGGTCAGTGAAGGTACTACTGCACTAGGCAGCACTTAGATGTTCGCATGCTTGGGCACAAATCACTTTGTGGGTGATCTGCAGTGGGATGTCATTCTGTTCCTAGTGAAGTGATTTAATGGGCTGTGTACTTTATAATACCAAAATACAAGTTGTAAACCTGACACTTTTTTCACTAGTCTGCCAGATTGATGTATTTTTAATTGGACATATTTTGGTTGTTATAAGTGTGCTATAAATTAGCCTTTCAATTTATATGTTAGTATGTTTATAAGATTTTTATAAATACCTGTATGCTTTTCGTGCTTGCAGGCAACAATAGACAGAGAGTGTTACCCATCACCTTTAAATTATTACCAGTTCCCAAAGTCATGCTGTACGTAAGTATCAAGCTGTTCAGTTCTATTTGATTTCTTTATTATTTGCTTTCTTCAGAATAGACAAAATCCAAGACAGACTAAGTCAGAACCAAAATTAAGGGGTTTTTTTTGGTTGGATGAACAGGTCAATCAATGAGGTTATTTGCCACGGAATTCCTGACTTGAGGCCTCTCCAAAGTGGCGACATTATAAACAGTAAGTTGGTGGATTTTTGCATTGCTTGTACTGTATTTTTGTTAGGTCAGTATTTTTTGCCATCCTGATTTGTATTCACCTTGCTTTATTTTTAGCATTGTGGGGGTGCGTTTTTAGCTTTCTTAGTTTAGCATTGTGATGAAATGTTTTTAGTTTACTTTCATTATTGTGGCTTAATTACTTTACATTGGGCCAGTTAAGGGATAGCCACAGGGTTTAAGTTCTAGTCTACTTAGTAGGTTTCTGAAGGTTAGGATTAATAAAAAAAATGTTGGGTTCCAAATGTTTCATTTTTAAATTGCATTTCTAATGCAGTTATAAATGGTTCTGTGGAGAGATGTTAACCAAAATATTTTTTTAAATCGATGGAAATGGACAGTGTTTAGTGAATGCTAAAAATAATGTAGTGTGCATTGAAATAAATGAAGTTTGGTTTAGAAATGCTATTAAAAGGATTCCTTTCTTTGAACCAGCAACAGTGTCATGGCTTGAGACACTGACTAAATGTATTGTTGGAAAAAATTCTTATACAGTCGAATCCCGTTAATCGGACCACATCGGGACGCGATGATTGTGGTCCTAATAACCGGCTGGTCCGATTACACGAACATGCCCTGTGTTACAATTAAGATTCTGTTCTTTAAGATTTGGTCCAAATAAGCGGCTGGTCCGATTATCCGGTGGTCCAATTAACCTGATTCGACTGTACTTATTTTAGAGAAACTAACCATCCTAGATATAAATGTTTGACGATGATGTACATTCGGCTGTTAGTAATATTGCACAAAAATTGTTCTGTTTCATTTCGAACAATACATAAAATTATCTTCCTGTTTTCAGTCGACATCACAGCTTACCACCGAGGGTTCCATGGTGACCTGAATGAAACTTTCTTTGTGGGGGAAGTGGATGAGGCAAGCAAACGGCTTGTCAGGACCACATACGAATGCCTGAAAATGGCCATAGATGAAGGCGAGTCTCTTTCAGCTCTTTAACGCCTTCTGTGGACTTTCTTCTGAAAGTCTTATATCCTCCATGATAGGGTCTTTGCTGCTGGCATAGTATTAAAGACCAGCTACTAACCAGTCTTGGAATCTTGTGGCAGAGCTAATTCATTTATTAAATTCATCCTACAGGGCTGAAAGTGCCAAATTTGCATATCCAATGTTGGCTTTGTATGTTTTGGTCTGCTGTAAGATTTTTAGTTTGGCTGTTAAAATTTTGGGATCCCTTGCTAAAAGACCCTAAATATTAAATTTAAAAACCCTACTTTTTCCTCATAAATTGTTTCTAAAAATTAAACTACTTCATCCTTCTAAGTTTATTACAAGATGTTATTCATGTTACTGGGAAACAGACTTTGACCTCTGTATTCAGTTCTATGGTGATGGCTACTTTAGTGGTCACTTTGAAATTATTGAGAAAATGTTATCAGATGATATTATCTAATATATAAAGCCGAATGTGTGTGTGTGTGCTATACAAATCCACACACCTGAACTAAACCACACAAAATTTGGCACATGGGTTCCTTTTCACCCACAGATGGTCATAGATGTATATATAAATGAAATAAATACGACCAGGCCCTTAACATTTGTACACGGCGATCAGCATGCAAGGGAGATCACCAAAGTTCCCTTTTGAACAAAGAGTATTTTCCTTGCTTCGCTTGACAAACCAAAATGTAAAAGTCACCATTGTGTGTAGCTAATCAAATGGCAAGCTCTGTACCCAGACTGTGTTTCTGTGGGAGGGGGCCAAGGGTGTTTCATGGGGGTAGGGAAGGGTAGGGCTAGGGGTGGGGGTTACAGAAGGTATGGGTGGGTGGAGGAAGGCGCAGGTGGATTTCAACCGACGGCCGACTGACCGTAGAGGCTGCGCGGGTTGAAACCATCCGACAGATTCAAAAATTTGCAGCGACGCATTTAACGGTATAAGGGAAGTAAACTTTGTATCGTTGTAAAGCTCTATCATCGGTTGTTTCCCCTGCACTGTCTAAATGAGTTTTGGAAACAGTTTTGGCTTGCCAAACGAGGTTTAGTGTAGCGGCTGGCCAGTTTACTTCCGTCGTTCACAATGGCTACACGTGTTTCGTTTCTTATGTGTGCAAAGAGTGACTGTATTCGGCACCAAATAGTAAGTAGTATTTAATATTTCTAACTAAAACTATTGTTTCCATTGTGATGCCGAAGAATAGATCTTTCTAAATATGTAAAATATATTGCTGTGAGTGTGGTAGTTTTTAAGTGGTATCTTTTTTAAAACATGTAAATCTGTCCGGCCTTTATGCGGCCTCTGGGGTATCTTAGCCTGCAGGGTCCCTGTGGGGTCAAAGAGTTAAGATTATGACATCTGGGCGTTGATTGGCTAAACAGATGTGACCTTTTCATGCTCTTTATTCAAAGAAAAAAAGACGGGGCACCACCAGGTCCCCTGGCTAGTATAATATAAAAATGAACAAAAATAAATGATTTTGGGGGGCAATAGTTATCACAAGTTGGTATAACAATTCAAAAAGAATCACAATTGTTTGTGACACTAGAGCTGGTCAGTTCTAAATGTGTAAGTTATAATGCAATGCTAGAAGGAGAAATTTCCAGTTTCAGGTTACACTGTGCATACTTTCGGCTTCTTCGGTGTGTTCTTTTGCATTTAAGGGTTTCTCAAACCCCACTGTGAAGACTCATATGCCAGTTGAAGGACTAACACGTGTATTGTACTATGAGATTTAGTCGTTAGGTGTTCCTGACATGTAGAAATGAAGGTGTTGTTATATTGTACATGTATATGTAATCTGTTATTTTCACATCAAAAAAGACCTGAATGCTTTAAAACCACAGACCCTTTTATAACTAATTAGCAATCTACAAATCTTTTATATAGTTAATTTGTTTTCTGTAAACGAAACTGGCTGATATGAACATATAAACTTTATTCATAGCATGAAATGTGATTTTTGTCTTTAACTTGTGTATTAGAAATCGTACTTACAAGCTGAGAAAACAGCCAGAGAATAAGACCACTTGTCTGTTTAGGCAAGGTTTCCCAGTATTATGACAGAGTTTTAGAGGTGCCTGTATTCAGCATACCTGCTCAGTATTTACTGCAGACACGTATGAACCAGAACTTGGATGCGCAGCTTTCTGCAAAGGTTCTGCGATGTCTTCTCATTATGTGGTTGTGTTAACAGTGAAACCTGGAGTGCGTTATCGAGAAATGGGAAACATCATTCAGAAGCATGCTCAGGCACACGGGTACTCTGTGGTCAGAAGCTATTGTGGACATGGCATACACCAGTAAGTACACTCTGTACTCTGTGTTCAGGATTGTCATTCTAGATTTGGTTTCACAAGGAAATACATTTGGTTTGGGAGAAATCAAACGAAAGCACCTAAAAAGCATTGGATCAGTGGAAAAGAAATATACAGGCTGTCAGATCCCATTGTTGACATTAAAACTAGCTGAAAAGATTATGTGCTTCAGACAAGCAGAGACCCGGTGTCATAGTTTGATGGTTAAAGCAACTATTGCATGGCCATTAATATTTCAATTTGAAATGGTTTGCCTGTTTTTTGTGTTCAAAAATGTTGGAAGTTGAGCATGTTGTTGATGCTACATGATTGTAACTACCATTTCTCCTCCATTTTTGGTATATTTTAAATGGCAGCCTTGGTACATTTCACATGGCACTTTTGGTACATTTCACATGGTATAGTTAGAGGCACTTGCACATCCTTCGATTTTAAGGATGATTTCTGTATGCATATTTTCTTATCTCCAGCACTTTTCGGGTTAAGGATGATGATGGTTATTGTGCTGAGAAACCTAGCATCAACTCTAAATTATGGGGAAGGGTTTTATGAAGAGTTTCCTTACGTCTGCAAAAGCTAGTTTCTTACAAGGTTTTTTGTGAATTGTTCTTTTCCAGGCTGTTTCACACAGCACCAAGTGTGCCTCACTATGGAAGTGAGTAGTGTTTTCTTTCCTGTTACATGCAGAATGCAGGATGTACAGTGACAGATCTCTTTAGTATCTTTGCCGGCACATTTCATGGAATGCAGATTATGCCCAATAGCTTTGTCATGTTAAACCACATCTATTTTAACGGTATCATAATATAATTTAACAAACATTTGTAGGAAAGTTTGATTTTTGTTTGTTGAAAATGCTGTTGTTTTGTAAGAAAATTATTGACTGAAATTAAATTCTTTGACAGAAAATAAGGCCATTGGTGTGATGAAGCCTGGTCACACTTTTACAATAGAGCCAATGATATCAGAAGGTAAGTATGCAGTTCTGCCTTGATGTGAGAATCCCAGGATCTCATAATCTGATGTGGTAGCTTAGCTTACCATTCTGGGTGTGAATCTACCGGATAGGAAAGTCATGTGACACATGTACAGCATGCACAGCTTTTGATTTGAATGATGAATTACAGTACTAGAAGCTATGCAGGCATAGCTCACAATGTAAGTAAATTTCTAGTAGACATTACAGCACCACTTGTAAATCAGAAGTAGTAGCTCAAATATACGGTAGGCATAGCCTGTAATCTGCAACACAGTTGTATACCACATAAATCAGAAGCCTTGTCACACATACACCGAAGAATCTGCAGTTTTGGTTCATGATTTTATTGCAGCATTCAGTTACTGATGCTAGACTTCAGACTCGTAACCTTAATGAAATTACAAGTATTTGGGGGCTGGGGGGGGGGGCATTTGTGCTGAAAACCATTTATTGTCATCTGTGTACTAAAATTGGAATAATGTGATTTTATAATGTGTCTGCATCAAACCAGGAACTTGGCGGGACGAAATGTGGCCTGACAACTGGACAGCAGTGACTCAAGATGGGCGAAAGTCGGCACAATTTGAGCACACACTTCTAGTAACAGAGACTGGCTGTGAAGTACTTACACAACCCCTGGATGGCAGTGGACAGCCCCACTTCATGGACTGCTTGTGATCTGCTAGTTTTTAATTTGCCACATTTTCAGAACTTTCACGCTCTGCACTGGCAGTCATGTGGTCAGATGTTTGCCTTTAATAGTGTATCCTGTGATCTCTATTGAAAGGAAGAGACACCTGCCACTGTGAACGACTGCTGTTGTTAGAGCCAAACTTCAGGTCTCTATAGCTTACAGATTATTTTTAATGGGTTTTTTTCCTGCTTCATTTTCATACTGTGAGAATATCTGGTGTAAATCTGTTTTTGATGATAGAAGGTCAGAGTTAAAAGGTTGTAACAGCATGTAAGGAGTGAGAGCTACTTATTGGGTGTCTTGCTTCCTTCAACATCTTTTATCACTTACAGAATGCTGGGAAAAAATAAGCCTGTTGTGAAGAATTACATGTTGTCATATAACTGTAGCTGAATTCTCAGTGACTGGAAAAATAAAAATCACATGCAAAAAAAGGATAAAAGATTCAGCCCTTGGTAGTTGTATACTGGGTCTGGTTAGTTTGTCAAGCATGTTTGGTGCACTGATTAGCTGTTAGGCATAAAAATCAACACTCACAGTTGCACGGTTGTGTTACACTTTTGAAAAGCTTCTAAATCAAATCTTGAATTGGTTTGAAGGAAAGTCTTGCTTGACTGCTCAACATACGAAGCTTGCATTGTAAATGTTACATAACATTGCCACATGAAAATGAGGGTTTTAAATAGTGTTATACAATGTTGTATCATTTGGAGATCTTCTGTGACACCAGTAGCCATAAAGAGATTGGTTGGGGGTTTTTTTCAAATCAATTTGTCACAAATCGAATGCTAATACAACCCACAACTGACAAACATAAGAAACTTTATGTTATATGCTGATCTCTGAGATGTGCACCTGCTTCCTTATAAATGACTTTGGTACCAATCTCAAGTTCTGTCAGAGGTAGCTTTGCCTCTGGTCCAGATACACTGCATAAGACCACAGAAGCTTGATGTGAAAGTTTGCTCCTGACACCCCCTGTCCTTCTCATTGTGCATCAGGTCGACCATATACAAGTGGATGACTGTGTGCGTGTTCCCATCTGTGGACAGTAATGTGCATGTGTATATATTAAAGGTACTGTGACATATAGCTGTCACAGCAAAAACATTGCAATCTTTCTAAAACACTAAATACACTTACCAGTTTTGATTGAATTCTCGCTGGTATCTTTCTGTGAGCAAACTTGTCACAGATGTTTGTATGATGGAGTCTGATAAAATGCAAGTCCTACATTTATAGATTATGTGAGCATGTTTTCTTGATATGAACAGTTTTGGCATGTACTTGTTGTGTCCGAGTATGTACCTTTAACATGTGGGTATGAAAAATGTGAGCAAGACAATTCGACTCTTATAGTAGATCTTTCATGTGGATGGCAATGTAGATAAGTATACAGCTTTGCAGTACAGAGATTGTTACTTGCTTTTGAATAAGGTTAAAGTTAAGTGTGCTGAATGCAGTGCAAGAAGTGGACCTGATAACTTAGCGGTAGCTGTATTTTAATAACTTGGGATCCCATGCTTCCCCTGCCTAAAACAGAATGTTGAAATTAATGATCTGTCAGGAGTCTTGTTTGGAGTGTTTTGAAAGTGGAAGCTTATGGAATGAAACTTGAGACAAACGAAATGCAAGCATATGCTTGATGGAGTTTCACAACCTGTTTGTGTGCTGCAAAGGGTTTATTTGTAAAGTGTGGTGTGTGATTTATATTAACATAAACCCTTTTCCATTCTATTTTACTAAGCATCATGAGCAGGCTGTGTTTGAACTACTGTAATATCTGCTCTGAAGAAAGTAATGACATCTTTTTAAATAAAACTAAGATGAAAAACTTTCTTCACTGCATGTGGATGCCTCAAATTAGTAGACGAAGGTCAGTGTTCCTCGACAATACTTGGTTCAATTACTTTGTTTTTACCACAGTAACACCTTTGCTTGTGAGAATTTCTGCTGTGCTGTGCACTGACAGGTAGAACCCAAGCATTGATTCTTAGCAGTAGTTTTTATTCACAGCTCATGCTGAAAAATTCAGATACTAACACTCTTCCAAATATGGCCAGGGTCCAGGGGCTGCCTAGGCCCCACTGGGGTCCCGGGCAGCTCCCTGGTGAGGGTATCCAGGAGGTACCCCCACCCCACCCCACACCAAAACAAAAACTATTGTATTTCAAGAATGATTTTTCAACCCTCCTTAAAGATAGTGGTAAACACCAATTAAAACATGTATTTTTATCCATCTGGTTTCAATCTCAAATCATTTTTGAGACGTATCAAATGGTAGGGTGAAGCCGCCCAGCCAATATTTGTGTGGTTCGCACCATGCAAGTATATGTTCATTCCATTTATCAGTTTAATGGGCTGTTCTGCTAACTCTGCCATCCAGCCACCAGGTTGCAAAAGTGCTACAGTGGGCAGCTTTGTTGTGATCGGTAGGTAAGCAAAGTTCTTTCAGTATTTTGTTTATCATAGCCTCAAATCTTCATGAAATGGCCATAAATTATGGAACCTGGACTATAGAAGCTTTAAACCTGAACTTCAACCACTGAATGGAAAAATGTCAGGACAATAAAAAGATCTGATAGGTCAATCAAGATCTGTTCTAAACTGCGACAGTCACAGTAGATCCTTGGCCTTACTATATACCACAAATAGTAATCGTAGTATTACCACTTACTGCTTCAGCGCTTGGTTCGCGGAGTGCCTTTATCCAGTTTTCTAATCTTTTTTTGTTTTGAGAGAATTTGAACCCTTCTGTCCTGTTGCACTTTTGAGAACACATGGCATCTGTTCAGCATTCTTATACAGTACTGCCAAGTGATCGAAAGTCTCCTCATGCAGTGTAGATCTATTGACACTTCACGTTATGCTCTCAGCACTTCCGCTACCTGATGGCTGTGTCAAGGACAAGAACAGCCCATTTTTATGAGAATAAAATAGATTTTCTCGTATAGTTGCAAAGCTTTGGCATACAGAAGGCATCAGTTTGGCATAAATATGCTAGTGTACAATCGGGTGTCTGACAACAGTGACCATTTCCCCCAACCCACCCCCAAGTGATACTTATGATTATTTAAAGATGCTACGTAAACAACATGTAGTATAGCTTTTACAGAAAACTCCTGCACACTGTATATTTCATATTGTCTGTCTACTGATCAAAGTATATATTAATATTTATCTAATTTCTCAATAAAGATGTCCTGCTTGGACAAAGACTTTTGAAGGTGACCTTGTTGACACACTTGGGGACCAGCAGCAGTGCTTGTCTGCACACTCCTCGTCCCACACCATAGTAAAGTTCCACTGGGACTGGATGGTGAGGGCAAAAAGAAAAGGTTTTGTGGTTAAGGTTACATGGCAAGAACAGGGCAGGCAGGTTGGTAGATTTTTTTATCTACCATTGAAAGAAAGGGAACCCATACATGTAGTCCTGGCATCAAATTACATCCCTTGTGGGTGCCACAATACTGCAGGCTTTTTGTTACTTTTTTTAAAAATTCAATGATTCCCCCCCCCCCCCCTACAAAAAAGGCCAGCAAGAAAAAATGGTAAGAGGGGTAACCATAACTACACACTTTTTTTGGCGTTAAGCAATCTGGCTTTCATGAACATGGAGCTGAGGTGGGTTTCAAAAGCATAGCAAACTAACCTAGGCTAGTGTGTATCACACCAGCTACTATGTTGCAAAGTTAGCTCCACTCCAGGGGTCTGATCCAACCATGCAGCAGACGACATGATGATATAGTGGTGCTATGGTTTCACGAGTGATGGTGATTGTTTTTACGTCAAGTTTAAACACACTGAAGGAACTAAAAGAATAGCCATACATATGCACAACTTACACAGCTTGGAGTGATGTAAAAATGCTTTGTTTGTTTTCTTTGCTGCCTGCTGTAAAACATGCCTCTGCAGTACAAACACTGTAATGACTTCCTGGTTTTACGACAGTTCATTATCTGAAAAATTTAAGCAGCTTCTCCTAAGTCCTTTCTTAAGCACAAAGACAACTGGACACTGAAATGGAATTTTTTTCATCAGAAGCACAATGCACTCTGTTGGTTAAATATAAACACAATCCATGAATATTTGAACTTCCCATTTTAGTTTACAGATTACTGTCACACTTTATTCGTACAAGCTAAATATCAAACACTTACAGATTTTGTTGTAGAAACTGCTTCAAAGAAGCATAATTTAAGCTCAGGTAAAAGCAGAATCTTGTGTGGTGCAAAACCAAAGAAAACACCCCAAATAATATAGATAATGTATTCTTGCATGCAACCAATACAAATGCTAGTTTTAAAAAAAAAGGGTGGGGGTGGGGAGGAGGGGAAGATTCCTGAGAAAAGTTCAATGTACTGATGCATGCTGTACACTTGGAACTTCCTTGTCACTTAAAATGTTGGTGTAGTCCCCTCCTTTAGGACTTGCTAGTTGATTGTCATGTTCTTTTCTGATCACAATTTTTAAAAAATCAAACCTCAGCACACAAAAACTATTACCCTAAATGAATACTGTGGCCGTTACAAAGGCCTCACATTAAATAACAAGATGCCTCTGGGTAGTGAGGATTTGCAGAAGGAGAGCTACTTGTGCTCGGCTAAGTAAATGAAAGGTAGCTCTGGAAGCAACAACTTCTACAGATGTAACACAAGATCTAAAAAAAAAAATTCCCACCCACCCACCCACCCCCCATTTTAGGGGTGGGTGTGAAGGAGAACTCTTACTCCACTAAGAGGCAAGATGAGGAAATCCCGTTTGGGTGTGGGGTTGGTTATTTTAGAAGTGGTTCCACCTCAGCAATTTCACACAGTGGAAAGGGATGGGTTCCTTTAACCATCCACTTAAATAATGATCAAATACTGCAGTAAAATACTACAGGCAGAAAATGTATTATTTGGGGCTAGGGGAGGGGATGCCTGCCTGAAAAAAAGCTTTATGTCCAGGATAAAATCCTTAATCACTTGAGGTTTTAAACCCACAACCTTCGATACAAAAGTCTGATGCTCAATCTGCAAAGCTAGAGAGCCCCCCTCCTCCCCCCCGACACACACACACACACACACACTACTGTTCACATGCTGCATAAGCTGAAAGCACCAACAACTATTCCATTCAGTAGGCTGTCTTAGCATATATAAATAGATCTGATTCAAGGTATTGAAGAAGGTTATTCATGCTTCCCCGCCTCCTTCCTCCACAACCCTCCGTCTGAAGACCAAAGTTGTGCTTTTGATTTCTTCATCCAGCCTGTCGTTCTCATCCCATCCTTCAAAAACATCTTTCATCAGAATAAAATCTTTCAGCTTTTCTGCTACTGGCAGGCTGCCGACTTTCCTGTGAGGAAGGCACCCCATGCACGAGCGGATCTTCCTGCGCACCAAATCTTGCAGCTTTCTGGGCTGTGAAAGGGTCTCAGCAAACAAGACCAGCAAGTCACGTTTCATGGCAGCACTGTAATGCACAAGCAGTTCACGGGAGGTTTTCAGGCAGCCTTTGAGTAGTCTGATAGTGATGACTGGCAGGTGCCAGTAGCAGTCCACCAGAATACGCATGAGGTCGATGTTGCGGTGAGTCATGGCTAAGAAGAGGGGCTCCAGCGCAAAGTGTGGATGGCGATCTTCGTTCAAGAGACAGCACTTCAGCAGCTGTGTGACCTTGGCATGGGCATCAATGTCACAACCCAGCTGCAAGAGACGCCTTGCAGCTGGGAAGTTGTCTTCAGCAGCTGCTGCCTGCAAGGGTGTCAGGCCATCAATGTTCAGCTGGCGACAGGACAGAATGAACAGTAAATCTCCACAGGTCATTCTTAGACTAAACTTAAAACCTCTTCAACAACAAGCCAGCAAATTAAAGTTCACACGTACAATTTGCACTGAATGAGAGCCCGACAGCTGGCAAAGACATCCAAGATCTCAGTGTCTTTTCCCCACATTTTTTAGGAGAATAATTCCTTACATGTACAGGCTACATGCTTTGTTTGGATGATAATTTATTATAGAGGCTGCATGCTATGCTTGCAAGATGCACGAACCTGGTTAATGTCACTGCCAGCCTCTGCCAGTAGCTGCAGAATGTTGGCGTGGCCAGCTTTGGCTGCTGCATGCACAGGGATGGCTGATGATGCCGTCGGAGGTACTGGCCTGGGAAGGGCTGACAACAGGTGTGCAACAATTTCCTCGTTGCCTTTAGCACTTGCACAGAACAGTGGTGTCTGTCGCTCCTTGTTGACAGCAGTCAGGCAGCAACCTGTTAACAGAAAACAGACATTACATGATGATAAATTCTAATCCAGTTTAAAATAATTTAAAACACAAAAAATACACTTATATTGTGGTTAAATTTAAAAAACTTCTTGGAGCTGCTGTAGCAAAATTTTTACAATATATATATATATATATATATTCTGACCAGAATTGATAAGAAGAACTGCTGCCTTATTGTAGTGCTGATGAATAGCTTCATGTAATGGAGTTCGAAAGCTGGTGTTTTCAGGCTGGTTCAAATTGGCTCCTGCCTCAATTAAGGATTCCAGAATCTGAAAATAATCAGAACTTATCAAATCAGCGTTTTTAAAAACTCAAATACAGAAGAACATTCCGTGCATTTTCCACAGTTATACTGAAGATCCTGTAGCGACTTACTCTGATGTTGGATCTCGATGCAATGCCAACCATCAGGGGGGTTTGGCCAGCTTTATTCACTTCATTCACTGAACAACCTGCACAAACATCAGGGGCAGAATAAAATGCCTACATCTACATCTAGGGGAACTTGCTCATAACTTTTTTTTTTTAAATATGGAAAAGGGGTTATCTTTTTAACCTTTAAGAAAATCCAAATATTTTGGTAATGTCTCGTTCATAGTTAGATTTCAGATACATTCCTCTACAGCATCTAACAAATGACCAATTAGACTTCTAGAATGTAACCAAAAAAAATCAGATCACCGACACACCTTTTAAAAAATGAACTGATCTAGAAGCTTGTAAACAGCCAGCTCAGTGTGGCAATGGAAAACTGGTAACTCACCTGCTTTGATAAAGAGGTCAACAATGTCCAGGTTGTTGCCATAGACTGCACCATGCATTACTGTGTCACCAGAAGTGGTGACAACGGTAAGGTCAGCCCCACTGTCTAACAGCAGCTGTGTTAATTCTGAGACATCAGCATTAAGACAATAAAGTTTGCAGGCAGTTCTGAATGTCCAGTGAACAGCATTATGCATGCAATAGAGGTTAACTGTTGAAGGAATTAACTGAAAATTTACAGATCAACTGAACTTTTTTCTAAGCTTTCTTAAATGTGAAACCATCACTGGATGCTATATGTTTTATATCTGTGACTTTCAAAAGCACAAATAATGCCACATATTCACCATATAGATCAGAGTTCCTGATAATACAAATCTGAAGAAATTTTATTCACAAAAATTCAAGAATGATCCAAAGATTGCCCAGTTGACCCTCAGATTTCATGTCAGAGGTTCATTTTGACCCTTTTTTTAAAAAAAAAGTTCTAGAAGCCATGCCCCTAGCTTGTCCTTGAATCTGCAAAACATGCCTCAGGGTTTTTACTGTTTAAAGAGTACAAGGTGTGTTACCCCTGTTTCCTCCATAGGCTGCCTGGTAGACAGGTCTCCAGCCTTGCTTATCAGCAATGTTCAAGTTGGCTCCTTTGGACACTAGCTGCCTTACCAAGCTGACTCCTATTCCACTCATGGCTGGATCAAAATATTGAGCTACTGCACAACAGGAAAATGCCGTAAGAGGTTAAAGCTTTGCCGTGGAGACACATTGTCAAGCAGTTTCAACTTCTAAATGAAATCTTTTTTTTTTGAGTATTGGAAGGCAAAAAATAGAGACGGATGCATGATGTGCAATGCAAAGTGCGCTACACTGATCATCTTGCAGTGAAGAAAAAAGGCAATCGTGGGAAAAACAGTTCAGATTATGATGGGGCTCACCTTGGCGGATAGCTTCGTGAATGGGAGCATGACACATGCGGTCTGCCAAATCAATGTTGCAGCCACCTTCTATAAGCATCTCAGCAATGTCAAGGTTGTTGCTACTGACAGCCTCTGTGTTATACAAAAAGCATATAATTCCGACGTTGGCCACATGCTCCGTAACCTGCTGACAAAACTGTTCAATGGTATTTTGACCAAACTTATTGGTGAGATCTTCGAGAAGACGAGACAGATTGTAAATAACTTTGAGAACCACAACTAACTGCATGTAGTTTCAAGCTGAATTACAAATAAAGAAATACCTAGCAAGGGTGTGCTGCCTTTCGTTGATGGGATGTCAGGGTTCGCATGATGTTGAAGCAGCATGTGCACCACTTCCTTCTGACTGTTAGCCACAGCCTCTAGAAGAGCTGTGCGTCCCTGGCGGTCTTGTCTGTCGCAGTCTGCCCCTAGTGACAGCGTGTACCGGATATTCCAGGAAATAATCATTTCTTAACTAATGCAACACACGGTCAGATCATATAGATAAGACAGAATTGTAAGCATTCCTAAGCTACCTGACATTGATAAGAGGGCTTGGATAGCTCAGTTGGTAGAGCTGCAGACTAGCAGGTGGAAGGTTACTGGTTTGAATCCTGGTGTGGCCAAGGATTATTTCCTGGAGTTAAACATTGTGCAAACTCCCCCCCCCCCCCACATTAAACTGCCTGTCCACACTGAGCATCTTACTGCAGCTATCAGTCTGGTGGTTCTTTCAGTGCATGACTTAGTAGTAGGGTATCATCCCTCTGTAGTCCACCACCCTGATATGCGCCCAGTCTGGGGCGGGATGTTAAATCACCAATAACCACCACCACCTGACACTGATAATACAAATGTATGGCACCAGCCTATACTGTGATGCACATCACAAAAGAAATCTTTTTTGGGTACACATACCAATCTCTTAAAAGTTACTGAGAGTTTTCTGAAGGTATTCTTTCCAAACTTTTAGAAAAGGTACCAGCTGAACCATTAAAACCAATATATTTTAGTGAAAAGATCAGAACTCGTAATAACATTTGTTTAATAAAAAAAAAAAGTTTTCACCTTTATAATGAATAAGGTTCTCTCCTATCTCAGGTGGCCTATATAAAAAGGAGTTACAAAAGATTTTATTATTTGCTTGGGATTTGTCCAAAAAAAATCAAACTAACGATGTTAAAACTGAAAGCAATTCAGTAATGAATATCCTCAACCAGCTAAAGCAAAAACACCATATTTGATATGGGAAGGATAAAACATTGTTATAGCCACAGAGCTATATGGCAAAATGTTGTAGTTAAATGGAAAAGCAGTTTAAATCAACAATAATCTGGGTAAAATAGTTTTACAAAAAAGAACACCTTTTAAAGATGCCAAATTAAATTAGTTCCACACTAGAATTATACAAAGAATTTGGGTTATAAATACTTTAGTAAAACTTATGGGCATTGAAGATACCAATGAATGTACTTTTTGTTTTTGTATATAAACGCAAGAAGAAATACAGGTAGAAACTACAGGTATTGAACATTTCTTTAGGCAACGTGAAGTTTGGAAAATAGTTTCGAGGTGGGCAAAAAGCATGAATGATAAATGCAGGCTATCAACATTATCATTAACTTGAGATTAAATAAGGTATAATAAATTTTAAAAAAGATAAATACTTCATAAATGCACTTTTTAATATGCAGGTAATATTCACTGAAGACACATTGTTTACTTAAAAATGTAATATGGAAAAGATTTAGCCAAAACAAGGATAACTCAACAATTTTTTAATGAAATATGCAAAATTGAGAAATTCAACACTTATATGAACTTGATACATGTATCACAATAATTTATATTACAATGTCTATGTATAGAAATTTTCTTAATGTACTTGGTAAAGATATTTAAAAACATGCATACTCAAAACCAAAAGAAACACAAATTGACACACAGGCAAGGAGTAGTCGAATTTCATGCATTTGGGTACAGCGATAGCAACAAAAATTAGGTTGACATAACGTCACACGGTCTGGTGAGTGTAGTCCTTGATGATGACATGCCTGGCTGGAAAAAAATGTGTCCCTTCTGGTGCGCATATGTCAGTGGTTTCTGCTTGTGAACAAAAGCAGCAAGACTAGAACTTTCTTTGTGGACAGAGGGCACCACCCACTAGCGATAAAAGCCGATGCTCGTATGGTCCCAGACAGACCACCTGTCAGCAGCAGAAGAATGCCAAGACTGAACGCTACAGATCAGGAATGAGCCATCAGACGACTGCAGACTGGAAACCACCCAAGTGTCGTCGCACATGCACTGGGTGCGGCAGTTTCCACAATCTGTCTTTTGTGGGATCACTTTCAAGCCACTGGCAGCACTCGGGATGGAGTCAGAAGCGGATGACCTCGTGTCACAACTGCATGACAGGATAGACAGATCTACTGAAACCACCTGCACCAACTATTCATTCCTCCCTGTCACAGAGACAGCCTGAGCCACTGTTGAGAGCCTTGGAGCTGCCATCAGCAGACTATGCATCGCTGATTGTCTGAGCAACAGCTGTACTGCCACCATCCTGCACGATGCTCAATGCTAACCGCACGACATCGACAGTAAGGATGTAGTGGGCCCAGCAGCACCTGAACTGGACACGGTGGCGATGGTGAGACATGCTCTTCTCCAATGAAAGTCGCTTTTGTATCAGCCATGCCGATGACTGCATCAGTGTATGGAGGAGGCGGAACGAGAGGTACGCCAACAACATCCTGCAGCACAACCATTAGGGAGGCCCCAGCATCATGATTTGGGGTAAAATTGGCCTCAACCGACTGCTGAGTCCCATTGTCTTCCAGAACGTCAGCCCTGGATGAGGAAATGGCATAACAGCACAGGACTATGTGGACCAGGTGCTGAGGTCCCACATCGTGCCATACTTCCAGCAGTACAGCAACCTCACCTTTCAGCATGACAATGCCCACCCACACACAGCAGGACTCCCTATGGTCTTCCTGCAGCAGAACAACATTTCGGTGATGCCTTATCCCTCCATGAACCCAGGACTCAACCCAATCAAGCACCTATGGGACCATCTGCAGAGAGAGCTGAATGCTGTCCAGCCGAGGCCGAGCTGGAGCAGGCCCTCAGGCAGATCTGTGCAAACATGGTGGTGGTAAACCGTCTGGTGTGCTCCATGCTTGCCAGGTGCCAGGCTGTTTTTGACGTCGATAGGGGACACACCTGCTACTGACTTTGGACTCTGAATTCAGACATTTGGGACACTGGATGCTTTCTCAGCATGACAGATAAACACACATTGTGCAAAGACTCACTGTACTGATTTTCTCGAAACTATTAAAATCAACACTATTAAAACAGGCCTGATGAATTTGAATATTTCTGGGTCCTGTAATAGTGTAAATGTGTTTTAGGATATGTACTGTTTCTTTACAATGCATTTTTTAGGGTAGAGTTTATTTACCTCCTGCCAGCAAGACTCTGACCACATCTAGGAGGCCTTGTTTTGCTGCAACCATGAGGGGAGTTCTGTACTGCTGATCTATCCAATCCAAGTCTGCCCCAGCATGAACTAGCTCCTCTACTACCTGCACGTGGCCTTCTTCAGCTGCAGTATACGCTGGCGTGCGGCCCAGCCTGTCAGGGATGTTTGGGTTACAACCAGCTGCCAACAAAATTTTGGCGATGGATGCATGGCCCTTTTTGGCACAGGCGTGCAGTGGTGTAGTACCTTTGTCATTCTCCAAGTCCTTGTTGATGCTGCTGTCGATGAGGAGCTGAGAAATGTTTGTGAAACCATGCCAGCAGGCCATATTCAGCAACGAGTTCAGCTCCACATCTGTTTCATTCACGCTTGCACCTCGTTCTAGCAGAAGTTTACAAATTTCAAAATGTCCTCGGCAAACAGCCAGCTGTAGAGATGTTTGGCCTTTATAACGAAAATCAACATCAAATTCTTGGCACAGAAGCTCTTGAACTAAAGAGACATCATTCTGTTCAATAGCTTCTTGCAATTTGCGGATTCTTCTTCTTTTTTCCCTTTTTTCGTATGCTGCTCTGCTGTCTGCAGCCTCTGAAACACGTATATTATTGATGTAACCTTGAATTTTGAGATACATAAAAAGCTTCCTGTTTCTTTTTCTTAACACCATTGTCTATTCTTAACCAATGTCTCTTCTCCCTCTAGCTCTCCCTCTCTCTGACACACACACACACACACACACACACACATCTATGCAGACAGCTGTCAAATTAAATGGTTTCTTTGTATTTTTGTGCAAAAAATTAATGTGACTTCATATGGAAATCCATGTAGCAAAATATTATTCTTGAATATTTGTCCATGTGTCTGTGCACACCAGCTGGTGCTGAGAACTTTTTCTTTGGTTGTCAAAATGTCAATATTTCAATGCACGTGTCAAAGGAATATGAACTCATTAGCTGACAATACCAGTTAATGGATGAAGGATGGGGAAAACTTGAGAACTGAGATCTTGGCCAATAATTGTAAAGGTTTCAGAACTATCCGAAATAGTTAATACAAGCACATACTCTTTCTCTCGCCATATCTTTCATTTCTCTTCCACAAACACACACACACAGTGACTGTCTCAATCGCTTTATCCTACAAAGTGGATTTGTCTGCAGTTAAATCTCCTGTTGCATCCACTGCGATGCTGGCTGCAACAACGTATCAAGGGCTACAACTCCTACAATACAATAAATATTAAAAGAACGATTTACTTTGATGGTTGCTCTGTTCAAATCACTTTGCATTCCAGCAAAAGATAACCCTCTTTGATGTAACAATATTCTAGTTATGCCTATTTTCTGTCATGAAATCTGCAAACTGAAAATGCACCTGTATAAATTATAATCTAATCAGACAAATGAGACATGTATTCCATAATTCGCCGATTCATCAGATTCCAGCGATTGGAACATCACAACAAAAATCTTTATAAAACACTTTCTTTTTATAATTAACATATCACATCTGATTATGCAAAGGTGCATACTTCATAACATAATCAACACCCATCAGACCTGTTCGTTCTCTTCTCCCAGGAGCAGCCATATTCTCTTGTTTGGTTCTGAGGGTACCGAAAGTAATGAGTTATCTACCTTGATGCTGTTCGGGCGAAATACTGCCAGAAATAGGTTGGGGGTGGGGATGTTTACGAGCATGTTTTTGGTTTTTTTTTAGATCGGGGGAATTAGCACATTGAGAGACAGAGAAGGGTGGAGCATCCACATCGTCTTGCACTTAGATTACCATATTTGCAGCGGTAGCTTGCCACCAGCTGCAGTACCAGATCAGTGACTATCGTCTGGTCGTAGAGAAACTGAAAACATTCGCTTCGTTCACAAACTCCAGTCAGTTCGCCCTCCGAATTGAGACGCCTCGACCATCGACCTGTAACACTCATCTTAAACCTAACAATTATGGCTAAACTATTTTGTTTGAGCGAATAGACTCTACAGATCAACAGATCGCTTAGGCGAACCATCGAATGTTTCATCGGAAATCTTCACTGGTCTAATTCAATTGTTTGGCTACTTAACGGTGCTCTCAGCACGAGTTAAGGACAGAGAATGCGTTTGCTGCAATTTATCTTTAAAAACTGTCCAGATTCTGAGACAGTGCGTTATCCCAAATTCCATACAGAAATACTGCAGTGGGATAAACGTCATATATTCTGGCTATATCATCAGTAAAGATCTGAACTGCGAGATGTATTGTGAAGGTGTTGGGTGGGACTAGATTTACTAATACTATAATAGTAGTAATGAATGGACCAGTTGTGTTTGAATGAGGCACATGATTAAGATTCACTCAGACAACTTTACGTGGTCGGACCAGACTGCTCGCTGCCATTATACTTACTTCTGCTGCATAACTGTTGGATTAATCACAGCATGAATTCCATTTTATTTCGTAATTTATCGACAAAAATTCGTCTAGACAGTTCCCGATTCAAACTTCTTCCGATAGCAGTACAAAATCAAGTTTGCGCACGGCCCTGAGGCCTTGACCTCTATAAAAATTGCTGAACTATGGCATGCACAGAGGGCCAGGTATAGTTGTTCACTTTACTGACAGTTTTTAATATATTTGTAAAGATGTGATTTAACTTCGGTTTGTTCACTGAGCAACGGTTAGCACTGGT
This sequence comes from Lanistes nyassanus, assembly GCA_004794575.1. Taxonomy (NCBI): domain Eukaryota; kingdom Metazoa; phylum Mollusca; class Gastropoda; order Architaenioglossa; family Ampullariidae; genus Lanistes; species Lanistes nyassanus. The sequence goes on from SMGT01002686.1 coordinate 430,007, forward strand.
GATGCAGTTTAAACTGTTGTGATTTTGTTTAGCGAAGAGGGATACATCATTACATATGTGCTTTGCTAAACGCCCTACGTAACTTATCAATGTATGCTCCACTGTTACTTTGTTCCCGTGGTATCTCGAGTAGATAGGACCATTGCCGATGCTGATATGTCTGCCAAACCACGTAGCCTTGTCGCATCCAGTATTGAGCGCTTTGAACAAATACAGATGGCTCTTTTTACCCGTTTACTTTTTTAGTTTCTTTTCCCCTTCAAACCATTTTTTGCAGAGCCTTTGGCAGTTTGACTTGAAAACTGTTCAGTTCACAATTATAATTTTGGCAGTTCATGACCCACCTATACGTGTAGCATGGGACATAGCATTATAATATCATTCTATTGGGGCTTTTGAATTGCTGGTGTGTTTACTCAAAAGCAGATAGCCATATGTATATCTTAAAATATATCATTATATGACTGGTGGAACTGGCCTGGTTTGCAATAGCCAAATGGTCAAATGAAGAAATTTTTGTCACCAGTAAGCAGTGCATATCAACTGTTCATCAAAGACATTCTTCCATCAATCATAGGCCTGTGTCAGTTATATCTTGTGAATGACTTTTTTTTTTTACAGTTCAACAATTTCACCTAGCCTGCTCCAGCCTGATTCAGTGGAAGTGAAGTTTGTTAGCCAACCCAAATTATACCCCACCTCCTGCAAGTCCCTGTAGATAACACCTGTTTTTCTGTTTTGCCTTCCTTTATAAATAACTTACTTGTCTTGTTTTGTTTGGGAGTAGGTGATCACTTGCAAGGCAGCTATAGCCTGGGAGGCGAAGAAGCCTCTAACAATTGAAACAATCCAAGTTGCCCCACCAAAGGCAGGTGAAGTTCGTATTAAGGTGAGTGTTTCAGGCACCAGATATGTAACATAAAACTTTATAAAACGTACATAGCATGAAAACATAAACATGAAAAGGAAGATATACTCTGAAGGTTTGGTATGCATAATGCATTTTGTTTCTTCAGTCACCTTCAGTAAACTAGAGTTATCCTTGTCTGAAGGTGGTTGCGACAGGAGTCTGTCACACGGATGCTTACACCCTTGATGGACTTGATCCTGAGGGCATTTTTCCTGTTGTCCTTGGGCACGAAGGTGGTGGCATTGTGGAGAGTGTAGGGGAAGGTGTGACATCAGTAGAAAAAGGTACAGATCTACCTGTTTAACCCTGCTTATGACATTAACTGTTCTTTTGTCGAGAAATTTAAAATTTCCCTTTCCACAAGATTGTCGCAGGAGCATTATCATTGATACATATACAGTAAAACCTGCGAAGAGCAACCACCCTTGGGGAAACATAAAAGAGGTCTCTCCTTGCAGGTGATCTCTCTTCCCAGGTAGGGGTCATGGAGGCAAAGAACAGCTCTCCTTTTGACACGAAACATAAATGCTTTCTCTTTCTCTCCAAATTAAAGATACAAATTATTTCTCATGGAACACATTTTATGCTTATTTTTTAGACAAAATCCAGTATTTATATGCACTGTGTCAATAATGCAGCATTATCATTAGGAACAATATCAACTATCAAAATCTCTCTTTCACTCCCATGCATGCACACATACCCCACACAATCCACACCATTAAAAACATTACATGTGCTGAGGGGGAAAAGAAATCTTTTTCTGGGTTGTTTCTCCTTCCCCTTTTATGCTAATGTCCCCCAGAATGAGGAACATTAGCTGTGAAATCATCGAACCCATGTTCAGCTGATCTCATCATAACCTGCAGAAACAGTTGTAAAAAAAACTGTGCCTGTGCACTGATTTGGACAGAGGACAAATGTTTTTATTCCCACGCAATTTTTGCCTTCTTCACGGGCTCCTAATGATGCACTCAGGGTACATATGTGTGATGCATAAGTTTAAGGGATTTTGGTTGGTTTTTTTTTGTTTGTTTTTCCCAAAGCAGATCGATGACACACAATAGCAGACGACGTTGGAAGTCAGAAGGAAAGAGTAGCTTCCCTTGTCATTTTCCTGAAATAGCGCATGTAGACAATTTCTGGTCGCATGGCACGCTAGATCTTTTGGATAAGTGTGTGCACAGTGCACCCTTATGATAGAAGCATATTCATATTTCACAAAGTCTTCAATGCAGAAACAAAAATCATATATACCTGCCAGCAAAAGCGAACATCCTTTGTGATGTTTGTCATTTTACTGAAACAACGAATAGGGACAACATCTGGTCACATCACTGGCTTGATGTTTTGGATAAGCGCTTGCGCACATATGGTAGGGGTATATTCGTGTTTCACAGTGTAGACAAATGTCTTTATTATTGTTATAAAAACAAGTTAGAAATGAAGATCATCTTCATTTAGTTAGCAGAACCACATCTGTGATCTCTCAAAACCAGATTAAAAAATCCTATAAGTGGTTCAAGATCTAAGACTCAGCTGGCCTTTTTACTCCTAGAAGTGTTGTCCCCACTGACTACCTCCTGCACCTTGCTCTAAATTTCCGGTAGCATTCATAGATCTGTGTTACGAAAGCTTCAACTTACAGAAGAATTTGTTGGTCTAGGCTGAGGTTTACATTCACCATACACAGATTTGCTCTCTTTCTTCTCAGCTAAAAATAAAATTCAATCTCAGGGAAAAAACATCACAAAACCAAAAGATTTATTTCTGTTAAGAATAACCATATACCTTTATCCTTTCCCCAGCACGTTTTGCCCAGCCCAATCAATCTAAATCATGTTAACAGTCTAACTAGGGGACAAACACTATGTTAAAGGGAAAACAGAAAAGCAAGGGAGGAAAGAATGAAGAGAAGATAAAACAGGAGGATGGGGAAAGAAGACAAAAGGGAGAAGGAAAAGAATTGAGATGCATTTCAGTGGCCTGAAATGATACCAAACTGACATGATCATGAATCTTTTAACAAATTATCACATTAAACAAGTATTATGCATCATTCAGTGCAGCATGATATCCAAGGTATTAGCATACTACAAACTAGGGTTCAAACTAGGATCTAAGCCTGTTCTGAGAGCATTTTTCTTGTTTCTGGTCACCACCACCACTACCACCTACAAATGATGGTTCTAATCCTCCATCCATTTAACTATAAACTTTTTCAGTTTAATTTATTTTATGTAGTTGTGCAAGTTACAGATTCTTATGTCATCTGCTGGCTGCTCACATGTTGATTCTATTGCGTAATTTTGATCTTTTTCAGGGGACTATGTCATCCCTTTGTACATCCCTCAGTGCTATGAGTGCAAGTTTTGCAAGAGTCCAAAGACCAACTTGTGTAGCAAAATCAGGTACAGTAGAACGCCGCTATAACGACGCTTGCTATTATGACCTCCTCCATTCCGAACAATTTTTTTTAATGTAAAATATGGCTTATGCCACAGATATGTCTTTTCCTCCATTCCGATTTGCCACCTTCTTTTCCTGCGACCCAGCCTGCATGCCACACATTGACCGCAGCTAAGTCTTCATTTTTGTTTTTTCATCGTTTTTGTGTCGTCCTGAGGAAGAGGTAGTGCCCTGAAACATGTAGATTGTCTTTGTCTTTATCCTGTTCTAGCTTGGTTCAGTTCCATTGTTTTTAATCATAATTATTTATGCCAAGCATTATAATGAAAATGCATTCTGCATTTTTTTCAACTAGAATAACACAAGGAAAAGGACTTATGCCTGATGGGACAACCCGATTCAGCTGCAAAGGGAAAGAACTCTATCATTTCATGGGAACTAGTACTTTCAGTGAATATACTGTCTGTGCTGAGATTTCTCTGGCAAAGGTAATATTCAGACATAAAAATTTCTCAGCTTAAAAAATCGTTTTATGCGTATAAGAGTGGCCATAGAATTCTTGCAGTCTTGTGCATGAGTGCTTCTTTTCTGTCGAGAGACAGGAAGCCATTTTTTACATTCAGTCTGAGATGGAAAATCTGGGGGGGGGGGGGTGTTGGAAAAAGACACAAAAAAGGCAACAGTACGGAAGTGGTTGGTGTTCTGTTTCTGATTTCATGCTCTCCAGAACACAAGGAGAAATGTTTTGCATCCTTTGTAGTAGATCCCACGGTGCCTTTGTATTTCACATGAACCGTGTGCCATTTCTGAAAGGCGAATCTGTAAAAGTTATTGATACCAGCGTATCAAATAAATGGCAATGGGATTCCTTGAATAAAGTAGGCAAGAAAAAGATTTCACATTGGATGTGGTGTTTGAAAATGGATATACCAGGAATGGCTTTTTGTCATGTGTAACACCCAGTTGAAGTACGGTTTAAATGTCAAGAAGAGACATTTTGACCATCCCAAGAATACAGACCATCAAAAGAGAATCTGATACTTTACTGCCTGCTTTCTCCATGTATTTTTGTAAGTTAAGCATCACTGATAAGATCATTGTTTCAGTTCATTCCTAAGAAAGTCTTAGGAAAATGTAATACCAAACTGCACTTTTATAAGAATCTGATTCCTGAAATTTACACTTAGTTGAAGAAAATTTGAAGGTATGTCTGACATGTCGTCATCTGCTTGGTATGATTTGAATGCCCAGACAATGATAGTTTGGCAATTTTGCTAAATCTAAATTATGGATATGTTAAGTATCTAATACTTATAAAAGCACAATCTGTGGCAAAATTAACCTATAAAAATATATTAAAATATTGTATAGACCTTAAATTATTTTAGCAAGTGTCTAAGGGGTGTTTCAAAAAAAGTGATTTGAACGAGCAGACACTGACAATTTGGCAGTGCTGTAAAAAAGTTTGCTGCATATAAATTACTACCATCAAATATTTATACACGAGCATTCAGGAGATACATTAACCTTCCAAATATGTGTAAAATACTCCCCCCCTGTCCCTAGATGCCATCACCTTTTCATTTTTTTTTATTTACACAGAACCACCCATGCCTGTGAAACTTGTGCATGCAAGACTTTTATGTTGGCACTGTCACACTTTCAGTTACATGCAACATTGCAATCATGCATCTACAACAGGTCAATCCCAAGGCCCCTCTGAATCGAGTTTGTCTGCTTGGATGTGGCATTTCCACTGGCTATGGAGCTGCTCTAAATACTGCAAAGGTATTGTTATATTTACTTGTCAGAACATCTTATAAAGAGAAGAGGCCATGTGCAGTGTGATTTTCAATATGTCTGTCTTGCACATATACATATATGAATAGATTTATATACCCTTGTGTACATCCTTTAGCAAAGAAACCAAACAAAATTATGGGGTAGACTTGTCTTGTTTATAGTATGGCTGGTATGAGGATAGGAAAGTTAAAAATTTTCAGTTGTCCAATGAGCTTGTAACTTTTAAAATTCATTAGCCCACTGAATTCTCTTTGAGGCCAGGTTAGTGTGAGTGTGTGTGTGTGTGTGTGGAGGGGGGGGTGGGAAGGTGGAAGGGTGTAATAGCTAGTCTCTCTTGATAATATATTTCTACAACTCACTACTGTTGCAGTCACTGAGTCAGACAAGAGAAAAATTATCACCAGATGGGCGAGTGATTTAGAATTTTTATGAGCCCAGAAAAGTTCTAGGGGCATGGAACTCTGTATTTCCCTGTCCCTCAGCTAAAACTTGTCTGCAACACTTTTATCTGATTTAACAGGTTGAAAAGGGATCAACATGTGCTGTATGGGGTCTCGGAGCTGTTGGGCTGGCTGTTGTGCTGGGATGCAAAAAATCTGGTGCAACACGCATAATAGGCATTGACAACAACCCTGACAAATTTGAAATTGGTAAGATTTGTTTTTGTTTATTTGTTTACATCACAGGATTTTTGATAGGAAGAATTTTAGTTAGCACTCTAGTTTTTGCCACTCTTAGTCCTGTCTGTTCATTACTGTGCTCAAAGTTATCCTTTGTATTTCAGTATAAAGATGAGGGTCTTTTTAAAATTTCTAACATATTTATTTGTGATATCAAATACAAAGAAACCTTCAAAATAGAGACCATGTGTGAAAGTAATATTTGGCTGATAATGCTAAACATTGTATTACAAATAACAAAATTAATAGCCAACTTTCATCTTATTTGCCTGTTTACAGCAAGAATTATATAAATGTTAATAAAGATTTTTGTATAAAAACAAAAGGGGCAGGAGATGAGATTTACTACAGCACTTTATCTCAAAATCTATTGTTTGTGCAAGTGTTTTGGGTGCTCCAAAGGATTTATAAAGTTGATTTATGATGAAGATGAGTTGACACCATTTGATTTGAAAGCATCTGTACCATGTGTTGCAGAAACTAGTAATGAGAGAGTGCTAGAAATATGGTTTCAAAATGAGTTTTGGTGCAAAGTCATCAGAGAGGGCTAAGCAGCTTCATTTGTGGCTTGCTTGTGGCAAAGATGTTTTTTTATGAAAAGCTTGTTCAAAAGGAACAGGCTGATTTGCATGGGTGGTTACATCTCCCAGGAAAATGGGCCTTAGGACTTTGTGAGCTCCTGTCCAGGAGAACAGGCCTTGAGACCTTATGCCCCCTGTCCATGAGAACAGTCCTTGGGACTTAATGACCTCCTGTTCATGTATATAAAGAATAAATGTTAACATTCAAGCAACTCAGGCATGTACATGTACTTCTATTTCTTTCTTACAAAAGATTTGGTGGATACAGTTGTTGCTTATTAGGCTGTACTGCTGTCTTTCAGCGAAGAGTTTTGGAGTAACTGAGTGTGTGAACCCAAATGATGACCCACGGCCAATACAAGATGTGATTGTGGAGCTCACGGATGGTGGCTGTGATTATACCTTTGAGTGCATTGGGAATGTGAAAACAATGGTGAGTACTTTGATATGCTCAGCACCTTGTTCAGACCCACAGATCAGTATAAGTAAAACATTCTCTTTAATAACAACCTTATCAATACTAATTTTGTATAAGAATTCTTGTTGTGAGGTCACAAAAAGCTTATTTGCAGTTTTAAGTTGTAGGGGGTAATGGTGGTTGGAGGGAAGGGATGTGCAGTCAACTCTGTAAATGGGCTCCACATGCATAGTTTGTATGCCACACAAACAGTCCAGAATCCATGTGAACATCAGCAACTGCAAAGGTAGCTAGGTCCAAAGCTTTATGGTTTGATGAATTTTAACATACCAAATTGCCAGTTCACCTGGCACAATAAAGAGGAGTGGTTGTAGATCACAGATCATTTTTTGCTAAGAAGCCTTTGGTCTGGCAATGCTATCTGCCATTTAGACTTCCTGGGGTTTTTTTTTGGGGGGGGGGGGGTTCTAATGGTGTTTCTTCTACTTTTAAGTACCCTTTGATATTTCAAAAATCTTATAAATATGTCTACTTTTGTCATGGGCAACTTAGCTAAAAGATGGAATCTTCGTTGAGAGCATGTGTTACAAGTACAGCATTGAGTAACACCCTACATTATCCAGTAAGAACTCCAAAGAAAATATGTCAAGTGGTGGAAAATTTTCATATCGAGGGTAAAAAGAAAGACATGAAAAGAAAGGTTAAGATCACTTACAACAATGCAGTGTATACCTCAGGGTTTCTTTTAAACATCTGACCAGCACCTTTTGTGAAGTAGTGACTTCGAAAGTCAGTCTATCATAACTTGAAGCCTTGACATCTTCAACAATAATCAATCGGTGGCCTGGCTACTGTAACATGAAGGTGGTAAACAATGACACTGGAGGCCCTGGATCCTAGACAAAGGGGTTGATGATTATGATGATGGGCTGGCTAAATACCACTTTGACCCTCTTAACAGCCGTTGGGAGCTGTTTTTCAGTTTTTATTATTAAAACTGTTGATGCTTTCAGCGAGCTGCTCTGGAGTCGTGCCACAAAGGATGGGGAGAGTCAACCATTATTGGTGTGGCAGCAGCTGGCCAGGAAATTTCCACTCGTCCATTCCAGCTGGTCACTGGAAGAGTATGGCGAGGCTCTGCTTTTGGAGGTTGTGCCTGATGCTTTGTTAATTTTAGGGACTAAAATACAAACAAGCTAGAGAGATAGCCAAAAGAAATCCAATGTTCGTATAGTGTAATGCATAGGAGTTCCAACTCCACTGTCTGTGATTTTACTACAGAGATGGAACAGATATTTTAGGGATCAGATTTTCATTTAACAATAGCAAAATATTGACTCATTAGTCCATATTGATATGTCTATATTTTTGAAAATTTTTTAAAATAACGCTGCTTTAGTAGTTTAGAGGAGGGGGGCAGGGGTCCCACCTTTCTTTTGATCCTACAGTATCTTGTAAATACCATCACTAATTCTATTCAAATCGCATGAAACAGTCTGATTCAGTTCTGTGCATCTGCTTCAGGATGGAAAAGCCGAGACAACGTTCCAAAACTTGTGGAAGAGTACTTAAGAGGAGAGCTAGAGGTGGACAAGTTTGTGACCTACGAGATGCCCATGGAAGAAATAAACACGGCATTTGATCACATGCACAGTGGCCAAAGGTAAATGTATGCTGTGCCACTTAATAACTTTGTGTGAACCTGTGCAGTAATCTTCAGCATTTGAAATCCCATGTTAACTTTGATTACTTTATTGAGCTGGGATGCTAAGTGATGTTCATTCCTTCATCTTGTCAAGGCAGCTTTTCCTTTGTCTGCCTCTTTTCCTTCCACCTTCCAGTGTGCCTTGCAAGATGGTGTTAGTAAATGTATTATGATGTGTGGTGTTGCTGAGCCACACCATTTTCCTTTTCTTGATGATGGCAAGGAGAGGCTCCTGGGGACCAGCCAGTCCGTCTACTTTATTGTAGACAGGGACATTTGTTTTGATTTCTGTCCAGAAGATTCCAAGGAACTTGCGGAAGCATTTGGTCTAAAACGCTTTGACCTTCTTCTCTTACAGTTGTTAATGCCCATCTTTCACAGCCATGCAGCAGGATGGAGACGACTGGGGCTTTGTAGAGCTTGACCCTAGTGGAAAAGTAGATGCTGCTTTTCCTCCGTAATTTGCTGAGATTTAAAAACGCAACAGTGGCAAAGCAGTGACTTCTGTAGTCGATCTTCCATGCTGTTGTGACTGGGCTTTCAGTCTGTGGAGAATGATTTTGAGCTTATTGTAGTTCTGGCATTTGTGACTGTTATCCTTCTTGTGGAGCAATATTTGGAGGGATTGTGCTGCAGGCCACTTTTTTTTAGCTCAGAGATTTTCTTGCATAATGACTATCAAGGAAAGACAGTAACTTTTTTTTTTATAACCTGGCCAGCAGGCAAAAGCACCTTCCCGTAAACTATAGACGAGATTAGAAAACATATTGTGTACAGCTTTCAACACACTTTTTGTATGCACAGTGAAAAAAATATATATATAAAACAACATGCCTTTAGACTAGCATTCACATCTACGGAACCACTGACACCAAGCCAGTACTCTCCGCAATAGGCGGTCGACAAAATATTGCATCTGTCTGGCTGCCAGGTTGCAGGATTTCCTACCAGCCTGCACTGGGCAGTTAGGTGGCCGTTACTGTCCTGGCCTGATAATGTGGTCAGCACCCTCACCATCTCTCCCTCCATGTTGCATTAGTTCTGCTGGGATGTTGTCTTTCCTGGGTGCTTTGTCTCCATTCAGGGAGTTAACGGCCTCCTGGGTTATAGGCAATGTCTGGTATTTTATTTTGTCTATGTTGCTGTCATGCCACCTGGGATCAGGCTTGATCTGGAGGTTGTATAGCTCCTTGCAGGATTTAGTCCATGTGTACTCACATTAAAGCTACATTCTTTTAGATTAAGTGTAAGCCTTAGAACAGAAATTCTCATGTAATTTTATTTGAACAGCCCAATTTATGGTTAATTCTGCTCAGCCATTAACTAGTCCTTCTTTGTTGCAGCATCCGTTCTGTCGTCATTTTTGGAGAATAAAACTCAATGCTGTCAGAGCATCCTGATGCTTCTCATCCACTGAGCATTTCATGTTTGCATGGGGAAGCCTGAAATAGTTTCTTGCTGAAAATAACCAGCAGCTTGCACATTTGTCAGTCATCTGATCAGAAATGTTCACATTTTGTGATCGTCTTACAGAACCACTTCCTTCTGTTAACAATGTGAAAACTTCTAGGAGCTGGTGCTCTTTCCAGCTAAGCAGTGCCCTTCAAAGTCTGCATTTCGTGTGAAAATACAGAACCTTCAGTCATTCATAAAAGTTTTGCAGTCCTTTTTGCCAGTAAGCATTTGTACATTTTCTTTCGAGTACAACTTTGTGTGCAGTGACCAATTTTTGTGGACCAAAAGGTTGTAAAACAATAAATGTGTTTTCTTGAAAAGAAAGTGTTTAGAGTTCCACCATATGATGCTCTTGTTGAAAAATGTGGAAAGTTTCATATACAAATGTTAATGCTTTGTACTTCATCAATGTTTGCAAAACTGTACTGCCACTTCTGCAAAAATAACAAGACATTTTTTTCCGAGGAACAGCCACTTAAAGTTTCAGGGAAAATTCTCTGTGCCATCCAGAGAAATACTCTGACAACTAAAAACCTAGGCAAATATTGATGTAGATACAAGAAGCACGGAAACAAAGTATAATTTCCTGGTACATCTGGCCTTGTCTGATATTCCAGTATGGATGCCCATGTTACATCCTACAATGTCAATGAAATTGAATTCATAGTTTTGTTTGGGAAAATGGAGTGTCAGTGGATCAGTGTTGCCTTCTTGTGCACTTCCACCTATTATCAAAACTGTCATCAAGGAATAGCAGAATCTAGCAATTATCCAGTGAACTCTTAATCATCCACCTTTTTAACAGCCCGACCACGCCAAGGGGCCCTCTTGATTTAGAAAACAGACTGCATGCGATATGTTGGGCCCTGGGTGGCTTCATTGGTGGCAGAGCTGTGGATTAGTGTGGAATGTTCCTGGTTGAAATCCAGGTGTGACCAAGGATTTTGTTACAAATTGTACAGACTCCCTTGGCCATTCCCCACAACTGTAGCTGGTGATTCTTCCCGTGCAGTTTAATAGGATCCCATCAGATGCACTGTCCCTCTAACCAAACTCCGACATTACCCCTACCACCAACTATAAAAATAAAGTTGGTACTCCTCCCATTTCTGTTAACCCTCGTATTGGGGTTTACACTTCAGACATGTCTTTAGATGAATACCCAACATTTGTAGGGCTGCTTATTTCGAATTGCATTAACTTGATCTCTTGGTAAAAACCACCGAGTTGATCTTTCTCAATATGCCAGATTTAAAACAAGGGAACTGGACCAAGCTAAGACATGACGAAGACAATCTACATGTTTCGGAGCACTACCCCTTCATCAGGACGACGAAAACAGAAGAAAAAGACTTGGCTTCAGTAGATGTGGCGCATGGGCTGGACAGCAGGAAAATGTGCTCCGAAACATGTAGATTGTCTTCGTCATGTCTTAGTTTGCTCCAGTTCCCTTGTTTTACATTTAAGAAAGGTTTTTCCTCCAAGCGGCAGTCACTTGTTTTTCTTGTATATTATGCCAATTAGACCTTCGTACTAGCAATTTTACATTCAAAAATTTTGTCAGGCTCATTCTGTATGCATCAAGACACATCGTTTCCAAGACCTCTTCACTTGCTTCCCAACTAGCAAATAACCCTGCATTTTGTTCTGTAATCAACTTTCACGGCATGGGTTCAGCTCTCGCACGCAACATGCAGTATCTTATTCTTAGCGTTTCCGTTTTCCCCCACTACCATTTACCATAGGCATATTTGCCTGCCTACCTCCCCTGCCCCACAAAACCTACCAAATGGAATGTAGCAAAGGTTTGAGGGAAGACCAACTAAGCATTCTATATGGATTCATACCATCACCAAACACAGAACTCTTACTAGTTTGTACATTTAATATTTACACATAAATACATCAGCATTATGCACAACATTCAAACTTGCAAACCTCTTGCTTTGCGAACCTCACTAATCAAGTCTTTCATGTATTTGATTTCACGCATTAACTGTTCCACCTTTTCAGACAGAGCTTTATTTACTTGCTCTAAATCGTTCTCCTCGCTCCTGATCGTCTCGGACTCTTCCTTCTTCTTCATGCGATATCGGATGGCAGCATTCTTATTCTGCAATTTCTTCCTGTCTTTCTTGGACATAAGATCTAGTTTTGACTCTTCTGGAGATGGGCTAATACTAGCAGTCTGCCTACGACCTTTAGATCTCGCGCCTTTTGAATCTGCCTGGGTCCTACTGTATGGGCTGCCCCTCGACTTTTGACCTTTTGTGACATTTGCAACAAGTTTATACAAATCAGAGGACTCTACCAATGTGCTGCCACCTTCAGCAAGTGAGCTGGAACTATCGACACTTGACGATGGAGAAGGTGCTGATGAGAGGAGACTTTCCACGTCATCTGCTGACAAAGGTGACCCAATGAATTCCACACTGTCAAAGGGAACCGCACAGTCTTCGACAGCATCTACAGATGTTTCTGACGAACTCCACTCTGGTGCCACTTGTGGTTCTGGTGAAGTTGGGGGTGTAACTGGTGACTGCACATCTGGCTGTGCCTTCAAAAGACCTTCAAGAGCACTGCAATGAACAGCAGTTTTAGTAGTAGGTTCTTCTTTCTCAGCTACATTCAGGAAGTGTAGCCCATTAACTGGTACCCGTTCGCTCAAGATCAGGTCAAAATCTGGCTCCGTCATGTCCAGATACTGCAGCAGGTCACCCTTTTCCATCCACTCGGCCCCAAAAGGATCTTGAAGAATATAAAAAGGTTTGTTAATCATCCATGAATATAAATGATGCAAAGAAAACTGGGTGGTTTACTGTCACTTCAAAATTTTTCCATGTGCACATGCACACACAAGCACACAGAGCTAATATTACCATGAACTTTTACTGCAATTCTGAAAGCCTTTGCGAGTCTTTCCTAGGAGGATATAGAATTACATAAAGATGTCTGTAGCACAAGCGATTCCCAGTTTTATTCTAGCAATTGGGCCAGCCTCACCCAAGCGCAAGGTCAAAAAGTGTTTAGTTACCCAACCTAACCTATTTCCGTTGCCAACCCTCAGCTTCACCTTTCAAAAAAAAAAAAATGCCTTCAGTCCATTCACGTCCGAGCTATCGCGCCCACAAGGGACGTTATTTTACATCCTACGTAGCTCCCGCTTTCACAAGGGCTAAAAAAAAAAATCCTACCTACCCCCCCCCCCCACCTTTACGGGTTTTTTTCCCTTACCATATGGCCAACCCACCTGGTTTGAATGTGTCCCTGATTATCCCCGGGTAGTTTTTACATGGAATTCCAGGTTTCTAAATGAGTCTATAATGAGGTCAAAAACTCGCATACCTGCCAACTGGCCGACCGACGAATCCAGGATGTCGTCGATCGCGTCATGGCTAAAGATCGTGGATTCGACCTTCACCTTGACCGGAAAGTCACGCAGGCCATCTTGGGCCTCGCCATCTTTAAGGTCATCGTAGGGGCTGAAGCCAAACGACTGATCTTGGGCCCAGTCGTTGGCCAGCAGTGTAAAGTCTTCCAATCCAAACACTTCCATATTTCTTGTTGGTGCTGGAACGGTCGAAGATCGAAGTAGCGTCCAAGTCGTGTATGTTTGCAGTCAGTGATAATGCCGCACTGGCGTAAAGATCGTTGAAGGTTCTGGAAATGTAACAAAATACATTTATGTGGTTTATCGCCAACAGTCTACGTTTGAATATTCATATTTAATTTTTTTTACCAAGATCTGACAACAGTGGTGAACGCCAGCAGCTAAAGTTTCAAAGCCATATGGATCAAAGAATGTATTCTGAATTCATACTGATATTCACATTAATCATTTCATAGAATTCACTTTCCAATGGTGAAAAACGCCAATATATAAATTTTGTTCCAAAACAGATTAAAAGATCTACTTACGCCATTTTTGTGTGTGTGCCGTGCACGAGCGTGAGCCCGTTGCGAAGTTTACGCCGCCATTTCGTTTCATAAACTCTGGTTGCTCCTTGTGTCAAGCTCTTGCGAGAAATGGCGCTGGTTGCCCCGTGCGAGAAGGAAAAATTGTCCTCTCAGCAACAAATTAATCCGCGACGGAGTTGTACCATAATTACTTTAAATTAAACCACCATTTTTGCATGATTATTAACAAGAAAAAAATTTACATTATTTAACCGATAGTTTTTGACCTGTAGTTTTCAATATTTTGTTGCAAATAACATATTATTGCTGTAGTTTATTTTTCCTCTCGGAATCATATTATCCGAGTTAGTGCTAGGTCTGTGATTGCATCAGAAACTTGTCCATTGGCCAAGTCTTTGTCGTCATTGAGTAAAAATATTGTGAGTTTTCATTGGTCACAAGTGCGATCCATAAAGGGCAGGGTCTTTTTATTATTTTAATTCATGTGCTACTGGGTAAAACCATGACGTCATGGCGTACACGTTGCAAGGACACAAGTACGGGGATCTCAAAAAGATTCTTAAACATAAGAAGCTGTACCACGCCGTTCTTTTAAATTGTAACGCGCACAAAGCCAGCGGCTAATTATGTCGACCTGATCGGGACTTCCTCTAGTCTAAAGACGAGAATTAAAGTTGTCAGAGTTTGATTCCAGTTGCTAATTCCCATTTGATACATAGTAACATTGATACAATATTAACATTTTCAGCCAAGTGACCGTGATATAACCAATCCCACCCCACATCAAATAAAAGCCAAGAGTATCAAAATTGCGAGGCCCATTCGCCCTGTGTATTTTATATGCACCTTTATGAATAAACAAGAGATACGAATTAAAAGTCGAACGCTCATGCAAGGCAGCCCCGAGATTGGAAGCATATGTACATTCGTGTCTGACCCTCTGATCATACATAATGCCCGTTCCGTTTTCGTGTGGACCGCCTCAGTAGTGAAGGTGGTGGCTAGCCTTAGTGTCCCCGTCACGTTAATGTACTTCCTTTAAGTTTCTCTGCGATATATTTTCCGAGTTTTAATTGTTAAAACACTGATCTAGCCGTTTTTTTATCTGTCAACCGCTAAGTCTGATCGATCCATGATTTGCCCGTTTTGTTCCGCTGAACACACGAAATACAGTATAATATTAGTTTTCACTTTTATTGTATTTGCTGATATCGTATACTTAAGAGTCTTAAAGTTTTAGTAATTGGAGTGTTTTAGTTAGTTGTGGTAACAAACGTTTAAGCATGATTTTACTTCCCCTTATTTTTGTGGCCTAATCCAAGACGCATAAGCTGTACGTCACATGCGCAGTGAAGACCTACGGATAGCGGACAACTGTTCTCAACACCAGCCAAGTCCTACCCAAAACTTGAAAATTGGCAATCTACTTGAATCTAGTGGCTGCCTGCCAGACCACTGGCCCCATAGGGAATAGTACTAGGACTGAAGCCCGTTGCGACAGCAGTCCTATGTGTAGTAGCATGTAAACTTGTCTAAGCAAAACGTGCTGTCCTTGGCAGGAAATTAAAACCCCCATTTTATGATTTTAGTGTGGAGACAACCCAGTATTTGTCCCAAACTCGAAGTTAATTCACCCCCAAAAGTATAAATTTTAAAATAACTTTTTGGGTGGGGTGGGGAAATGACATTTTACAGGGCTCCAGATAAAACCGATGAACCTCTCAAAACCTTAAACTTAGGAAATCGCTTTCAATCTTCGCTGAACCATATGCACGGATTGTTCTTGCTAATGTTGGGTTAACTAACACTACTATGAATGCCTGCAACAATGGGAATGGGCTTTGATAGAAGGGCTATTAACTCAATGTTTTCAAAGCCTTGCAGTTACAGGCCACCAGGTTAATGCATTATCCCATCCCTGGCATAAGCATTCCAATGCTGGTCCACTGTTATCACAAGAGACTATATCACTGGCTATTTGGTAGTTACCCTCTTACCTATACTGTTCAGGTTTCCAAACAAGACCACATCCAAAGGTCAGTTAAAATACAGTTAACACAAAACGACAAGTTTTGATAAAAGATTTATTTACATATTTACAAGGTACAGAGAAGACAGACAGGCTGAGAGAAAGAAAACAGTTGTTTAAAAAGTTTTTCTTTAAAAAATAAAGGCTAAAAATTTACATCCAGTGGGCACTGGCAAATCCATTTCAACATAAAGTTTGAATATTTACACAATAAAATATATGGACAGCTTTTATGTGTAATGTTTATATCTTTACCGAAACCCACTGCACTCAGTCCAACTAAGACCATAAAAATAGCTTAAAAATTCATTAAAATGGGTGTGGTGGAATTTTTTTTGGGGGGGTGCTGCATAATCATGTTGTGAATGTTATAAAAGTTACTGTATTTGATACAGCTTCTGCCATCATATTTCATTTCAACCATGAACATAATCTTTGGGTGAAACACCAGCATACAATCATGTCCAACAAATGTCACCCACCCACCCAACCCCAAAAAAAAGGAATCTTGGGGATTGTCATCTCAAATTAAGAAAACTTGCAAAAGCATTTTTTGGAGTTCAAAAATGTTACACCAATTACACAAGTGTTTCATAAGATCATGTCTAAAGGCTTTCTTCTGGGTTAGCATGCTCATCTATGATATGTTAAGTCAACAAAAGTAGAATACAGAGAAACCCCAACCATAAAAAAATCATTCTAAAGATATCAGAAAATGTTCAACTCCATTTTACATTGTACATCATAAATCTAATTTTCTTAGCTGTGAAGAAGTCTTTACTGGTGTTATAGCATATGAAAGAAGTGGATTTTGAATAACGGATTAAATGGTGCCAGTAGATGCAGATCTGCCAAGGTTTGTGTTTGTGCATCCCAAACAGGAGTCGCACAGAACTACCATGCCAATCTCAAAAAACAGAACATTATTGATACAGTATGGTGGTGCCATCAGGTCAGTCTTTTTAATAAAACGTGTTCGGCCTCTGCTGTTGATGCGAGGGTTGACCTCTCTTGTGCTATTGCGAGGGACATCCATGCAGTTAATTATTGCAGAGATATTCTTTTCACCTTCAAAATGACCACCTGCTTGACTGAGAAGTGTGACTTTGATCTGTCCTTGAAATGGGAATAGCAATTCATCGTCAAATTCCCCGTGCTGAAGCACAATGAAAACAGAGCTGTAGTAGTCCTCGCCATCTCGAACACCATTAAAATCGAGTCGAAGACGCAGCTGTTGAAGATGAAAAACAAAAGGCACACTGCAAACAGTTACAAAACAAAAGAGCACAAATATCTTCACGCTGAAAGCTTACCCTCTAATCCTTACCCTAATCAAACCCAAACACACTTCAGATAGCTAATCAGTTCTTTTGGATTATCACTTCAAAACCAACAGGGCAGCCTCAGAAGGGTTTTCCTCTCCATGCCCCTCCCCTCACCCAAGATGATTTTCATCACAGAAGTGCAAAATGCTGACAGCATTTTCGGTAGGCATCACTTTTCAGTTCTGTGCTGACAAAAATAGGTTATATAAATGACCAGAGGTTAAGTACACGCATACCAGTCTAATATACATTGCACGTATTTGTGCTGGGTTACATTTTTCTCATAAGCTTTGCAACTTTTCTTATAAACTTTGCAAGTTCAGCACATGTTTTGGAATCAAAAGAAGGTGTCAAGGCTGTTTAACACTGTACTGCAACCGATATGTGACGGCATAATTTCAAGATGGCTTGGCATCAAGGACAAGTTCTGCATGAAAGCTCACCTGAGTGGGAACCTGGGAAATCTAACAGTTAAATGTTTTCAGTATATTGTTACAGAAACTGGGGTAATCCGTTTAAGTGTTTTCTTTACATCTGAAAAAGTTTGCTAAGAATCGGTGATGTTCGGACTGAGGACTTTAGTCTTAGTCGAAAATCTTTCAGAATACACACAAAGAACATCGGCATACCTTATAGCCAGGGCAAGATGTGTAGAAGGGTGGACTGAAGACCATTGCTGGAACTGGATCCATGTTGTGCATGTCAAGACGCCAGCGCATGCAGCCACTTATTGTCCTTTCTTTTAGTTGTTCCAAAACAACAGTATGCTCAGAGATTTGTTGGTCCGATTCAGTTAGTTGTCTGCAATTTGTTCAAAATATGTGGCTGATCCAGGAAGTATTCCATGTCTTAACTGTTAAATAAAACGCTAGAAAAACTGCTAAAACACTAAATGATAAAATAGTTTCACCCAAATTACTGTGGGAATTTCTGACTTCTCAACAGCCTAAATCTTTGTGTCACTGTATGCGAACAGCTAAATTAGTTCTTTCCCTCTTCATTTCACTTAGACCATGTGGACCAGTCATCAGTTTTTCATTCCACAACACCACAACTGCAACATTCAGTTGGCTCATTGCAAAACAAAAAAGGCGAAGCACTAATGTCACACTAGCACCTCGATGTTTACATCAAGTGCTCAGCTAATAGGAGAGCTTGGATCGTATACTTAGGAGTCACAAATATGGTTCTTATTTCTTTGTGATGAGGTGTCCTTATGTTTGGAAGCCTCTCATTAAGAAGCAAACTTAAAAAATTTCTAGGTTGGTATCTTGTAATGAACTATATCCAGTCACTTAGCTCTTTAACGTTTGAGAAAGCTTGGATTGGCCAGTGAGCTGTGCGCACGGGTGACACGTGGTATGCATGTGCACAAAAGGGCCCTTACCAGGGTTATATAGCTAAAACTATTTGGAAGGTGCAGTTATGGATCGCTAATTGACAATTAGCACTTTGGGTCATGGTACAGTATTGACAAGAAACCAGTCATTTAACACTTGATGTTGATAACCACATGTATTAAAGTATGATGCACAATGTCTACCTTGGCCCCAGCTACCATATATGTATAGTACATGTATTGAAGAAACAGGCATTGCATAATGAGCTAGTTAAAGGGAAGCAAATAATACTCGTGCCTGTAACAGCCTAACAGTATGTTTTCTTCTAATTGCATCTATGTTGTCTTGTTTCTGCTGGATCTACATGGCACCTGAAAATAGGGGCTGGATCTGAGAAGTGTTAATGCTTTGGATAGAAGTAATTCACTTCGGATTGTAGAAATGTGGATGATGTGACAGACTAAAATCATGCTGCTTATTTTCAAAATGATTAGGATTCTGAGAAAGAACAGTAAGCGAAACTGAAGGAAGGAGTGAGTAGCATTGTGCATTTTCCACTAAAAAAGGTGAACTGCTAAGACAGTTAGGTCACTGGAATAAACAACCACAAGGAATAAGTAGCTTCCAGCACTGAAGAGTTTAAAAAAATCAGCAACCATTCGGGTGGGTATTTAAGAGTAAATCCTACCTTTTAGCAGTGGCCAACTCTTCTCTCAGTGCATCATGGGCAGCAGCTAGCTTCACCAAACGGCTCATCAACAGTGACATGTGTTGATCAAGATTTTCTTCATAATGATTATGCATGTTCACTCGCTTATCCTTAAATGATACACACAAATGAAGAATACAAGATTAAAATGTAATTTTTCTTAAGATTAGTTTTAGTAGTTCTAGAAATGTGCACAAGCCTTTAGCTTTACTGGTGGAGACAGCTTGACTACCCAGAATTGCTTAGCATCAAAACAAGGCCAGAAACTGTCAACCTTTAATGCACCACCATGCATCTGATCCTCCTGTGAACTGTACTCACCCAGAATTCAGTTTTTTGTTGCACAACCTCCAGGGCCTCATCAGGGAAGGCAGGAAGAAACTTAACTCTTATTTTTAGCTCTATTAAAACCAATTTAACTTAAGAAAAATTACCTTTTGCTCAGTCTAGAAATGTGCACCACAAGCCGAATCACAAAAAAGAGGCTGGATAAGGCCCTTTCCCCCATTGAAGCAGAAAGTGCCTCAAACCTGAGGTCAGTATGGTTAATGGAAGAACCAGTACACATGATGACATGTTCAAATTGTCTTTAAACAAGTTCTATGGTGTACAACCCATCTCGCGATGCACTAGAGGAGAAAATGATTATGTCTTTGACCAACTGCTTAGGCAAAGCTAGACAACGAATTTACCTCTCTCGACAACTTTTGTTATATAGATGTAGCAATGGTGTAACAGTTCTTCTCTTCAACACAGGTGTTAGTTATCTTCTTGCACACGACAATTGCACTCAACGTGTCAGTCTCCAGCTAGCATGTCGTTAAACTATCTGTAATCATGACAGCAGTAGTGACTGGACTTGTTGTGGACTGCTGCAAAACCATGGCACAAAGTAGTGTCAGGTAAATTGTTTTGTGTCCTCTTTCTCTCAACTGCTATTGTATTTTAATTCTTTCCTTTTCCAGAATGAACACAAGTACAGACAGGAGCAAGTTATAGTTCCAGTGACAGTCTCTCCCAAGAGACAAGAAGGAAACTGAAGCGAATTCTGGGGCAAGCACAGATCACATGAAGATCAAGTGCATGGTGGTTATTAAAGGCCGACAGTTAGTAGCTTTGTTATCTTGAATCTAACCAAAGCCAGGCAATCAAGCTGTGTATGTCTTCACCAGGAAAGATAAAGGCTGGTAGTCCACATTTCTAAACTGAATAAAACACAAATGTTTAACAGAAAACCTAAACTAGCTAAAGAAAAGTAAATTACCGATATGAACTGCTAAGTCAGCAATTAGGATTTATGATAACTTAAAAAAGAGAAACCTCTGCGCCATTTCACCTTGTAGGCTGTGCAACCAAATTTTAAAATAATTATGGACTACCATGTACTAATAATGGAAACGTGGTAAGTTTATTTCAGACCATGTTGTCCAATTTTATTATCACTAATTATAAAGACTACAGCAATGGTAACAGAAACTTCTAGAGCCTCCTCTTTGTCCAAAAACCAAAGCATTGCATGTTGCCTCCAATAGCCTAGAAGTGCCAAAGCCTATGTGAACACAAATTCATAAAAAACATTCTAATAAACAAGAAACAAAGTTTGAGATCACAATGTCTTTTCCACATGAACTGGCCATGGAAACAGGCGATGTTTAAAATTTATGCACAAGGTAAAGGTCAGTAGTTCGTAAAGACAAGATGTAAGGGAGATCCACAGTGACTGGACATGCTAGTACAAGCATAGTGTACGGATGGTTTTTTTTTCTTGCATTCCAGCAAGCGAGTACTCACTAATGCCCCTGAAGAGATTGTGTGCAGGTTTATAAGTGCGTACGTCCTTGTCAAACTTGGCAGACGTCTGTCTGCTAAGAGTTATTTACTATTATTTAAGATACACCATAACCAATAGCTGCCTGTCACAAAAGGTTTTGAGGTCCTAAACACTACTCTGAATTAGTGAATCAAAAACATCTGCATGATGGCTGTCATCAAGAACCACAGGGGCAGCAGGGGCGGTAAATGCACCTTTTTATAAAACATGGTTTTCTTAATTGTGTGACTTGGTCGCAAAGCTTAAGTGACAAAGCTGCTGTACATTTGAACTGGTTCGCCTGCAAGTGATGGCCTCTATCTGCAAACTTGCTGACCTGCAAGTGACAGGCTGCAGCTAACAACTAATTCACCCACAAGTGACAGCCTGCATCTAAGAAACTGCTCACCAGAAAGTGGCAGCCTGCAGATAAAAACTTGCAGGCCGTATCTGACTGAGGACAGGAGCCATATACAGAGTCCACATGCTTAGATATATCCTTCCTGAGTATGTTTGGTTCTCCACACAATTTACAAGTCACTGGAAACTTCTCACACAACAGCAGTTCATGCTTCTGTAAAAGAATGCAGAAATGAAAGCATAACAAAATCATAGCCATTCCCCATTCCCATAAAACCGATTTAATATTATACTGTAAGTTTGCAGAAAGCATACTTTGTCAAAACACAGTTGAAATCTGTAGAATGTTCAGTTTCAAAGCAAATCAGCCTTTTCTTTGTTCCAGTAACACCTTCGAATACCATTTCTTCCCCCTGCTTTTAGAAAATTCTGATCTTGTGTTCTCCAATGACAAAGATTACATGCCCCACACCAGAGATGCTACGCATAAAAATTTCCAAGGAATACTACTAAATAATGTCAATTAACTGCTACACTTACATGAAGCTGTGAAAAGATGACTTCCTCTTCACAATGGGTACAGGTAACTCGTCGCTGGGGGCAGTGTTCTTTGTGGTTGTCCAACTGCCCTCTAGGAAACCGAGCTCCACACTTGAGTGAACAGTCTATCAACTCCATTGGGCAAACTTCAATGTGTTTCTGTCAAGAATTAATAGTCATGTAGTAATCATCTTCTGAATACATGAAAATAACAATTTTAAATTCCTGTGAAAAACAGCTCAATATGAACAGCGGTTCCCTAAACTCTTTATAAAATGCAGAATATATCCCCACCCCCACCACAAAAAACCATGCATATTATAAAGTGATAATGTAATATATATATACGCAAAATATTAATCAAGGGACATGTAACCTAAAGCCTAAGGGAATGATGCATAACTCTCCTAATAAAGGACATAGAATAGTTACATAATTTGGCCTTTGTGATTACAACCTATTTTGCTAGGAAATGTAATGCTTACACATACCTCTAATTCACGGAGTTCACCATTCCAAATACAATGTTCATGGCTGTTTTTACACTTAATGACCAGTGACAAAATTTCTCTTTGCATGGCCTTATCATTGAAAAGCTGAAAAATACAATTGAGACTAAAAATCACCTCATCTAGAAACACAATAATTACAATTACAGACAATAATGACCACATACTGGTTTATTCAAAAACAGACCTATGAAGAGCAAACATTCTTAAAAAAAGACATCTTTAAAAATCTGAATACATGACAGAACAGTCAGTTATTAATCAAGATTAGAGTGGCCTGACTGCTGTCTTCAACAGTGAAAGTAGTGGGCAATGTGGTCTGCTTGTCCCATGGTATACTGTAATGAATACTTTGAAAAGAGTAGAATGAGTCTATTGCCATCATAATTTGTCTCAGGATTAATAACTGCCTTTTACTGAAAGTAAGATGCAAAAGATTCCCTTTAGACAGATGTGAATGTTTCTGTGATGAAGCGGGTTCGCTTCGCAACTTTCCTCTCTCTCTCTCTCTCCTATTCAACAAAGGCAGGGTTTTTCTTTCACGCCCTCTGCGCACTTTATTTTGGGCCGCCACTGCTGCTGCCGCCCTACATGCTCCGCCACCCCACCGTTTACTGGAACTACATCTTCTCTCTCGTCCTCCTCCTGCTTCACCCTACTTCAGGACCCCTCCCCCCCCCTTTGTCCGGCCAGCACCCTGCTTTTACTGGGTGGGAGCAGGCCACAACGGAGGCATTGCCAGCTACAGCAGCAGCTAGCGGGTGGAAGTGAGGTGGATACCGCATTTTGTGCTTCCTACACGCACAAAGTTTAAGATAATAAAACAAAGAATATATATAAAGGGACATTAAAATATGTGATAAATAGAGTGCGCTCTGCTCTTCCTGTTAGTGTTAAGGAAAGTTAAGTACAGTGAGAAGGAAATAAAGATAATTAAGTTAAAAGGCAGTTTAACTAGCTAATGTGAACAGAAAAAGATCAGAAATATGCCTACAAACTAACCGAATCTATTAAGACGTTGGGTGAGTATATCAAGTAGAATCCGAATATGTTAGTTGTTAGTATCTGCAACTATCCTAGAAGGATATAGAAACGTTTAAAGAGTGAGCCTAGCACAGCATGCTGTAAGATGACAGTGCATCACAGCCACGTGTCACTGGCAGTACTCGACCTGGGTACCACTGTGAGCGCGACGGCCAAAACTGTCTCCGTGATGGCTGCGTCCATCACATTTCCTTAGCAGAGCACTTAAACAGTGGGTAAACTCCGGGGCAGTACATCTTGGTACTGGGGTCCCCAACTCCCCCGTGGAAGACTATTAAGAAACCATAGATTTTGGGGAGAGGAGTACCATGAGAACAATGACACAAAGTTCTACAGTTAAGTACTCCTTGTCCTAGCCACAATTTTTACTTAATAAAACTTACAGCTTGCAGCTGTCATTATGGCCATCTCATGCCTTCGATGGAAAAGATGATACCAATGTTTTCAGACTAAGAAATATTGTAACTAAATACTTATGATTCTCAAATTAAAACTGTCTTCCAAGTCAAGAGACAAAAACTTACTGTGTCACTTCTCCGAAAAAGTGCTTTGTCTACAGGGCATTTTCCCCACGGTCTTTCCCTAGAAAATAAATTGACCAGAATGTGTATTTTTAAATATGCAAATGCATATTGAAGCATCTACACACAACACACACTGTTACAGCATACTCTACCATCACTAAGATGTGCATGGACAAGGATTACATATGAATTCATATGCTACATGTATTACAGACAAAATGCAATAACATAATTTTTTAACTGACAGAAAGTACACAGCCCGAGTGTGAGGTTGAAAACACTAAATGCACTAAGAGAATTTCTTTTGTTCCATCTCTTTTTTGAATGAACTGGGTTATGACTGCGTGTGAGTGTGTGGGTGGGCATGTATGGATGTAAATATTCTATGCATCATGGAGCAATTGCCATTAAGGAATTCATAAAGTGTATTGTACTGTATGTATCGTAATGTATTGCATATTTACTTGCTTGTGCATATTCTGCCCAAAACAGATAGGAATGTTCGCCCTACGCACCTAACACTGGCACTAAAACTTGCAATTAGCATTCATGCACACACACAAACGGTATAGACCAGCAAGACAAGATACTGGAGTACATTAAATAGAAAGGTGGAATGAACACCTACCTCTACACATTATCGAACTGAACACCAACGCAGATCTTTCAAGTCTTTCACAGCCATGCACGAATTACCCCATTCATTTTGATTAAGAAATTAGTCACATTCAAAAAAGACATTTTCTGCAAAGTAAGTGCTTTTAACCTCTGCATGCATGTTCATGTGTGCACTTACACCAGCATACACCACTGGAACATGCAAATGTGTGCTTGCACCTGCACAAATCACCGGATGCAAAACTGGTGACACCGCCACCACCCCACCCCACCCTCCAACAAAACAGGTAGGCTCCAAGACAAGACACTGCATGAAGGTGAGGAACAGGTATGCTCCAAGACCAGACACCGCATGAAGGTGAGGAACAGGTATGCTCCAAGACCAGACACCGCATGAAGGTGAGGAACAGGTATGCTCCAAGACCAGACACCGCATGAAGGTGAGGAACAGGTATGCTCCCAGACAAAACACCGCATGAAGGTGAGGAACAGGTATGCTCCAAGACAAGACACCGCATGAAGGTGAGGAACAGGTATGGCCCAAGACAAGACAACGCATGAAGGTGAGGAACAGGTATGGCCCAAGACAAGACACCGCATGAAGGTGAGGAACAATGCTTGCATTTTTCATGAATCAGAATAGTGATTGCTAGTCTTAAAAAAAGCATGTCCAACAACTTACCCAACCACCCTGAGTATGCAAGATCTACAGAACCGATGGCCACAACCAGTCTGCATGGCATTGCGCATCACAGTCAAGCAGACCGGACATATATATTTGAGGTCAATGTCCTCTCCTGAAGCCAGCTCCACATCATATCCTTGTTCCATCAAGCTGAAAAAAACGTGAAGGTTAGCCCTTCTGCTTCATATATATATAGATGCATGAGAATGCTAACACTTCCATTTTTGTCCTCATAATTATGTGGTGTCTATAGTGATAGCAGGAGACATTAACTTTAAAAATAAAGCAATATTTTAACAATACAGTACAGCATGCTGCATAGCATTTCAGCATGATGAAATGAAGCGGAGAACAGTGATTTCGTCTCTGAATCTGCCGAGTCTAGAAAATAATTTAACTCTTTAAATCATATTTTTCTACTGCGCCTAACATTTTACTTTCCTAGTAGTAGTAACTCCTCTACCCCTAAGAAATCGTTTTTTGCAGTACGAAATGTCTCGCCCTACTTTGTTTTAGTATCCAAAGAAAAAAAGGGTCGCGCTTACTCAGGTTACTGAAGTCTTGCAATTGCGAAAATAACGACCACGGCAGTAACAGTTCAATCGCAAGGCTGAGTGTGGTCTGAAAAATGCTTGCGGTGAACACATATCATGCAGTCAAACAAGGGAGAAGAAAGCCCCAAATTAATGATTGGCTGTGAATTTCTTCCGCTTAGTTATCTCCCCTTATCCAAATTCAACATGGCAACGGTCATGGCATTGAAGGTACCGCTACTGACGATCTTTTCACGATTCTTACCTGCAGTGAGCAGTGTTTGTTCTGTAAGGCAAGCTTCGAAGAAGGCAAGTGGAACTTCCAGAAATAAGCGTAGTAGAACATGTGGAAAGGGCCGTGGATGGAAACGTCAAGATGGATCGTTTGTTCATTCTGGAGAAGTATTGGTTCGTCAACTTGGCCTGAGATTTTACCCCGGTGAGAATGTCCGCTTAGGTCGTGACAATACGCTTTACGCTATGACTGACGGCAAAGTTGTCGTCACGTGCGAAAAACTGTCACCTTATCCGGACAGTCCTTTGTACGAACCCGTCCAAAATGGTCTAGTAATTTACAAGAAATTCTTCAACATCTTGGCGACACCTCTCCATGGAAAGTTTCGACTTGTTTCACAAGTATAGCATCGATTAAAATCTCAGATGCTTGCCAAACGCATTCTCGCTGTCGTAGTTTCATCTCATGGCGACAGCTTATTTTCACTGGTGCAAAGTCATGAATTTTGAAACCAGTAAATAATACGTTTGTGCTGATTATCTGCCTACCACTATCAGCCAGATTTCTTGTTTGTGAAACATCATGATCATAGTATGTCTGTGGGCAGTTTTCAGCATGGCAAATTTGTACAAGCTTTTTTAAACCTGTCTTCATGGAGAGATTTGAAAAAACCTCACATAGCTTCCAAGCTAACAACTTATCTGAATGAACTCTTCTTGGACAATCAGCCATGGGCACTAGCAGCAATATGGAAATTCAAATAATGGAAGTGACACAGTGTGACATTAATGAGTATGAAAGACACATAAAAGTTTTTTCCCTAGACTGAAATATTGCTTAGATGATTAGAACCATGGATTGCCAGCAAATGGTATGGATGTGTCATGCATATTTACAAATCCTTTACATTTTTCTTACAATATAGTCTCTTTAGTATGTTGATATGCATCGATATATGCTTTTGTATTCCACTTCCATTTGAAAGATGCGATGAACGATTAGTTTAACATCCCCAGAAAGATAGCTCTGATGTTGTTATTGTGAATATTTAAGTTTGCAGAAATTAACTTTACTGGAAGTGAAGAGGGGTAGCTTTTTACTGATCTGTTTCAGTGAGCTGTGCTGAAAAGCTGTATTCAATTAATGACTAACTCAGAAATACCTTGTGGCGTGTGCCATGATCAGACCCATGATCATGTTTGTTCCTTTTTCTTTCTGTCAAGCATAACTGCCCCTTTACCAGATGGATATATATATAAACAATATAAAAAGGAAAAATAATCCACTGCAGTTAAATGTACATTTCTGTATAAGACTGGCTCTGGCAGTTTTCAGTTTATTATGATGCTTTGTTAATGGTTGTTCTCACAGCCTTTGGATTCTGTCCTGGCCTAACCAAGAAGTCAAATCATAACTGTCAGATGGTCACTAGTATTATATGTACTTGTTTCAGCTGTCTGTGTAGAAAACTGCAAGTGATTATAAAGACTGGATAAACACAGCCAAAGAGATTTAATAACTGCAAAGCATCTATTCTCAAAATAAACACAAAGAATTCCCAGTTATATTTCAATGTGTTTATTGAAACAACAAAGCACCGAAGAAGCAGGTTATGTTGATTAAAGGAATTGTTTCACTACAATCGTAAGCAAAGAGTTTGTGTGCGTTGTATTCTGCTCTAGGTAGTGTTTGTTCCAATGTTTTAACTATCCTTTCCGCACCCTGACGTCTAAGTCTGTAAGGTCTTAATTGATAGAAAATAGCATGCTGAGTAAATACATTCTCATCTGAAGAAGCTGTATTTACTGACATAGACTATTTTCTATACTAAGTCCTGAATGTAAACCAGTTACTGTCAGATTTTGCATGCACGATCTCATCGTCGGCCATTTGTCTTCAATGGTTTCATTTTAAACACCTACAAGAAAATTACAGCAAACTTTGTGAAGACAGTATAGTCTTCTTGTCTTTATCTGTACTAAAGATCATATTTGGTCTTAGTTACTGTGAAACACTATACCGGTGCAAGTTTGTATGCATGCTGAAGGAAGGTATTATTGAAGGAAACATTCACATATAAACAAAAAGTACACCAAAGGAATACATTTTGTATCCCTTGATAAATTCAACTTCTGTGATTAAGGTCATGTTGCATGCAGCAACAACAAATGGGGTAAAAAAAATCTGCACGACAACTAAGTCTCAGGCTGGTGATCCTCATGTTGTAATCACTGTGATAAGTGAAAACCCGAACAGCTGTCAACATAATCTCCATTGTTATAGGACTTAATATGCTTGCTCATGGAGTGCTGTCAAGTACAATATTTATCACATTTCATGGCCTCTAAAAAATGGAGGTTTAGTGTCCTCATCAAGCAAAACATTTTTTGTTGCTTTTTAGCATTGTTTGAAAGGAAACTGAGCATATTCTCTTGCAAGGAATGCTTAAATTTACATCCCTTTCCTTCCAGACGTGTTTTATGATTGTGATTGTTACACATTTTCTCTGGATGACGATATTACTGCTGTCATAAATATGGTGTTAAATGTTGCCAGGTCACCAAACTGACCTTGACTGATGATGTCCAGACAATTCTTACCCATGTGACTGTTTTTGCATGTGTGTGTGTGTGCACCTAGTTATATTATGCATACATATACAAATATATGGTAGCAAGCTGAGTAAAATATAAGATGTTCAGTCTAGTATCGGCATGGTAATGAATATAACAGTTTTAAAAAAACAATATTAAACTGCTATCATTTAAATTTTTTACTGTGTAAAATTAGTGCCATTTTAATTAATGTTAAGGTTTGGTCTTAAAAGTAATAGAGATCAGGATTTACTACCATTCATTGGGGTACATCTATCAAAAGTACACTGTACTGGAAGCAGTAATTTTAAAGGTATGCATTTCACAGGCTTTAATAAACAAAGGTTTTATCTTTAAAAATAAATGAAATATCAAGTGCACAAAAGCTACTATACAATCAATATTCTGGTGTTTAGAGAGCCAAGTTGATTGGTACATTTCATAACATACAAGGTTACAGGCAGTGAGGCATTTGTCCTGTATAAAGCAGTGAACTAGAAACATTTTAGGAACTGATGTTTAGTTTCACATTAACAAATTAAAATAAATGGTCTTGTAATAAAATTCAATTTTACCAACGACTGTTTTGGTCATCATAGAAAATTCATTGATAATACATCTCATCAGTCTTGTTGACCCAGTTCCTCCATGTCCTCAGTTTATTCAGATTAACATCAGTCCATTTCATAGCTTCTTTGCTTGTCATCGAGTATTCATTAATAATGGAACTTGTCAGCTCTGTTGGCTTTTGTTTTAGCCTTGTTTCAGATCATATTATACAGATGATAAAGGAGTCCACTTTGTGGCTTCATTCACCAATTTCTGGTGCAAGCGACCAGGGCTTTTTGCTGAAGTCTTGAGTTGTTTGACCTTTGACCTTTGCCATCCAGGCAGCTCGCTGCTTTTTCTCCAGCTGCTGCTGCTGCATAATCTTCTGCTCTTGGTTAGCTCGCATGATGCTGTCAAGCTGTGCTCGCTCTTGTTCATGAGTCTTCAGTTCAAACTTGATGTGGTTCCTCAGGGGCATGTTGTGTGGACTAAACTTGCCCACAGGCCGGTCTCCAACAACAGTTACTGGCACCTCTCTTGCCTTGCGGTTTTTCCTTTTCATCTCTTCTATTCTGTCCATCACTTCTTTTGAATACATCAGCATAGGAACAACGGCATATTCTAAGGCTGATGAAGTCCACTGCTGTGAACAAGGGGGCACTGGGGTGCTGCCAGGAAGCGAAGCCTGAATGCTGCTTGGCACAGACTTTCCAGTGACTGGACGAGTTTTGGATGCTGGAGCTGTAACCGGCCTTGTTGATGACATTAAATCTGCCTCCTTCTGCTGTGGGACACCTGCAGATATGGGCCTGATCACCCTGCCCTGAGGTATAGTTGATTTTACGTGACTTGGGTGAATGCTCAGGTAAGGTGTGGCGTTAACCTGGGTGGTGGAACAAAGCGTGGTCAATTCTTCCTTGCTTGCAATGGGGGTTGGTTTAGGTGCCTCTTTCACTTTGGCAGATCTTATAGACCTGAGGTCTGATACCTCAGAAACAGTCTCATTTTCAGCCATGAAGACTTCCAGTCCCAGCTCTTCAACTGGCAACTTGGTCCGTGGGTCTATGCGGCTGGGGGAAGAGGATGGTCGCTTATGCTCAGTATATGCCGCCACCTTCTCCTCTAGCATGTTCTTCCTGGTGTTATGATTGGTTTCAGAGGGAACCATTGTGGCTTGGATGGTGTTTACAGTCAAGTAAATGAAATCTGGAGGGACAATGCTTTCCGCTTTCATTCGGATCTGGGAGCGAAGCAGAGATTTCATTTCTGAAAGGCTAATGGTTTTGTCTTTAGGCTCCAGAGGCTTGTCGAAAGCCCAAGACACGCGACGGTGAATGACAGGTGGTTTCTTCAGCAAAGCATCGCTGTCATCCTTATTGCCCCTCTTTTCCACGATGGTCACCGAGGCAACAGATTTAGAAGTTAGAGGCCGATGCTTGGTAGCGGGGCTAGAAGAGGAAAGAAGTGGTGACATTCTTTTCGCAATGCTTCCAGCTGCAGACAGCTCATGCTGCGAATCTCTGCAGGCGGTTTTCCTGGATTCAAGCTGCCACTCTCCTGTTGCAAAGGAACTGCCATCTCTGTATGAAGCTCGACTCTTGCTGCTATGTATTCTTTGAGCCACATCCATGCTGCGTTCACTCAAGCTCTTGGCACTGTGAGGAAGCTGGTGTGCATGGTAGCCATGCTGTAAAATTATCTGGGATCCTGGAGGGGGGGCCGGAGATGCAGTACGGCGAACAATTTTTGTGTTGCTGGCCCCAGCTTTTCTCATGCGCTGAGCACGGACATAAGTATAAGGCTGGGACCTGACGGGGGCATCTGAGTATGACCCATACTGAACCAGTGGTGGCACTTTGTCCGTCTCCAAGCTGTAGTCCCACTCTATATGTTCGAAATGGAGCAGCAGCAAATTGTTGTGTGTATTCAAAAAGATTCTGAAACAGATTTGAAAACAAAATCAATGATAAACTATATAAAATTAACAAGCATCTACATTAAAACCTGTTCTGAAAAAATGTCAATCAAGTTCAATGAAGAAAAATTTATAGTTCAGGCAGCTGAACATGGGGAAAAAAACTTTTTTTTAAGGCAGAACCTAAGTATAATCTCTTTGTGTGGGTTGGGGTGATCTGCATGCATTTTTAAATCTATGAATATTGGTGAAACTTATCTTACTCTTCTTTTTTTTCCTCTCTCTCTCTTACCACCTCTCTGCTTACCCATTATTAATCTGCCCTTCTTTTCTTCAACTGTACATGGCCTGTGAGTGTATCATTAGAATTCTTCAGAAAATACTTCTTTTACGACATTCAAAGTTGGCCACCCACTGTAATCATTAAATTTGATGGCCTCATGTAAGTACCTCATGTAACTCATTTCTCTCAGCTGGTTTTTAAAAAAAAAATAATGTACCTGTCTCCGATTGCTAAAATATCGTGCACTGGGTCACTGCGACTGTTTCCTCGCATGATGCGACAACACTGGCCAGTCAGCATATTCCATATCCGCATTCGCCCGTCACTGCATCCAGTTATCACACGGAGGTACATGAATTCCAGACACAGCACCTCCCTTTGAGAATATTGACAGTTTATATATTACTGCACACAAAAAAACATGTATACCATAGACGTTTTAGGTCCTACTTAGGCTAAAACACAATACATTTTGTTCTTGAAGCAACAGAAAAAAACAGCATGTCCTGGTAATATGACATATTGTGACACATCAAAAATGCATGGTACCTACACTATTTCAGCATGACTATGTCAACGCTTATTTTTAAAAGTGGAGCAGGTTGATTTGTTTCATTGTTTAATAATAAAAAAAAGTAAAATAATGGAAATACTGTCTTTTTAGAGATTCAAATTTTGTGTTTAGGATGGAACATGAGTCAGATGGATGCACATCATCTAGCATAAAGACATATTTGTGCAGAAGAATCGAAATGTGATCAATGCACAAATAACACTTTTTTCCCATTGCATAAAGAATGAATGTGAACACTATCGTGCAAGTGATCGTGTTAATTCAAGGTGATTTATAACTGTGTCTTATGTTGACTCAATAACAACAAAGTGCAGAGGTGGTGTGCATACTTAGGGTGTCTCAGTGCTGTGAGACATCGATTGTGATGGCCAAGAGAACTCCAAGCCAGTGCATAACCATCTTCACTCCCAGTGATAATGTGCCAACGGTCAAACTTAATAGCAGTGATGGGACCATGATGGCCACTCAAATTCTGTACAAGACATGCAACATCGATGTGTTGTGTACACTTGGGTCAAGAATTAGTGCATAAAGCAAAAACATTTGCACAATAAGGGGGTTAATTTTACTGAGAGATTGATCATGTATGGAAAATCTTTACTTTGTACAGTTCCTTATTGTCATGTTATAGAGTGAGTAAAGCTAATCTGATAGCAAAAAATCTTTAACATAATACAAATTTTGATTTCACCATTTCTTCCAGACATGACAATGTATATTTCCTATCTGAAATGAATCTGTACCATGCCAATCACCGTAGGATTTGGATCCAGTATTCTGGTAGATAAAGTGATGGTATTGATACTTTGGCAGTGGAAGATCATGAAGCTGACAGTCAAGGTCATGATACAATGTGTTACAATATGGACAGTGCAGATGATAAAGATGTTTTAAATTAAATTCACTTTTATTAGTTGTCCCGAGGGCAGCTCCCACACCATGACACGACCACCTTCACATCCTGTGATGCAGACATCAGCAGAAAGTGCTACAGCAAGCACTGGATACCGATGACGGAATGTCCTTTCACATTTCCCAGTTTGGATATTCCACACTGAAATAAAGCTACCTGTGTGTATTCATGGTACACATGACTGTAAGAAGACGTCACGACGAAAGACTAGCTGGATAAACATATTTGTGTTGGGTTAAATTACTAATATTTGTTTCCCTTATATGCAGTGTTGGGTTAAATTACTAATAGCTGTGTCCCTTATATGCAGTGCTAACCTTCTGCAAAGCCATTGCAGGCAACTAAGAAGGAGGAAGAGGATAGTGAATGTAAATTCAGTTGCCGTCGCATCAGTGCAGCTTTTGGTTAAGTCCAGCTTTTTTCAGGGAATGGAATTGTTGCTATAGAATTCATTTGAATAAGTGCAACTCACAAAATATATCTGCCAGATAAGTGCAACCTCGGTAGTCAAAATGTCTACCAAATGGATCGTTTTGTCAATGTAATTACCCCCGAAAACATCAAAAGGGTAGTGAGGCAACTCAGAAGACAAAAACGATGGAGCACTTTGGGCTGAAGAGTCTATGACCCGATGTGCTCTGTAGCAAACAGTAGCCAACTGTTTCAGGAAGGAAGGTTTCCTTCAAGCATGGGATTCAGACACAGAGACACACTGAGTTAGACCCCATGTTTGACGTCATGTTTTGTGACACTGTAACATGACATCGAAGCATTCCACTATCACAACAGACAGAACTCCATGGTTATCTCTGCTGCTGACAAGGAACTTGTATGAGAGCCATTCAGCTAAAAGATGAAAAAAAGACAAAGATGAAAGGAGGAAGAGAAAGAAATAACTCTTATGAAGTCACAGGATGCAATGCAGGCAAT
Organism: Lanistes nyassanus; assembly: GCA_004794575.1. Classification (NCBI taxonomy): domain Eukaryota; kingdom Metazoa; phylum Mollusca; class Gastropoda; order Architaenioglossa; family Ampullariidae; genus Lanistes; species Lanistes nyassanus. Next base: position 463,905 of record SMGT01002686.1, read on the forward strand.
AAATGCCTTCAGGAACTTCATTCAGCAGCAAGGCATCCACAAGGTGTGGACTTCTGTTTTGAAAAAAAAAACTGTAAACTTGAATGTGCTATTTGTCTTTAAGCATACTCTCTTCTTTGTGTACGTGTCTACATATAGGTGTTTATGTACAGTACTATTAGGTGCAAAATCATCAACTTCAGTTAACTGCAACTGTCGAATAAGTGCAACTTTTTGGGGGCAACTAAGTATTTGCTCTTATGTGGCACCAACTGTACTTGCAACTTAAATGATCTACAAGTAAACTCAAAAATCCAAGTCTCTAGTCATTTTAGTCTTAAAGCATTCACATCCAATGGCAACACATAAAGACTAAAGCTGCCCAACAAACTATAAGCCAAAATACCTTTGCAAGATTTGTCTCTGGCCCCTGATGCCAGTGTGTCACCATGAACAAGTATGGTCATAACGGTGTCCGTGTGCCCACGAAATATCTTTAAGCACTGACCTGTTTCGATGGACCAGCACCTGAGGTAAAATACCATTGAAATATCAAAAAGTATAAAAATATAAGATCAATAAACATAGAAATTGAATGACCTTTGCTTTACTGTTACCAAGGCTGCTTTCCTTTTACTGCAGAATCATTAATCATGAATCACAGCATGGGGGTAACCAAACATGAGGTCTTAATAATTAAAAAAAATAGGGATACAATAGTTACAGCATGATGCCAAAGAGCTCATGGAAGGGTTACATTGGCATCACTTGGTATTTCCAGTTTTAAAAATGTGATCAGTTCAATTGAAAGTGATTTTGTTTTAATTTCTAATATTTCACCATTAAGGTGTCAATGCTCATCACACACACACACACATGCACATGCCTGTACACCACCGCATCTTACAATGGATTCCTCCCTCTCTTGACAATGCATATGCAGGGCATGGTCAGTTTACCAACGTGTATCTACGTATGTATACTGATAATACACCAAATAGCCAAGAAAACCTTATGCTTGTGTCGTAACTGCCACTGAAGACAATTCCTCGCTTCTCACAAAGACAGACGCATCGAACTGATCCTGCATGACCTGTTATCACTGGACCCTTCTCTTTACCCGAGTCACAGTCAATGAAACGAACCTTGCGGTCACGAGAGCCAAGGGCTATCATCTTCCCACTATCAGTGTGTATAATACGGTGGCTGTCCTGTCTAGAATGCACAAAAAAGCACACCAATGAAATTTATTCATGCACAAGACAATGAAGTTTATTTCAATAATGCATGAAAAATTAACAATCTCATTACTTTTATTTACATTTCAGTTCTGAAATGCTGTCAGCTACATCCAAAGATCTTCAAATTAAAGGGAGGATAAAATTCCTGCTGTTTCATCTCCAGCTGCATCACTCACACACTGGTCAGCACCATGACATTGTAAGCACCACAGTAGACATTGCGTTCTTCCATGATGACCTTCCTGGTGACAATGCCACTGTAGGCAGTCCTGAAGCTGATCTCACTTTTGAAATTAGTCTTGATGACCGTGTCTTCAGTTGCTTGAACTTCATGTGTACCTGGGTACAGCACTGGAACCAGCACATCCACATCACTGGCATATAGAGGGTTAGCTGCCTGGGCTGCAGCACCCTGCAAACAGGAAAACAGCAATGTAAAGGTTGGTGACCCTTTACAAAATTTATTTAAAGCTTACTTGTTTTGAAGTTGTTTACAGTTCTTCTAATTAAGTATATCAAATATTTTGTGAAACTGGTAAGACTTTAAAAACACAATGGACACCTGCCACAAAACCCTGCCAAGAGCATACATTTTAAACTATTTATCGGGTCTCAATGAAATATTTGAAAAGTGAAGTGCATTTAAATGGAACATTTTGTTTTAAAGGTGTTCAGACACAAAATAACAAGTACTCTCAACAGCTATTACTATCTATTACAAACTATCGTTTGTTGTGAATGCCTTTTTTTTGAGAGTCTTCATAACATCCCCCCCCCCCCAAAATGCTACCATAGTCTACAAATGTAAGACTTTTTTTTTCGTCTGCTACATAGCTGGAGAAAATCTCTCGGCCAGTGGGTGACGTAATGAGGGGACTCTGCAGATAAGAAACTACTGACTTTTCTTTTGCTGACGTCATGCCTCTCATGCAAATATCACTGTTATCCCATTCTACAGAATCAGCTGCTACAACTTGCAAAAGCTCAGATTCAGGTGGATTTTACTACAGTAGACACAGTTATACTAACATCTGTATGATCAGTTGTTCACCAAACACGAGTATATAGTGAGAAATTTAATTGTGGCTGTGATAAATACCCATATTTAGTGTTTTAGAAGGATTGCTGTGTGTTTTCGCTCTGATGACTATGTGTCCCAGGACCTTAAATATTTGCTGTTGTGTTTATTAAAAAAATTACATAACTGAAAGAGCTTATAATTATGAAAAGACGAAAATTGACAAACTGCTAAATATGACACAGGGATCATGGCCCCAAAAATGAAATATATGTAAATTAATATTAGATATTATTTCATCTTATGCCACACTACATCACACACATATTTACATAAAGTGTTTAGCACTGAACCAGGTATTGACATATGTCATCATTAGATTTGTCCACAATTTTCTTTCAAGTTCACTGAAAAAGTGACAACTCTTTTACAGATCCAAAATGTGTTAAAAAAAGAAAATATTTCCTGATATGTGATTAATATTTTGCATTCCCTTCTTGTTAAATATACCCTGTGTTAAGCTTTGCTAAGGGACAAGTTGACTCTGGGAATGTAGGAGGAAAGATTTTCAACAGAGATATAAGCCCCAATTTAAGTCTCTTGTCAAAACTGTGCTGGACAGGTAAACACTGCAATCATGGGAGGAAATATTTTCACTTGAAATATCTTTCCCATTTTAAGTTTTTTTTTTCTGTCAGCACCATGCAGCACAGCGAAACACTGGGATACTTTTAAACATTCTATGCAGCAGCTATGGACCAAAAACCTTCAACAGCAGTAGATGAGTCAGTTTCCACTTTCTGGCAGTTTTTTTTTTATTCCTCTTGGTTTCAAAAATACAGTGCTGTCAAAAAGCTAAACCCATTATGCTCTCATGCTACTGGAAGCAGTCAAACATGAAATTTAGGTCATTGCCAAAACTGCTGTAACATAATCCCACTACCCCCCCCCCCCACTCCAAAAACAAAATCCCAGGGGTTCCTACTTAAGAGTCGTCAAATTATATATGGCTACCAGTCGTCAAGTTGTGTCTGGCTACCAATTAGAATTTGCTGAACACACCTCTCTCAGCTGTACATTTGCTTTGGAAACAAAACAGGACTTCTTAAGTGCTTTGCTGTTAACCTTCCTGTCTAATGTGAACCCCAGTGGTGAGAATGCCACTCTAAGGTAAAGAACATTCTAGTGGCACTTTTGTTAGAACAGCTGGTGGTAATGCTGTTTTAATTGTTCACACAAGTTTAAAAAATTCAGTTAGTGCTCTAAATACATCTAAGAATTTTCTACTCTTAGAACAAACAGATAGGACTGATGGATGAAATAAATAAATAGAAAAGGTGTGAACACATGTAGATGTTCCACTGCCACTGAATTTACCTGACAAAATGTTACAGATTTTTAAAAAAATGTTTTGCTTTTGGATCTAAACTGGCTTTTGAAATAAATCAATGCAAAGGTGACATGGGTTCATTCTCTTTCTCTCTTGCTCACACACATACATATACACACATGCATGCACACACATGCTCTCTCTCTCTCTCTCTAACACACACACACAGACAGAATGTCTTTTCCTCCTACACAAAAACAGGTCAAGCATGTGTTCTTCAACAGTGGCTTAAAGCTTTTGTCTGGGGTGTACATAAGCTATAACCCTGTTAAAATGGCAGGGAATAAAGGGTCTTTCTTTCTGCACAATAGCACCATTCAACATAACCTGAGAATACACCCCCTACAGGTGAGCTTGTGTCAAAGGACACCATTAAAATGTATCCCATAGAAGATTACTGCCATACCTCAGCTAAAGTTCTCAATCTTCCTGAAGTGGCCAATACCTTCTTTTTCTAAATAACAATAACATTCCAGCAAAATGTAATGTTTTGATTTTTTTATGATAAATGCTCTCAGTGTTTTCCTTTTGATTAGCATAGTAACCTGTCAGAGAGTTAATAACACCACCAAAAATATAGTTTCAACATGCAAAGGAATCTGAAAATGTATACAGAATGAAAACATCTTAGACACGCATGTGCTGCAATCTCAAGAAGTGACATGTATCCGACATAGATGGTTTCTTTCAAAAAATTGTGATTCAGTTTCTTTTCTCATGAGATGTCACTCCATTCTGAATATTTTTTCCATCAACAGTCATGTGTCAAACCCATTTATAGCAAGGTAATGTTACTGCTCATGCTTTTTTCCTAGCAAATGTATTTTGCAGTTGTACCCTGGAGTCAAAGAATATGCAGGCAGTCAAGAATCCAGCTAACAGAATCAGCAGGAACTGTTTTCCTCTCTCTTGAGTGGGGTTATACTAAAATATCAATATATCTCTTATTCATGGGGAACACAATTGTTTTATGGTGGTTACAGGGAAGTGCACCATAGCCCCAGTGTGGATAAATGTTGTCTTTTGTCAACCAGACACAGCCTGGTTGAAAAGTTTCTTTTTTTCAGAATAGAAAGAAGATAGCCAATAAATAAGAAGCAGTCAAACTAGCAAGAGCCAAGCTAATGTGTCTGCAATTCAAAGAGATGATAACTACACTATCAAAGTCTTTATTTGAAATTCTTTTCATTACCATGTTGATTTTTCATAAACAAAAGTACAAACATAAGCTCATACATGCAACCCCACCCCTTTACAAACATGTGGATGCATGCATAAGGACATCAAGAAACAAGTCAAGAAGATAAGGCCAACCCTCATGGGGTTATTCAGCTTTTTTTTAATGCTTCAAGGTTCAGCATTTGCTAGAAGGTTAAGAATGCTTCTTGCTTGGTGGGTGCTGATTTCTGCAGTTAAGCAATCAATTATTTCTCAATTCTCATGATCTTGAGAGCCATACACAGCACTGCTCCCAAGTTTGGAAACTCCCTACACAATACCCCCCCACACACAAAAAATTGTATAGACTCTATTGACCAAGCAGTATGATAAAATTACAGGGAACCTGTATCAGAGGGTGTATGAAAAGACTCGTGCTGACCCACTCTAAGCCTTTTTCAAAGGGTAGGATTGATCCTTCCATATTTCATTCGTGACTTTGTCAATCTCCCTTCTATATGCAGTTGAGGTCTATACTGCACTCTGGTCATTAATTATGTTAGGATTATATTAGTTGGCTATTTTTTAAAACATACATTGTTCATGCATAGCTATTTTCACATTGGCACTAAGCCCGATCCCTGTGCCTACTTTGAGGCATGCAGGTAAAATTAAAAAATTAATCTTTTCTCAAGACTTTGTAATTAAGTTTAAGAAGATTAATTTCAATTATTGCTTATTGTTTGATTTATACATGTTATATTTTAGATTTCATTACATTATCTTTTTATTCCTAGATCTTTCATTTTGAACTCTAACCAGTTTTATTTCTGCCTGTAATATATGAAAAATATTTTTTTGGCTGATTCTTCCTGTTTCCTCTTTCCTTCAGAATTTCAATATTAAAGCTTGTGGATCTATGAATTAGAAAAGGAATAGAACAGAAAAAAAACTTAAAAACAAACAGCTGAAGCCAAGACACATACTTGCATGTTTCTACTTCATTGTCTTTGACTGTGCCCAATTTATAATCTGCATTATTTCAAAGTTTGCATTTCTGATTATGTTGACATTTTTTCAATAATTTATATGGCCATAAGCAGATCACACACACACACACACACACACACACTACACAGCAGTAGCACTTGCATTTACCCAAAATCCACATGCAAAAATTTTCACCTCAAGATGAGAAACTATAAATTTTTATGGGAAGAGGGTTTCCACTTAGAAAAACGATATGTGACACTAGAAAGCTGGAAGGCTGTGCTATTTTTTGAGAGCAATTTGTAAACATACCTGCATGAGCATGACCTCCTCTGTCAAAGACTGGTTGATGAATCGCTCTTGATGTACTTCCTCCACAAGAGTTCGCCATTTCTCGTTCACACACAGAGCATTGACCAGAGACGCCTGGTCCAGAAAACTGAGAATATACTTAGACAAGTTAACTGGCAGGCAGCATATGAAGTCTTTATGCTTTGAAGCACCTGAATATGCCTTGCAGGACATTGGGATGGTAAATGCTGCTGGATCAATTGTCTCCTCATTGCTTTCTGCTCCTGAGTTACCATCTACATCAGTGTGCAATCTATGCAGAGCTGTGGACACAGGGTGTCTCACAATGGCTTTTCCATTGAAAGGGTCATCAGTGACATGCTTGCAGTCTTTCTTGGCCTGGGGTAATAGGTTCAGACCTGGGATTTTTTCCGAGTGGTAGGAATATTCTGTGGTAGCTATGGAGGCTGTTTCTGTATGGTCTGGTAATGGAACTGAAATTACAGCCAAAAAAAAACCCCATACACATGTGGGCTGATTGTTAAGTCCCCTTCTTGACTTGCTCCATTTAGCAATTTTACTTGCCCAAAGATAAAATTTCCTTAATCTAATTTGAAAATACTGAAAGTATGCAAAAACATGTACTTCTCCAATCAGCCAAGTTGTCAAAATTGTATATGCCTAGCCACAAAATTTACTTGCCCAAAGCAAATGTGCAAGCCTTGCACTTAATATTGAAGAAATCTTAAAACACATACTGTAAACTCACACAAAAAACATAAATACTTCTTTTTTAAAAAAATATGTCTTGTACCATGCAAAATGCATGCTCTTTCTCACTCACTCACTCATTCACACACACACAAACCTGTGTGGTCACAGACACGAACAAACTCATGCATGGTTGCATATGCCCCCACATTCACATGTACACTTTATGAAACTTAATACAACTTTTAAAAAATATCCAGGATACCCCAGTCATAGATTGTTAATTACAATCAATCTGAATGCTTCTGTTTTGCAAGATAATCTATGGACACTGAAGTAATATCTGTATTCCAGACACACACCTCACCCCCCAAAAAAACCCTCCTCCTAAAGGCCACTCAGAATATCAGTAAAAATAACCCAACTGACAATCATTAAAGTTTGGTCCAGGAAGAAATGTGATAGCAGTGCATAACCGCTGAGATTCATAAATGGATAAGAAATTGGACATTGGAATAAAGTGCTTGCACATAAAATAGATTTGGGGATTAATTTTTAATCCATTAATTTTAGCATAAGATAACAAAGTCTATGGCAAGTCAAGAATATAAGCTGATATTGATCAATGTGGGCTGTCATCAAGCAATTCTTTGATATCTTATCTTTAAAAGCCTTCTCCTTAAAACATATTTGTACTGATCAAAACAACTTACAGAACTTAAACTAGAACTTTTAAGTGCTTGTTGTAAGGTATTCTGCATAATTATTTTGAATAATTTCCTAGTGTTTGGAAGCTGGTGGATTTATATATTGTCATCTGACATATGAGAATTGCATGTACCGAAAATCTACTGCAGCTAAGTCTTTTTTTTTGTTTGTTTGTTGTTTTTGTTGTTGTCGTTTTTGTGTCGTCCTGATGAAGGGGTAGTGCCTTGAAACATGGAGATTGTCTTTGTCTTTGTTCTTTTTTAGCTTGGTCCAGTTCCCTTGTTTTAAATTTAATTTGGACTTTCCTCTTTCTCTCTCTCTCTCTCTCTCACACACATTTAAAAAATTCTCTCACAGCTGAGCATCAGAACGAGACAACGGATGAACAAGATCCTCTCTCTCTCTCTCTAATAGTTAACTGTACCTGATGTTCCAACTCCTTTTTTTCTCTCAAGGGCAAGGAGCATTTTGACTTGCGCGTGCAGAAGACTTAGAAGATATGGATCACACATCTGTAGTAAACCAAACACAAAGTTAGCTTTTGACCAGTAAGGCGCTTGCACAAACCAGTCCCAGCTGGATGTGATGAACTGCAAAACAGCTTCTTCATTCAGAGCCCTGTCTGCACTCAAAGTCATTGCATCACTCTCCAAACTTGGCTGAGTTCGTACTCTTGCATACATAAAGTCCTTTGTTGCCACTGCCTGCAGGAGGGAAACCATTTGCTCCAGAAGGTCAGTACTATGCATTCTCCGCAACAAGCCTAGCATGAACTTTTTCTTGGAAAAATCACCAAGCCGGAAGAACCACTCTTTCACTTCTATCAGCCTGAGGTTCAGCTGGCATGTCTCACACTGACCACATGTAGTGTTTTTCTCTTTGTTTATACATCGAAGCTCATAGGCTTTGCCCAGATTAAACTCATACTGTTCTACATTATTGCTGGAATGCTTCATTTCAACACTCTCCATTACTGGAGCACTGGAGCTCATATAGTTGCAAACTTCAAGCATGATGAACTCGATCTGATGAATATCAGCTGGTGAATGTGTCAGAAAAAGCTGGTTAGTCTGGTATATAAAATTGCTCCATTAGGTCATCACTACAGTAATCTCCTGAAACACACGGGTGCACAAAGGCACACACAGAGGCATGTGGATTCATGTCAACATGTATCAAAACAAACTATGTAGCTGATATTGGAACCACTCATTTTTGAAACAATTGAAATTAAACCATAGAATGTATTTTGTTACATAACTCTGAGTCAATCAGCAAACAGAATAAAGAGACCCTGAAAACTAAAACTGGATAAAGGTATGCCTCCAAAGTATTTTAAACTCATAATCCAGCATATATCTGCATTGCAGTTAAAATAATAATAACAATGATAGTAAATAGCCTCACCAGTGTTACAGACTACAACTGAACAAAAGAAGCATCATTGCAGTAATTTAATTGTAGCTTTCTAATCACAGTAAAATCAATCATTTTCCTGAAAACGGCAGACCCCTATCATTTTGACGCCAATGAAAGATTAAACATCAATAACTCACCCTCTGCACACTATCAGTATTTCCTGTCAGTACTGTTGCCCCGGAGGGTATGAGCGTTTTGATCGGAAACAATATTCCGGTGGTGGCAGGATTAGTCAATTCACATGCTGAAAGCTTCTCCATTGGACGCTTGTCCCCTAGGCGACAGGGTTTGTTTGCAAGTACTCTAAACATTAAGTAGTGTCCCCTGATATTCACAAATCCGCATCTCGCACGTTTTCTTTACTTTTTCTTCATTAAAAGCACAACAAATGTTAAGAATAAAATTGAAGAGCTAGTTTTAGGATTGTAACGACAATAATAGTACTAAAGCAGACAGTTTTAGCTCTAAAAATTCAAGCTAGTCACTGAACAACTTTTGTGAAGAAAGTAGTAGTCTCCCCTGATGCGCCGAACTCGACATTCCTACAAAATTTCCCCTTCATTCAGGCTTATAGCCTATTAATTCAAGCCATCATAAGATAAAGTTAATCTTATTTACGTATATATCACTGCAGATATTGTTCTATCATATTTTCTATTAATAGAATGATTTATGTCTTTCGACAGTATCATTAGCGTCGTCTGCTACTCTTTCGCCAAAGAGAGGCTGCGCTCTTAGCAACTAAAGGCGCCCGGATATTGCTTGCCAAAATGGAAGGTTTGATGTTTGTTTTCGCGGTCAGTAAGTGATCGTTTAGGGGGAAGAAAAGAATGTAACAAAAAACACTAATCGTACGCTACGGAAGGACTGCCACATTCGAAATAATGTTACTATTCTTTTCTGTTATTGTTAAGCACCATTGACATTTGTGAACTTCAAAAATGGCATTAGAACGTGCAAAGGTGAGGCGGCTCAATTTCAGCATTTGTTGTTTAAAAGATTTATTTTAATAATCGAACACTATAACTTAAGTATTCTTTTTCTCGGATTTTTTCCCTTGTACAAAAACTGCAAACCTATCTTAAGTTAGTCATGCTTCATATATTACCCGATAAGTTTATCGGCCTCGTGCGTTAAATATTTTAACGTTATTCGATCAGCAGGTCATGTTTAAATCACGTTGAATTTTGTCGGCAGGCTTTACGGCAATTTATGAAATTCTCATTTAGGTCGGTATTGACTTAAAAGATCGTGTTACTGAGCTACTTTTTAAATAAAAAGCTTAAAACTACAATCAGATTTGGTTCGGTTGTGAATGTGCGCGTAAGATACAATATTGCAAGATATTTTCATTAACCACGTACACAATAGGATTTTGCCTTTACGTTGCAAAAGGAAATACTTGCGCTACTTCATAACTATAGACCAACCACACAATGTACAAATATATATACTACACCCACAACACCCATTCCTCCTATTACCTGCACATCTTCTGCATTCACTAGTCAGGAAATTACTACCTGAATCCAGAGGCATGCTGAGCACTGCACGTGGACAAAGACTAAAGCAAAAGTAAACAGTTGTGTCTGTCGATGGTCTGAAGTGCTTGCCTGAGGGGTGAGAGATGAACAGACCTACAGTTTGCTGTGGGAATGGTCCTGGAAACTCAGTTTTTTTTCCAAATAAACATGCTTCAGGAACATAGAACCCTCTGATGGAAGGAACAGCAGATAATCTTTGAGGCTTTCTTGACAATATCTTCTGTAGCTGGTTCTTTTCCTTTATGGTGACAAAGTCATACCAGGTCATAACAGAAAACCACAAAGTGCCTTCAGTTAATGCCCATTAGAACGGACCGATAACCTGCTTTGGCAGGTGAAATTTACGTAGTAGTCTCAGAAGGTGTAACTGCTGCTGACACTTCTTGACAATGGCAGTAGCATTCTCTACCCAGCTTAGGTCACTGGAGATCCCAGTTAGAGGAATTTAAATGAGGGAATCTGGTCAATATCTGTTCCATTAATATGCAGTGAAAGAACAGCACATTTTTTCTCCAGACATTCTGGCTTGAATCATAGGAATGATTGACAGCACATACTTTGCTTGAAACAAAATCATTTATTTGATTGAGATAATAGATAAACGTCATCATATACAGTTTGTACCAAGCTGGACAAGAAATTGTTTTAAGAGTTTGTGGGTTTTACTATACTAAGAAGAAGATTAGTGTTGTTACATACTCTGTTAAACTACCGCCAAGCATTTTGTTTCTCACTGGAAGCTAACAATTGATCAGTACATGTTTCCGACCTGAACCTCAGTGCAATCAACCTCAGTGATGTACTTCAACATAATAAACCTCAATATAATGTGCAGATGATAGAAACACCTTTTCAGAGCTGCAGCAAAACCAGGGGCCTTCCAGGCCTTCCTCCTCTGCCTGCTGTGGCTGGGAAAGAACCATCAGACCTCTACCAGGTAATGGCTGATAAATGATATCTCCTCGTCAACAGAATCACACTTAGTGTTTTTGACTGCTCCATTTCACCTTGTTATATTTATATTGTTAAAATTTAGGAATGGCTGATAAGTGATATCTTCATATTAACAGAATCGCACTTAGTGCTGAGTACTCCATTTCACCTTGTATTTGTATTGTTAAAAATTAGAGTTTTACTGTCAGCACATTATTAAGGAAGATAATGAATGTATTAGTCAGCTTCCTTTGCAGCAATATTATTAGTGATCTTGGAGTAAGTGTGCAGCAGTGTAATCTAGTTAACCCCACACTTTGACTTTAAAAGAAGTTTGTTGCTGTTTCTCTTGTGTAGATTGTTCTCCGCAACAGCGAGCATCCACCTATAATGAAAGGTACGTCATGGACATTGGCATCACCATTCAAGGAACAAAAATATCATCGCACACCGAGTGAATCTATAGCCAACAATTACACACCATCTGCAAGCGACCTGAAACTCAAAGACCTACCAAAGATTGCAAGAGCCAAGACAAAAGGTGATTTTACAAAAGTTATAGTCATAAAGTGATTTAAAATGCCACCTTGGCTTCATCCTGTTCTGTAAGATTGCTAACTGTGCCTTCATGTTATTAGTTGTGAGTAGTAATCAATCACATCCATTTTCTTCTTTAAAAAAGTACATATAACTATACTTTAAACATACATAATTAAGGCACATGGGAACACAGAAGTGTAAATTATGGACGTTTATTTATATAACAGCTTTAGGAGAAAAAAACCACATTGAACATTGCAACTGCAAGTATATCACCATTAAAATTATTATCAGTTGCTGTTGGTACCATTGTTTTCATTATCATCATCAAAAGTAACATCACCAACCACCTTGTCATCATCATAGTCAAGAGGACAGTCATCAGTATCATCATTACCATCATCGTGGTCATCATCAACATCACTGCTGCGAGATGCATCAATTTGTAATATATTACCACAGTGTGATTTGACTTTCAGTGAAAAGGCTTCCTTCTGTCCAGAAAAGGGGTGGGTTGTTTTGGCAAACTGGGCTCTATTCATTTCTATATTACTTGCCAGACCCTAGCTTTCCATTGCTGCAGTGTTGTTTGCTCTTCTGAACGTGTCGCATTCATTTCTGTAAGCTGCTTAGACCCAGGGTCCTTTAGATTTCTCTAATAGATCCGTACAGTTTACAGTTGACCAGATTTCAGCATAGACATTTGCCAAGCTAGAAATATTGCAATGTTCCTTGTTTTACTTCTGCATCTTCTTTGAGTTTATAATAGCTGAGTATCATTTTATCAACTATGGCACATGGTACTCTGTGGCATTTATGAATGAAGGAAGTAAATGTATCTCTACTGTGTGAAGTGTTTTTCTTGTTCACAGGCTATTGTATTAATTAGATTAAATAGCAGATAAAACATATGTAAGTCCTAGGTGGCAGTCACCATCATGAACCACAAAGATGAACTTTTTGAATATGTTGCTGCTGTTGTCATAGTAAGTAAATCCTTCATGGGTGTGATGATGACAGAAGAAATATAGATATTGAAGTTAGGAAAGGAACGTCTCTGGATAACAGTAACTCATAAAGTAAAAAAGGAAAGTTTCTTTAGAAACAAAACCAAGCCCACTGTTTTGAACTTTTAATTAAAGCTTTGATAACAACATAGTACTACACAGACTTGACATTATGGTCAAGCTTTTCACATTTAGGGAGGTACAGTAGGGGGACAACAAAGGAACTTAACCAAGCAAAGTCTACAACAAGGACATGTCTATGTTTCAGGGCATTACCCCTTTATCAGGACAACACGTAGACATGTCCTTGGTATATATTTTGCTTGGTTCAGTTCCTTTGTTGTCACCCTACATTTTATCCCCAAGCAGCAGTCTCTTGTTTTCTTCCCACTGAGGTACAGTAGACTAAAGACCTTTCTTAACTGGACAAATATGTGTCCTACTTTGCCAAATCTGGCAGTAGACTAAAGGCTTTTTTTTAATGGACATGTAAGTCTCATTTTGCTAAATCTAGTCACGTGCATAACATGCACAATATACAAGTTTGCCAAAGTGTTAAGAAAAGTGTAAAAAGTGTGAGGTTTAAATTTAGAAGGATCATCATGAAATCTTACTTTTGTTTAATTAATTTTTTTAGCTCAAATCCTATAGGAAGGTAACTATGGGATTGCAAAGCATGAATACTTTTAAGTGCTAAAATATGATATTTTGATAATTTATGTTGCATTGATTCCTTTACACCGACCCACCCACAATCCCAACCATGCATCCACCCACTCATTTGCTTGCTCACTCAAGCTTAATCGTGCTCATTCATACCCAGCCAACCACCCACCCACTCACTTGCTCACCCACTGACATGCAGACTGTACCTCCCTTTCTCTCGCATTCTTTCTGCTTCTCATGCACATGTTCTTGGTCATTGCCAGCCTGTGTTATTTTCAAGCTTTTTCCCCCATTCCACTGCAGTTGGTGTTTATGTTTCTTTGCATGAATTTGTTCGGACTCAGGGTGATGTGTATGTGTCTTATGCCTATTGATGTTCTGGTTTGAATGCACATCACTTGGCACAGAGTCAGAGATACTGCTGTTCAGATTAAGCACCAACATCCAGCGCATGAATTTTGAGACAGGAGAGGATATTGTGTCTAATATGCAGATGACTTAGTTGTTTCTATAATATTAATAGGTAATAGTTAAACATACTGTAGATCTTCATGAGATTTGCATTATCTAGATTTCTTTCCACTACATTAGCAACTTGCAGATCTCATCTAAAGAAAGTTTCTTTTCAAACTCAACATGGATATATAAAGGTTTTAAGATGTACCTCAAGCTCATGTACACTGTACGGTGTACCTTTCTTCAGTGAAGTAAATGGGCACAAATGAGAATGATGATAGTTCAGAGAAATTCAGTTGCTGATCATCTGCTCATGAAAACTATTAATATCTAGTAGTGCTAATGCTCAATTGAACCCAAGAATGAAAGATAAAATGCTGTGAATTAATCTGCACCATTTAAAATTAGATTTGGGAATTAATCTGATATGTCCTTTTTTTAAAGTTGATGGTTTGACCAAAAGTCTTCCAAACGCTGAGGCCCTGCAAAGATTTAAAACAACATTGGACAGAGGACTCTACCGGTAAATATTATTCCTATATGTGTGGGGTTTTTTTTCGTCAGAGCAGGGAGGTTCCTTGGAGAGAGTTACAATAATTCTGCAGAGTGCTTATGAAGATGTTGATAGAAAAATTAGGAGAAAATACAGTTAAGAAATAAGATCAACCATTATTGCTTTAATTTTTAAGATAAAAACACCTTTTTCTACCCTACTCTATCCCAACCTGCAGAAAATAAGAATGACTTTTTAGAATGGGAAAAAAGAATATTATCTTTTCAGCACTTAAATGTAATAAATGTAGTGTATTACTTACATGTTTATACTTATATGTACACTGTATGGTGTACCTTTCTTCAGTGAAGTAAATGGGTACAAGGCCTTGCCAGCTCCACCATTACCAGAGGTTAGTCAGTTGCCCCCCAGCCGGCCGCTGACACCTACAGAACAGATTGATATCATGCTGGCCATTGAGAGTGAAGATCAGTTTGACACCAGTGTTCCGTCAGAGAGGGACAGAGAAGTAAGCATTGATGCTATTCACCATTTGCTTTTTCATGAGTTTGTCTTGTGTGTTCCGTCACACTTAGACTGCACAAAAGGCGGGGAAAGGTAGAAAGATGATATAGTGACTGAGTGGTGTGGACTTTCTACCAACTGTAGTCCGCTAACAACACTGTTATTAGAATTCTTGACAATCCAGAAGCCTTCACAATTCTTATCGTTGCAGAGATACTATTACTACATCCAGAAGGGAGTCCAGAAGACTATGTTGGCAGGCCAACCTCCTGAGCAACTGCAAGCCATTCTGCACTTGGTGCCAGAGAAGTATTTGACCAGTTCGTTTCTCTCAGGCCTGCGAGACATGCTGGTTGAAGAAATAGATCAAGACTATGACTTCAGTTCTCGCAAGGCTATAGGTTTGTGGGAGCACTTTAAAGTAAAAAAGACCATTCTTGCAACTTTTATTTTTATTGTTTGTTGTTGTGATCAACATTTTGTCCTGTTTGTGTGGATTGAAATCAAAACTTTTTATAAAGACATAATATTTCAAATGGTATAGGCAGTATGGTGTGTTTATGTATGTCTACAAATGATGTAGGTAGTATGGTGTGCTTATGTATGTCTACAAATGAAGTAGGTATTATGGTGTGTTTATGTCTACAAATGATGTAGGCAGTGTGGTGTGTTTATTTCAGTATGTGTCTACAAATGATGTAGATAATATGGTAGGTTTATGTCTGTATGTGTCTACAAATGATATAGGTAGCATGGTGTGTTTATGTCTGTATGTGTTTACAGATGATGTAGGTATTATGGTGTGTTTATGTCTGTATGTGTCTACAGATAATGTAAGTAATATGGTGTATTTATGTACGGATCTAAACAAACTTAAAGGCCATGTTGCTTCCAGTTGACTATGTTCTGCAAGATCCAGAAGAGAGACAGCGCCTGTTTATCAAGTGGATTCCAAAACCATTTCCACAGAGGTAACAAGATAGGCTCTGAAATGCTTTGAAGTTTAACAATTGAAATTTATCAATATAGCCATTTCTCTATTATCTTCATACTATCTTGAGTGGGTCCTTAAAGCGTTGGGAAAATGGCCAACCTTTAGCATGGCTGTAATAAAGGAACAGACTCAGTATTAGCATAAGTTTTTTTAGTATCACTTTCTTGCTTGATCTGTATGAAGCAACAGTGAATGCTCTAATCTGGCCTCTGGATTGTGCACAGGGTGGTCCGTGCCCCTGTGCCGTGGCACAACACTTACAAAGACATGAAGACCTACAATGAGTCTCACCTCTTCATCACTAATCCCATCATGCTGAAATTGCAGCATCTCTGGTTCAACCAGTAAGCAGATTCATTTTAACAATAAGCCTTTGCCCAGCTGGACAGAAGATGACAATTTTCTGCACATAAGATGCCTCAGTTCATAGTGTAGTAAATAAAGTACGTCAGCATTCGTGGTAACAAGTGATTTCCATTGGTTTTATGCTCAACAAGAGTTTTTCACAGAGACCCAGTTGACAAATGTTATGATCTTCGGATGTTCGACAGACAAATATTTTAAATTTTGAGTTCTTTCATTTTCTCAATTTTTGTTCATGTTTACCAAAGTGCCTTTTTAAAAAAAATCAGTCAGATGGACTTTTCTCGTGTTCGCCAGGTTTGGTCACCTGCGTTTTGTCAATCTGAGCAAGCTGTTGGCAGCCGATTTGCCCCTTTTACCTCAAGAGTTTGAGTCACAAGTGAAGAGTCAGTGCTGGGAGGCACATGAACATCTTAGGAAGAGGTGTAGTCCTCTGTTTTTGTTTTGTTGAGACTCACACTTTTCCTGCTTCTTTCCTCACTCACCCATCTTTTTTTCTTCTTTCCTTTTGTCTTGCCATGTCTGTATCTCTTGTGCTGACTGACCCACCCTCCACTTCATTCACCCACCTCTCTCTCATGCATGTACATGTACTTACACCTGCACAAAGAATTGAGACGATGGAGCATTTGTTATGAGGCCTGCCCTGTCCTTTAATTTCCACTGACTTGAAACTATGCTGTTGCTGGGTGATGCTGCATCATGGCTAAATGCGATTGTCTGTGAGCGGGTGTGTTGTGTGTTTATGTGTGTGTGTGTGTGAGAGAGAGAGGTTGGTGTTGCCTGTGGTTCATCTGTTTGCTGTGTGGGTGTAACTTGAATTTCAATTATTTTTCATGATTCATGTTTTTTGTTTACTTTTCTTAATGGTAATTGGTGTAAAGCACATTCACCCCTTTGGGAGAAAGGAGTTGGAAAAGAATGCTTCATTATCATTGTTGTTGTTGTTGACAACTTGCAGCTAACACTATGCACCATCCTGGACCTACTTGGCTCTTGTGCCACCCCTAATTCTAACTTTGGGTGTTCACATTTGCTTGTAATTTTATAATAATAATAATAGGGAATTTGTAACGTGCAGTACCCTACCTCGCAAAGGGCAGGCACGCAGTGCCTGACAGAATACATGTAAACACCCACGGACACAGACACACACTAATGCAATACAATAATCAACCAGTCATGAGCAGATGAGCAGAGCAACTAGCTGAGATACTGCATAAACAGGTGTGATTTGAAACCTTTCTGTGATTTTTTTCAAAGAATATGTCACATAGCCACAGGAAGCGTTATTGGAAAATTCTGGACACATTCATACATCCTGCACAAATTAATGATCAAAAACACGTAGCACTCCTGAGCAAATGAAACATGCATGGAGGAGAATTTCATCAACTATTTTTGTGTGCCTGGGACTGTTGTCTGAAGTATGAGATCCATTGGCCTGGTGGTTTCATGTGAGCATAAAACGAGATACAAAACGATTTAAACCCTGAAGGCAACAAAAAATGTATTTATTTCCTGGTAGCTGGATACCCTCCTGTGCCAAGCTGTTTATCGACCACCAGGAGTACTGGCAACATCTGGTGCCACCAAACGAGGATGACTCCACGCAGCTGGTGAAGGAGTTCTTCTCGTGTGTGGCGGCGGTCATGTCCAGCCAGCTCCGCTCTATGGTCATCAGCTCTCTCATCGACTTCCTAGCGTTCTTTCAGCTCCACCAGGTAATGGTGCTGAAGACTCTTACACTCAACCTGCAGCAGGTTTGAAGGCCAGCACTCTAACCAGCCATCTGTTTTCCCGGTGCTAAGCCTGTGGTGCAGCATGTAACCTTTCTTTCATATTCCTCTACAAATAGCCACATAAGCTTGATAACTTGATGCATTTACTGGAATCCACCCTTTAACACCCTCCCTGCCCCCCTCCCCAAAAAAGGGAAGGAATGAAAGAGGACTTCTAATTCCTTTGATATTCTTTTCAGTTTGGTTTTTTGTTTGGCTTTGCTGTATGTACACCCTTTATCCTCATGCAGTTCTTCATGGGGATTTTTTCTGTATGTGCATTGTACAAGGCATTCGGCTGATGTTAACACAATATCTATGTCTTTCACAGGCTGGCAATGATTTTGGCGAGGAGTATGATGAGCTTCAGTACGTGATGCCACAGGTGATGATCATCAAACTTAAAGTTGAGGAGCCAAAGATCATCTTTGAACCTCCCTTCAAGGAGATTCGGGACATCATCCTGCGTTGCTTTTCAGAAATCATTGCTAGCGGAGATGGACTTAGCAGGGTGAGCAGCTTCAAGCGGAAAAAGAAAAATGATTTTATAATTCAAGAGATAGTTCTAGAGATCTGAACTGATTCTGAACCACTTTTGTCTATAGAATGATCACTGATGATTTTAACCAGGGGAACAACTACTTCTTTGTTGTGAAGCTAGTGCAACTTATCTTCAAAATGATCTGTGTGGATGCCATGGCTGTAAATCTGTCTTCCTGATGAAGAGGTCCCACTTGAATTACTACTGGGTCTGTGGACAGGTTGAATGTGAGCTGTTTCCTGACATGCGAGGCCAGCGTCTCCTTCTGCGCTCTGTCAAGATTGAGGAGACTCTAGTCACTGATTACGTTGACAAGGCCATGGAAATTTTCAAACTGAACACAGCTGGACCTACCAAGTAAGAAGAAGTTCCTTATTTCTTTACACGCATGTCACACATCTTGAAATCTACGCAGACAGGGCCTAGGATTAGGAATACTAACAGAAACCAGGTGCCAGGAACAGATGTTGGTCTGGAAGAGACAAATTGCAGCCTCTAATGGGGCAGAAACATGAACAGGAACAGAATGATGTCTTAGGGATAGAAAGGGACATTCTCAGTCCTTGTTTGGATTCAGTTGCATTAATGTATAACTAATAACACAGATGTTGCTTACAAAAGTGAGAGCCATGCACAAGGAGAGAAAATGAACATGTAGATTTAGGAGGTTTTTCAAGCATAGCAACAACCATTGTCTGAACTTCTTTTCTTGCATACAGATATCTGAATGTGTATAAGAAGTACTCAGACCTATTAAACAACAAGGCTGACCAGGATGTGTCTGCATTTCTACGAGAACCACACTCCATACAAGCTTTTAAACAGGTCAGTGCCAGTGGGCGGACGTGCATTTCTCCTCTGTGATTATGACTTGGTTCATATGTGCTCTGTAAATGTGTTTAGAGAATTTGAACACTGTTAAGAAGCAAATCCCTTACTGTAAATTGCTTCACGAAATTGTTTTGTCGGGGCAGAAAATCCAAGAGTACCAGCATCTGAAGGAGGAGATAATGCTGCTGCGAATTACTGTCCCCCTTAGCATGTTCTGCCTGGACTGTGTTCAGCTAAACAATGAACTGGCCCTGCGCTCACAGCGCCTCAAGGAACGACTCGTCACATTTGAGGTGGATGAAAACCGGGATCTCAATCGATCGTAAGTTCCCCTACAGTCTTGTTGATTTTTGATAGGTCCACTGAAATCTTTCTTATCATTAGAGAAATTGCTTAGAAGGAGAATTCCAATTTTTTTGCCAGAAGCTGTAAGTTGGCATTTAAGTATATCAAAAAAATCTGTTACTTTGATATGAGATGGTTATAAAAAAAATTAGAGCATATAATCAAAAATATCGAAAACATTATTAAAAACATCTAGAAAAAATGAAGGGATGATTTTATAAGAGTGAGGGTATGCATCTTTTGCATAATATTTTGTGACCTTTCCAGAATCTGCAAGAGGTACGATGAGATGGCTGACAGAGTGGGCAATATTCCCGATGCCACCAAGGAACTTGTTGAGGTTCAGCACTACCTGAGACAGGTAAGTCTGTCAGCATTAATCAGCTCTTCATCGAAATAGACATCCCTTTTCCAGAGTATTTTTGAATCAATATATGTATTCATCTACAGTCATTGCCTCAATTAGTGTTTTACAGATTCTGTATGTTGTTGAGTCATTCATTTTGCAAAAGTTCTTTGTCACAGTGCCAAGATGTCACAGTCTATAAGCTGAAAGATGAGATTGAGGAAGCGGCCAGCAGACTCCTTTTTCTTCTCGACTATGCCATCTTTCCTTGTGAGTCCTTTACCATTTAAAAGGCATTTTGGATGTTATTTTTGCCACCTTCAATTTTTTTTGGTGTTTTTTTTTTCCTTCAGACAGTTCTGAAGAAGACAGAATATTCTGTATAAATTTCTAAGAGCATGCAACTTTCTTTGAACTTGCAGTCGAAGACATCAAGCTAAATAGCACAGTGTTCCACTGGCCAGGGCACATCAGCACCGTGTTTGAACTGAGTAACAATCGCATCCTGAGCAAGCGAGAAAACTTGGAGGAGGACCTCAGAAAGAGGGTCTCAGTATTTGAGGACAGGCTCGCTGACTTCATGAAGGAAGTGGACTCTTTCAAGAAGAAGGAAGTGAGATGGTTTTTAGTATTGCACAGTGTGCTTATTTATATTAACATGAATCATTCCACAAATGGGTGGCCCCGTGAAATATGCACAAAATCTGTTTCCCATCCTTTTCCTTTTTTTATCTTTCTTGCAACACTACCCCCCCCCCCAACCCCACTACCCACCATGCAACTGTACGCATGACTTCCCTTGCTGCCACTTTTTAATGTGAGTCTCTCATCCCAGCAGTTTTACCCCATGTTGGACTGTCTACTTCTTTCTGCTTCACCCAGCTAAGTGCCTGTTTTTTGTCTTTGCCTTCATCTGTTTCTACCTTTATTTGTCTTTGTCTCTATCAGTTTGTGCTTGTGTTCTCCTGATGAAGGGGTAATGCCCCGAAACGGTTGGCGTTCTGTGTTGTCTATCATTTAGTTTAGCTTGGCTCAGTTCCATTTTTGTTAAATTAGTTTCCTGCAGTCATTGGGATATGCAGGCACATGTGTATATTCTGTGACAGTTCATGAGCAGCGATGAAATGAAGTCCAACGTGGAAACTCTAGCTCGACTGACAACCTGCCTGGAAGCAGCCAGAGATGAGCTTCAGCAACTTAATGAAGAGGAAACTTTGTTTGAGTGGGAGGTTTCGGACTTCCCTCAGCTTCAACAGATGTTCATCATGAAGGAGCCATACGAAAAACTTTGGAATACTGCATGGAGCTTCACACAGAAAAATGAAGTCTGGATAAATGGTAACAATACTCTGATGGAAGCGAGATTTCTCATGCTTGCAGTGACTTGGATTATTTGTGTGCACTGTAACGTTTGTCTGACTTTCGCCTGTCTTGCTGGTTATGTCTCTTTCATTTTCTCTTTCTCTCATACCCATATTCATGCCTTTAAATGGATGCTGACACAAATGTAACTGCAATCACTACTCACACCTTACATGTAATCTATTTACTGCTCCCCTTCTTTGGCTGTTATAGGTAACTTTTATAGGTAACTGTTGAGGATCTGCCAAGTTCCTTTCTTTCGGCCCTCTCTTTGCTATGTGTTTGGGTATGGTAAGCTCCATTGGTCACATGCGTCTGCATATGGCTATGTTGAGCGCTGCCAGTACCTTTGTTGGAGTTATCCTTCGGTAACTGTTATAGGTAACTGTTATAGGTAACTATTATAGGTAACTTTTATAGGTAACTGTTATAGGTAACTGTTATAGGTAACTGTTATAGGTAACTGTTATTGGTAACTGTTATAGGTAACTTTTATAGGTAACTTGTGACCATAGCAGTAAAATAGAAATAACTTTCAATGTCGTTGTATGGTTACCTTAACTCAAAGTGCTAAATTTCCTATTTAGCAAACCCTAAGTGCACCTCCAACAAATTGTAACCTATCCCTGGTAAGGCCTCCTATGGTGCATGCACACTGCTTAAGTTGCAGGTGAACATGCACATATTTCATCTATCCCTTAGTCTTTTTCCGGGCAAATTCAATATGGAAGGTTGTGTTTCACTGTCTCCTCTCCCCTGACTGCCTGCCTCGCTAGTCGCTGCACCTGTTATTCAGGGAAGTACACTTTCATGGTACCTCTTATGGCTTAAGCTTTAATTTTGTGCTTGGTGTTTTAAGTTAGCTGACTGTGCAGCACAACTGTGCTTGAATTCTGTCACATGTCTTTCTGCTTGTGAGGCTTAGTCTTTCAAGTGCATGTGCATGCCTGTAATGGCACGGTAACATAGCAGTAAAAAATAACTTTTTTTTGCCTCTTTCAAATTATAGGTCCATTCAAAGACCTGAATGCAGAAATAATTGACCAGGAAGTGTCAGACATGTGGCGCACGATGTACAAGCTGACTAAAACATTCACTGATCAGCCAGGCCCTCGTCGTATCGCGGAAAGCATCAAATCCAAGATTGACAAGTTCAAAAATCACCTGCCCATTCTGCACACTATCTGTAACCCAGGCATACGTGACAGACACTGGGATGCTGTAAGCAGAAGTTTCTAATTCTGGGCTTTATAAGTTTTGATGTCACTTCGTGATAATTTCTGTATTTTAGCCATGGTGCATTGTGGCTCACTTCAGTTCTCCGTATGCATTTTTTGGTCTGCAAATATAATAATAAAATAGTAACTTGACGTTCAGGTTAAGAACATTTCTTTTTACTAGCAGAATCTGACGATGTATTTTAACAAACAGATGAGCGACATAGTGGGTTTTGATATCAGACCACAAGAGGACACATCTTTGCATACAATGCTGGAATATGGCCTGAACAAGCATCTCAGCAAGTAAGTAAAATTCATTTACATATTTTTTAATATTCATCAATAATCAGCCATCAGTTGTCAACATCATCATTTCTTTTTTTTTAATACCCTTCAAAGAAAATGGTCGTGGGTGGGGAATCTTCAAAATTGTACAACCTGAGTTCTATTTTCCCCAGGCTGGAGGAAATTGGAGCAGCCGCAGCTAAAGAGTATTCCCTTGAAAAGGCAATGGAGAAGATGAAGTCTGACTGGAAGGACCTGAATTTTGAGATGATCCCATACAGAGACACAGTCAGTGGCCACCCGTGGTCCTTTTTTGTTAACCAGACCAGAAGCCTTGCACCGTGTGGGAGACTAGTTGCGGCTGCCTTGATCCATTACGCGAGGACTAGCTTGTAATAATAAAATGAATAGTTGGAAATGATAGGCGGCAGCAGTTCCTGGTGTTATTCTATATTTAAACTTACTTTGAGATAGCATTCCACATTTTTGTCCCTTTTTTTGTTGGAAGTTACAATGGTAATAGTCTGGTTGAAGTGTTGTGTTACGAGCTCAGCTGAAATTAGTCGCTCGTGGCTGACTTAAAATTGTGTGGCTCAAGGCATGAACTACATTAGTATTGTCTTTGGCAGTGATCGCGCATGCATTTATACACACTTGGTAATAACAGCATGAGTGGGTTGCTGCGCCAAGTCCTTTCAGACTTACACCTCTTGCTTGCAGCGGCCTAAGCAAATGTCATTTACATGTAATAGTTAACTAGCTTTTAAGCATATTGAGGCAAACCAGGAGGTGTGCGATGTCCATCATTTAAAGAAATGGGAATGAGAAGAAACATTACATTTTAATAAGTTTAATAATTGGAGCAGTTTTTTTTTCTCCTAGGGTGTGGCCATCTTGTCTGCAATAGATGACATTCAGCTGCTGCTCGATGACCACATTGTGAAAGCACAGACCATGCGGGGCTCGCCTTTCATCAAGCCCTTTGAGACGGAGATGAAAGAGTGGGAAGAAAAGTTGGTTCTCATGCAAGACATCCTGGACGAGTGGCTGAAGGTGTGAAACCCACCACAACTGCTTTGTCTGGTCCCATAGTTCCACTAATCCCCGAGCTGAAGCTAGTCACTGAAGTCAGAGTTTACAATAGAGTGGCCAAGGGTGTAAAAGGCATCAGGAACAGTTACCCAACACAGTGCAAAGAAGTATCAATTTTATATAAGCATCTAGTGATTTGAAGTTAACTAAAATACACGACTTTTTAAAACAGTTTTGACCACTAAAATATATGAAAAATCAACCTTTGTCTCAATGGGCATTGCATTTCTCTCCAAACCCAGGAGTGTGTTGAGCCTAAGAACACAAGTCTTCTTACAGCTGTTTCTCAGCTTGAGTTCCACTGTGCTTTCAGTGTCAAGCCACCTGGCTGTACCTGGAGCCAATCTTCAGCTCCGAGGACATCATGGCACAGATGCCTGAGGAAGGCCGTAAGTTTGGCATCGTGGACTCCTATTGGCGTGACATTATGACAGAATCCATGAAAGACAGAAACTGTCTGGTAGCCACAAGCCAGAACAACATGTTGGGAAGGCTAAAGGAGGCCAATGTGCTGCTGGAGGAGATCCAAAAGGGTCTGAATGCTTACCTGGAGAAGAAGCGATTGTATTTTCCCAGGTGAGTTACTAATACCAGCCTCTTATACAGAACTTTCCTGCAGCATTTGGTAATGGATTAAAAAAAAAGAATTGTAGTAGACATCCCAGAAAAGTTTTAATGAACTGTTGGGAAAATGAGCTACTGTGTCCACAGAATCCTCAACGATAGCCTTTTTATTGCTGATGCAGATGAGAGTAGTAGCCGATAGACCTTTTGATTTATCTGCTCTTGTTTCTTGTGCATACTTGTCCATACTGCTAATAACTATATTTGTGTGGGTTTATTTTGTCCGTATTTTTCCAGGTTCTTTTTCCTGTCCAATGACGAGTTGCTAGAGATCCTGTCAGAAACCAAGGACCCACTTCGGGTGCAGCCGCACCTCAAAAAATGCTTTGAAGGCATTCACAAGCTGGAGTTCACAGAGCAACAGGAGATTGTGGGCATGATTTCAGCTGAAAAGGAGACTGTGCCTTTTGTGAATAAAATCTTCCCAGCAAAGGCCAAGGTAAGGAGTCACTTGTATGTTTCTTTTTCTAAAACATGTTTTCGAATCTTGTAACAGGACAATAGCTAACTCACCCCTCTATTTAAAGCCACTTGCAGTTTTACCCTGCATTTATTGGTGTTATCTAAGAATTCGTTAAGAACTTGTGCATGTGTCTGTGTGCATGGGGGCCACAGGGCATGGTGGAGAAGTGGCTGCTGCAGGTGGAAGACGCCATGATCAGCAGTGTGCGTAAGGTGGTGTTAGACTCCATCCAAGCATATCGTGACACCCCTCGCAAGCGCTGGGTCATCGAGTGGCCAGGCCAGGTGACTCTGTGTGTCTCTTCAATCTTTTGGACTTCCGAAGTCACACAGGCCATGTCCGAGCCCAATGGCATGCAGGTGAGCCTCACACTGTTCTGTGGTGTTGGAGGCTTTGTTAACACTAAATGACAGTTTTTTTTTACATTAACAAAAAGGTACAGAGCCAAGCTACTTGAACAACATACAGCAGTTTGGGGACATTGCCCCTTTGTCAGGACACCACACACACAGAAGATAGAGGCAAGAACAGGCAAAGACAAAAACAATGGCACCTAGCTGAGTGAGGTCGTACAGTGTCAACACCTTTTTCTTTGTGACGTGAAGGTAGCTTTATTCGTGCTTCATGCATGGGATGGTGTACTGATTTGTGTCTTTCACTGCCCAGTTACTTTCTTTTACATGAGACAGCAGACTGATCTGAATCTTAAGGTTATGTGTAATTTCAGAAGTTAGAAACTTGCTAGAGTAATTCTGAGATTAGGAAAGAGAAGTAAATAGCTTATCATTTGAGCAAGAAGACTTATGCTACTTTTTTGGGTAGGAGGTGAGTTAACACTATTTTAGCTTAAATACATTTTCTTTCAGTTGTACCTAGAGAAGAGCAACAAGCAGATCGAAGAAATTGTGGAACTTGTACGGGGCAAGCTAGAATCAGGGGCCCGGATAACACTTGGTGCGCTGACTGTAATTGATGTACATGGTGAGTACTTAAAATCTATAATTTGATAAATTAATAGATTATGGTTTTTGTTTGCTTGACTCATGTGAAAGACAAGTCATGTCAAATGACATTCAGATGATGTCAGGATGACACTGGGATAATTTCAAGCAAAGCCCATCATCATATCTCAAAGATTTGAACAAGAATCTATAACTTTCAGATTATATAAGATTATTCTTTTGGTGCTGCAGAGGTAGGAACTAACAATTACACATTAGAGAGTTCTATTTAAACTAAAATAATGAATAGTGTATCTCTAATTAGAACTTTGTTATGGTTATGCACAAAGATTATGCACATGCGCTATGATGCCAGAAAATGTTTTTGAAACACAAAAAGATACTTCATCTGTAAGGAAGGAGTAAGGAACTCTTGAAAAACTGGACAGCAGGATGGTGCCTTTTGTTTTCTGCAAGTGTGGGGAATTTTGAAAGTAGCAGTGAGTGTGATCATTGATCCATTAAGAACACGTGAGACAAAGGGATCCGCAGCTGAGAAGCAGTGTGATGGGAATGTTTCTGTCCAGCCCGTGATGTCGTGGTGGACATGACCAAAAACAACATCACCAGTCCCCTAGACTTCACCTGGCTGTCCCAGCTGCGGTATTATTGGGAGGAAGATGTCATTGTACGGATGATCACCACTGACATCAAGTATGGCTATGAGTACCTGGGCAACACCCCTCGCCTTGTTATCACACCACTGACTGACAGGTGTTACAGGTATGAAGGGTTGGGCTAACCTGGTTCACTAACACACTATAGTGCACATGAATTAGAGGTTACACACTTCTGTCCAGAAGAGAGCATTCTGCAGGCTACTCTTGTGAAGAGGCATGTGGCACCTTTGTCTTTGTCATCGTAACTTAGAAACGGCCATGTCAAAGTGCTGAGTTTTGGCACCAGCATAATTCTATAGATGGCCGTGGTCAGTAGGTAATTTTGTTTTGGTGTTACTGCATGGTGTGTGTGTATATATATATATAGATAGTTTCTTTTGCAAGAACTCTGATGGGAGCCCTGAAACTGAACCTTGGAGGTGCTCCTGAAGGCCCTGCAGGGACAGGGAAAACTGAGACCTGTAAAGATCTGGCCAAAGCAGTAGCCAAACAGGTGAGGATAATACATGGTAGAAGCTAGACTCCAGGACCAGACACCAAGTTGGATGATAACACGCTAGCATCAGTGTCTCCGCATCTCACATCGGTTTCGTGGCTTTGTTTTCTCTAGTGTGTGGTGTTCAACTGCTCAGACGGCCTTGACTTCAAGGCCATGGGCAAGTTCTTCAAGGGCCTTGCCCAGGCCGGAGCCTGGGCCTGCTTTGACGAATTCAATCGCATTGAGCTGGAGGTGTTGTCGGTGGTGGCACAACAGATCCAATCCATTCAGCTGGCGATCGCAGCCCACCTGAAGCGCTTCATCTTTGAAGGCACAGAGCTGTCGCTGGATCCTACCTGCACCATCTTCATCACCATGAACCCAGGCTATGCGGGGCGGCAGGAGTTGCCAGACAATTTGAAGGTTTGTTATTAGTTATTGGTTATTGTTATTGGTTTCCATTACCTACAGATTAGACGATCATTGGACAGGCATAGAAAAATATATGTCGTGTAAAACCCAAATCATTCATCAATTGTTTGTTACAAAATCTGAAGAATATATGAATGCCAGGTATCTGTCAACCTGTGTATTTAGCTTCTCTTGCTGTATCTTGTTTGCAGTAGTAAATAAACAATGCTTGTTTGACACTTATGTACTCAGGTCACACTGAAGAAAACAGACAGGTTAGCCTTCTGTATTTCATGAATGTAGACTGTACTTACTGTATGGTGTGTTACCAGGTGCTGTTCAGAACGGTAGCCATGATGGTGCCAGACTATGCCATGATTGGAGAGATCGTCTTGTATTCTATGGGTTTTGTCAATGCCAGAAGGTAGGATGTCTGTTTGTTATCTGTCTTTTAAAGCAGACATGGAAATTATAATCTTGAAGAATATTTTGGAGCCAGAAAGCAGTCAGGATTTAAGAAAAACATCTTTTTAGATTTTCTTTAGAATTTTCCTTCAAGGTCACTTGTTTTGGTCAAACATACTTTCTGATATCATTTAGGAAGTTAGACTTCCTGTGCGGCAGCTCACTGGATGGACATCTTCCAGTGAAACCATTCGCTGAAGACTAAAGCTCTGGCTGCTTATCATTTCAGCTTGGCCAACAAGATCGTAGCAACGTACACACTGTGCTCTGAACAGTTGTCTTCTCAGCATCACTACGACTACGGCATGCGGGCTGTCAAGTCTGTGCTGACAGCAGCAGGCAATCTTAAACTCAAGTACACAGATACTGATGAGGCTGTTTTGTTGCTGAAGGCCATCAATGACGTAAATCTGCCCAAATTTCTGGCACAAGTAAGAGGAAATTGATGTTTTTAAATATTTTCAACTGGCTTCTTTAGAGTTAACTACATAAACATTTCTGACAGAATAATCTTATAAACATTTGACTTACTTAGTAAGCGGATTACTTTCAAATAGACATTATGGAGAGCAAATTGATGTGCAAAAATATTTATTGTGAACACGTCAAAAGTCTGATGGAGATTTGTATGAGGAGTTTCTAACTCGTGTGCAGGATGTTCCATTGTTTGAGGGCATAATCGCTGACTTGTTTCCTGGTGTGGAGCTGCCCAAACCAGACTATGGCGTCTTCATGGAGGCCCTGAAAGACAACATTGCCAAAAGAAAACTACAGGCTGTTCCTTGGTTCCTGGAAAAAATTGTTCAGGTAAAACATTTACAAATATTTTCCTTTTTGTTGATGGATTCCCCTCCCTCCCACCCAACCACCACCACCACCACCACCACCAATAGTATAATGAAAGAGCAAAGCACATGATTCTGTCCGCAGCCTATAATAGGCACTGAAATATGCTGTCACTTTTGGAGAACTGGCTGGAGACATCTGTAGGAGACATCACAAGCGTGCAGAATCAAAGTTGCTGTTATAAACTTGTAAGAATCTGCTTTATCCAAACCAGTTAAACATAGCACACTTTTACACTAAGACTTTTCTTTGTGCATAGCGTTATAGCATAGAGGTAGAGTGCACTTAATTGCCATCAATGCAGAGGGTCATGGGTTCAATGCCCTGTCTGGCACATGGGCTTTCTGCACGGCATCTGTGTGCAGGGCTGGTCATCAGGGTTTTCCAGTTTCCACTTCCTTCTTTCCCCAACACACTGCATCACCATCACCTCCCACCCCATTATGAGAAAGCCTTCATTACTAAATGTCGTGCAACACCCAAATATTTCGGCATATCTCATTTCAATCCAGGTGTACGAGATGATCCTTGTACGTCATGGACTGATGATCGTTGGTGAACCACTGGGTGGGAAGACCATGAGTTATCAGGTGCTGGCTGACGCACTGGGAGATCTCCATGCCTCGGGACTGTTTGAAGAGTTCCGCACTGTTTACTGCATCATTAACCCAAAGTCCATCACTATGGGACAGCTATATGGCTGCTTTGATCCTGTCTCACATGAGTGGACAGATGGTTTGTGGATTTTTTTTAGAAAAAAACTTTTGTAATGTATTTTGCCGTTTGAAATAAGAAATGTCACCTTGTGTGCCTTATCAAAGACTTGGTCAAAATAAGCACACGTATAAGTGTTGAAAAAATCTCTGTTGTTTGTTTGTTTGTTTAAGTTGTAGCTTTTAATGAAAATGTAGCCCTGCAAGATATTAGTGCCCTCAGCATTTTGCAGACCCATAAATTACCTCCCTTTTGCGCTTGCACCCCCAGGTGTCTTGGCCAACACTTTCAGAGAGTATGCTAGCAACCCAAATGATGACAGGAAGTGGATCTTATTTGATGGCCCAGTAGATGCTGTCTGGATTGAAAACATGAACACTGTGCTGGATGACAACAAAAAGGTAAAAATGGATAAAATGTAATATAAGTACCTATTAACTCAATCTTGACATCATCCTACAATGCAGGACGTTGCTGAAATTGCATCATTTGGGGGGATTTTTACCGATTTTCGAAAAATTGTTAAAAGAAAATACTATTAAAGATAGAAACATAATTTGGATGTTGTTGTAAAGATAAATTTAACCCACTTCCCCCATCGTGCTGGTAAACCGGTGGAGGGTATATGTGTGTAGCGCCACCGTTACGCTTGGATTTCAGCGCTATGCTCACTAATTTGCGCCAACTAAAAACACGAAAGTGGTTCAGTGGGAAGGGATGTCACTCGTGTTTTCCTATTCTAGAATCATTTCTCTACAGAGTTCCTTCCCTTAGACCCCAAAATAGACGGATTTTCAGAGTTCTTTGCTTGTACCTCGTTAGTGGGTAAAAATGACCGGCCACCATGTTCGAATGTCTGCTCACAAATGTTCGAAAATTTATCGTCAGAAGACAAAAAATGATCCTCACTAACCTCAGTGAGGAGGGAAAGACGAGGAATTTGTATGTATTACATTTCTGTGGATTACAAGTGCTGCAGATGGCTGTAATACGCGATCGAGTGTTTGGTGTCATTAAACACATACACTTTGGTTACGTAATTCAACACAGTCTTCCACACACCGTCAGCAACTGACGGATTTCAGGTAGGAAAATGCTTTTTCCACTTAAATTTATCTTTCCAACAACGTTCGAAGTATGTTTCTGACTTTAATAGGTTTTTTTTTACAATTTTTCGAAACTCGCTAAAATTGCACCAAATCGCTCCAACATGCTCCAGTTGCAAGCAACGTCGCGCATTGTAGGATGCACGTTTCCATTGAGTTAAGTGGATAATGGCTTTTTCTACCTGAAATCCATCTGTTGCTGATGCTGTGTGGAAGACTGTTGAATCATGTAACCAAAATGAATCTAAACACAGTCTTGAAAATGTTCCATTGACACCAAACACTCGCCTATTACAGCCGTTTGCAGCATGTGTAATCCATAATACCTTGTGGAAATTATCCATAAATGCCAGGAGTTTATCCAAGATGAAAGGCATCAGCAAGCATATAAAGAAATAGTTATAATCCTGATGAAACTCTAAGAGGCAATGATGCTGATTTTTCCTCAAGTCATCTGATGAATAAAAAAGGTAGCATGTAGAAGAGCAAAGAACTACATAAGTCGACTAATTTCTGGTCCAAGGGAAGGAACTCTATAGAGAAATAATTTCTGTATTGTAAAATACCAGTAACATCCCTTACCAGCGAACATCGTTTGGTTTAAAACTTTTTTAAGAGTCACAGCTTAGCCTTCGGCAGAGGGCTGCTAGCCATATTCTGTAAACTCAGCCTAGGATACGGCTGAGTGTCAAGAATGAGTTAAGAAAGGTTTAGCGAACAATGACGCCAAGTGCATATGACAAATCTTGGAGAAGACAATAATTAGATGATACCTATTTGTCAGTAGCAGAAAATAAATTATGTGAATTTATTTCATAATAGCAAACAGGATTAGCTTAAAATAACATCTTTTATCTAGGCACCACTGAATCAGTGGTAATAAGAATTTCTTGGTGAATTACTGTAAGCAGAAAGAACAAACTCTTCTCAAGGTGACCTCTGCAATAATCATAGGTTGCTTTGACCTTCATACAGCAGCACTTCTTTGAGAATATTAGCACTATGCTTCTTCGAGCTCTGATCTGTGAAGTGTGGTTCTCACCAACAGCTGTGCCTGATGAGTGGAGAGATTATCCAGATGAGCAACAAGATGAATCTGATTTTTGAACCTGCGGATCTGGAGCAAGCTTCTCCAGCCACTGTTTCACGATGTGGCATGATCTACCTAGAACCCCACCAGCTTGGTTGGAAGCCTCTCATGCAGTCATACATGCAGTACACCCTGCCAGAGGTAAGCTGGGGGTCAGGAGAGTCAGTAAGTAGTTCATGGATGTAGGGCAGCATATACGGCAGGTTCCTGAATTAAAGGAGCTGGAGAAGTCAGCAGTGAGTGAGTCCCTTTAGCTTAGTAATTTCCAGCTTTGCAACACGGTTGGTATATCATGCTGATATAGACAGATATAGGCATCGCTTACCTGCTGGAAATTGTCTATTTTTAAAACAGCAAGGACAATATAAGTGTTGGGCCTCATTATAGGAACCTGATGTGGTTAATGAACGGTAAGTAAAGGGACAAAGCAAGCTGGGATGGCTATAAATATTTTCCACGTGTACTGTATAATGAAATTGAGAAAAGTCGTAAGATCAAGGCAACTCAGTAAAGTTACAAGCAGATCATACTGGCAATACATAGTGAATTATTACATTAATGCTAGTCTAATGTTTACTGTTATTTTAATTTATAATAACATTTAAGTACTGGTTTGCAGTGCAAGAAGGATGAAGGGTTAGATTCAAACTGCTGAATTGTTCTTGGCTTTTAAAAGCAGTGCAGGGTGGGTGGAAAAGAGGATGTGTTTTCAAGCAACAAGGCACTGTTGCAGAAAGATAACAATATCAGTAGATCCTCATTTCCTTGGGTAACATTGTTATAAACCCTGCAAACTGAAGGAAACCCATCTGAAGCACAGTTAATTATTAAACTCGCTCCTAGTACATTGTACACTGGCTCACCAATGGCCTGCCCATTGAAACACACCATTCAACCATCTATCTCCTGTAAAATGCTCTGAATTAGATTTGGAGATGATTACCTTATACCAGTCCAATAATTACTTCTCCCATTACATTTCCCTGTTTTTTAAAATTAATTCCATCTAATAGTGCAGCATTTGATGGCTTGTTTACCTTATTTTATGACTATAGTAGTAAATATTTCTTACCATTCATCCAGAACCTTGGCCAGGAGAACAGAGAGTTGGTGACAGACCTGTTTGGGTGGCTGGTTCAGCCTTCTCTAGACTTTGTGCGTCGCAACTGCCAGACATTTATCACCACGTCCGACATGCACATGGTGCTGACTCTAATGAGACTGTACACAGCACTCATGGACGAAATTATTGAGGCTGTAAACACTGTCCAAGTGGAAGGAGAGGATTCCAAACAAGGACAGCTGACACCACAGCAGGTATGATTGCACAGTTTGCACAAACCTCAGTTGGGATCAAAAACATTCAAGCATGCTGCTGCTCACAAGTGGAGAAATTTCACCACTGATGATATAGAGCTGCAGTAAAATGCTTGCTTTCCAAAGTTAAATGTGCAGGGCATGTAGAAAGACTTACGCAATGTTGCATATTTTTGATGTTCATCAGGTAGGAGTGAACCAGAAAGGCTGGACTTATAAGGAATAATCCAAGGTTCAGCAACACCTTACTTTTAATTTTTGTTCTGATCACTTTATAATTTCTTTGTCCCTAACCTTAGGTTACACTCTGGCTCCAAGGGCTGTTTCTGTTTTCTCTGGTCTGGACAATTGGTGGTGCAGTAAGTGGTGAAAGCAAAAAGAAGTTCGATGTCTTTTTCCGGACGCTGATCAGCGGCACAGACAACGACCACCCCAAACCCAAAAGCATCAAGATCACCAAGGTAGGTGTTAGGAACCGGAGGGCCAAGCAGCTGGAATGTAAACAGGGAGCTTCCAGAATGCAACAGAAGTGCATCAGCTATCTTTGGATTATGATGTCTTGCATACTGGCCTTCTTAGAATGTTGTGTTGTTGCCAAACATTTTTATGTCTGAATTAACAAGCCTGCAGTTCCCATTCAGACATTCCCCAGTTTACTGACATACAATTTTTCTGAAAGCATGTAAATGTGTGTGTGTGTGATGAAGCGTGTTCGCTTCGCAACTTTCCCCTCTCTCTCTCTCCTTCAAAACAAAGGCAGGGTTCCTTCCACGCCCTCTGCGTACTTTATTTTGGGCCGCCACTGCTGCTGCCGCCCTACATGCTCCGCCACCCCACGGTTTACTGGCACTTCGCTACCACACTACATGTTCTCTCTCGTCCTCCTGCTTCACCCTACTTCAGGACTCTGGTTTGTCCGGCCCGCACCCTCTTTTACAGGGTGGACGCGAGCCACAACGGTGCCACTGTCCGGTCCAGCAGCAGCTAGCCAGCGTACACGCGGCAAAGGCCAAATTTTGTGTTTCTTACACAGACAACATTTAGAATAAAAAGTGAAAGAATATACCTACGAGGACATGAAAATATACAGTGACTAGAGTGCGCTTTGCTCTTCCTGTTAGTGTTAAGGAAAGTTAAGTAGAGTGAGAAGGAAATAAAGATAATTACGTTAAAAGGCAGTTTACCTAGCTAATGTGAATAAGAAAAGATAAGAAATATGCCTACAAACTAACCTAATCTATTAAGACGTTGGGTGAGTTTAGTATCTACCAAAAGAGTATATCGAGTAGAATCCGAATATGTTAGTTGTTAGTATCTGCAACTATCCTAGAAGGATATAGAAACGTTTAAAGAGAGTGAGCCTAGCACAGCACGCGGTAAAAGGACACAG
>SMGT01002686.1:499092-533579 GCA_004794575.1 Lanistes nyassanus
TTCCACCCCCCCCCCCTTGAATTTTTTGCATCCTGTAACCTTTTCGGCTTGTTCTGAAAGAAACTGTAAATGTTCTGTGACCACTTTTGTTTTGACCCATAGAAATGCTACAATTTAAAAATAGGGTGGGTGCTTGTTTAATGTCCCACCACAAACTATGTGCATATCAGGACGGTGTTGCTTGGACAAAGCTTACATGGTGCCACACCTAGGACTGCTGACACAACACAGGCTTCAGTCCCACACACTCACATTATACTGACACTGGGCCAACCAGTCCTAGCACTGTTCCCTGTAGTGCCAGGCATCTGGCAGGGCAGCTACTAGATTGCCAATTAAGTCTTAGGTATGACTCCGCCAGGATGCGAACCACCGACCTCCGTGCTCAGAAGCAGAGGTCTTAACCTCTAGAGGCAAAGCAGTCTACAATTTAGAAAAAACTTCTGGATATAGTAATGCATATATGAGGATTGCAAAAATGACATGAAGTAGAAGGCCGTGTGTCTGTATCTGAAAGACTTTAATTCTTTTTTCAGTTACATCCCCAACTGCATCAACTTCTCTGCCAGAACATCTGCCAACCAAACCCAGGACATCATTATGTCCAAGCTTGACAGGTTGGTATGTTCAGCAAGCTGAGTACGTGGGCAGGTTGGTGCATTTAGGAAGCAGAATATGTGGACAGATTGGTACATTTAGGAAGCAGAGTATGTGGAAAGATTGGTACATTTAGGAAGCAGAGTATGTGGACAGATTGGTACATTCAGCAGGCTGAGTATGTGAAGCAAGATTGTTGTTATGTCTGTTACATTGATGAGCTTCATTTTGCACACCAGCCCAAACTTTTAAAATAAAGATATTTTGTGTTTGTGATGGTAAAATATGTCTGGGATAAGAAACAGGTGGCATTTTTGAAGGAAGTAGGATCTGCTTCTTTCTTTTAAAAGAAAATACATGTATAAAGATGTTGTTACACCAGTAAACAACAAACCAATGGCATTCATGAAAAGTAAGTTTTTAAATTTCAAAAAGCACTAAGCATCATTTAGCCAAAAAGTACACAAGAAATTTGTGGTGCTTTTGAAACGGTGATGGAAAGGTGCGTTTGTGAAAAGTGAACAAGATAGTGAAATAATTTAGTGGAACAGTACACTAGATATTTGTGGGGGTTTTTAATTTTGAAAGGCGACGGAAAGGTGTTTTTGGTCCACCAATGACCAAGAAGTCAGTGGTGTTTGTGGATGATCTGAGCATGCCAGCTAAGGAAAAGTATGGGGCACAGCCACCTATTGAACTGCTGCGCCAGTGGATTGACCACAAACACTGGTACGACAAGAAAGACACGTCCAAGATCTTCCTCGTCGATGTGGTGAGTTCATTCGTTGGTCTTCACTCACAGGGTACAGCGATTAGGTTGAAGGGTTGTGGTGGAAGTGGTAGGGGGGAGAGAGACATTCTTAGGGGAGGAGAGAGAGATGGGGTGAGATTATGCATGTGACCAGGTGACAACAATACTATGATGTTCATCAAATTTTATTTAGATAAATTACTTGCTTTTCAGCAGCATGGCCATGTCTCTTTATTAAGACTGAAAATATCATACCAAACTTGTATAGAGCTTCAAGCAGTTAACAATTGACAAACAAGTTTTAAACTCTGAATTGGAGTCAGACTCTTGCTGTGTGATATTTTCCCTCTTCCCTCGTCCCCTGTTTGATTATTTTCATAGGACTTCAAAGCATGGGGCAAGAGACAAGAGCTAATGAACCATGTGAAATTTCTGATTTCCTTCATTTCAGCTGTTTGTGGCAGCCATGGGGCCCCCAGGAGGTGGACGCAATGACATCTCCAGTCGAATGACTCGCCACACGAACATCGTCACCATTGATGAGTTTGATGATCCCACCATGATTCGCATCTTTACTTCCATCACGGACTTGCACTTTGGCAAAGGCTTTGAAGCCAGTTTTGTCAGAAACGGAAAAGTGAGATAACCGTCCTAAATCTCTTATCATTTATACCCGTTCTAAATTATCCAGATTACTCCGTCTTTAAACTTTGAAATTTGTTGAAGGTGGTTTTTATATATTGGTCATTAACTGTACTTTGATCATACCTCTAAGCTGCTTCTATACTTAACCTTTCGTTAGTGATATGTGTGTGATGTTTACTGATAATAGGGAGCTGAACCTGAACTTTTTAAAAATCATATTTGTAAAATAGAATTTTGTTTTCTCAGATGGAGCCTTTTTCTGAATCTTATCTATCTATCTGAGCACATTTCTGTACTGTGTGTGAATTTATTGCATTTTTGAATGAAGAAAACCCCAACAGAAAATTATCTCGCCTTCTTCAAGGATGGACTACCATTGCAGTTCCACTCAAATATCAAGTTCCCAAGCAGATGTGCTATTTATCGTGAACTGTTAAGTCTAATTCTAATAAGTTCTAGTGTTTATTGTACGAGACTTGTAATCAAGATATGTGTTTATTCGGGCACTCAGGAATCAGATGTAGGTAATTTGGTGAGTCCAATGACGTGAAAGATAAGCTGTACAGTGTTATGAGCTTTTGGTGTTTTTTTCCCCCGACATATCGTTCAGTAATTGGGTTAGGAGATGAGCATAGGTGCTAAAAGTGTTAATTAGAAAAATATTTGCTCAAGATCTGTCAGCACAGTTGCATATTACTTGCATAGAAATGGTGAGATTTTTCAATAACGTAAGCTGTGGACATGGTCTGTGCGGAGCAGGATAAATGGAAGAAAAAGTGTGTAAAGCTTATTCAAAAGCATCATCCTAAAAAAGAAGTTCATTTTTATGTGACTTATAGATTTATCAAATGATTTGTAACTGCCACTTTCACAGGGAACACTGCATATATTTTTACAGTACACATGTGCTTCAGTGCATTCTAGACATTCTGCTGTTTGTACACACACACAGAGAATAATAACAGAAATATGACCATATGCATTTGATAAATATGTACCTATGCCACATACATCAGATGATTTTTGTTGCTTTCCTTTGTGTTGCCAAAAGCTTAAGTGTCATTTGTATGTGCGCACAAATGATGGTTGTGCATTCATAGACCCAAAGACGCATGTACCTCTGTACGAAAACATATGCATATGTGATACTTTTTACTTACATGCAAGTATGCACAAGAACATATTCCAGTGTACAAATATGCATACAGACATAGCACACAAATATTTAAACACAAGCAATTAATGCCCACTCACACTGGCCTATAAAGAGTCTGTAATGCTTTTCCATCATCCATTGAAGGCTTTGTGATAAGTGACAATGGACAGAACATGTTTGTTATTGTATACATATTGTTGGTGATTAACATAACTGACACTGCATTTCACATTTATGCTGAGACTCACCTGTAACTAACATTTGTTCACATATACCGGTAAAGGTAATGGGCACAATAATTGTTTGTTTTTGTTTTTGTTTTTCAGGGTTTTTTTTTTTTTGCTTTCATTATTGTTTTTAGTAAGGACTGCACATTTTACTGATTTTGTTTCTCCTTTCTATCTTCCAAAAAACGTTTTCCCACTGCTGTTCAAAATATAGAAATAAAAGTAGTCCAAAGTGTACAGATCATTTGAATGTCATATCTGGAATAGTTGGAAACATAGAAAAGTTCTTTCTTGTTGTACTGTTTGGAAGGATTTCAAGAAAGTCGTGAGAAACATATAAGCTAAAATCTTGTAAAAAGAGGGGTTTTGTACAAAAATAATTAAAAGCTATCTACAGAACGTAAAAATTATACAGGGTTTGGCCCATGCCAGATATACCTCTCATGGTTTTTCATATTTCAGACTGAATTCTTAAAAAAAAAACTCAGCTCAGTGATGTATTATTCTGTAAACTGATTTCTCTCTCTCTCTCCAAAGCTGTTGGTGGCTGCTACAATGGAGGTGTATAAAGAATCCATAGCCAAGTTTTTGCCTACACCAACAAAGTCGCACTATGTTTTCAACCTGCGTGACTTTTCTCGTGTTATTCGTGGAGTGCTTCTGGCACCTGCTAGCCACATGGCAGAAACAGAGAAGCTGATTCGCTTGTGGGTCCATGAGGTGTACAGAGTCTTCTATGATAGGCTTATTGATGAAGAAGACAGGTTTGTTGAGATCAGTTTTCTGGACAATGATATTTCCTAGAACAAAAACACCTTCCAAAACAGTATTATCTGAGTATTCCTTGCCAAATTGATTTTGCACTGTGACACAGTTGTTATAATGAATCCCTGTTTGTGTGTGTGTGTGTGCAAAGCATCCTTCACATGCAGTGTCCACATGCAGAGTCTTATATGTGACTGTTAGTAAGTCTTCCTGCAGGGTCTTATTTTTCTTAAACTCTACAGAACAATGAGGAATACATAATTTATACAAATAGTGAATTTCAAACTCCATAAAAATTGTGACTATACAGAAACGACAGCGTTGTCACTATTTTTAAAGAACTTATAGATGTGTCCAGTTTCTTCCACAGAGGAATATGCTCTGGTTAGAGTGCAGAGTATTGTAGCATGCTTGGTTGTTACATGTAATTCATTGTGAAATGTTGTGCAGGGTGACGTTCTTTAACATAGTACGCGAACAGTGTCAAGCTCACTTCAAGCAAAGCATTGACAAGGTGCTGGGACACTTGTCCAAGTCAGGCAAGGTGGTTGATGATGATGTGCGCGGTCTTTTCTTCGGGGATTACATCAACCCTGAGAACAAGGTTTACGATGAGATCACCGACTTCAAGGAGCTAACAAGTGTCATGGAGCAGTATGTATCTGACTGTGGGGAAGCTTTGTTTTTCTTCTGGCATGAGTGTGCGTGCATGTAGAAATTTCTGAATATTTAAAAGCATGAGAATGAGCAATCCGTTGAACAAATGCCTGTGCCTTTGTTACCATTAACAAAAGTGTATTTTTGGTCTGGTGCAGGCAGAAATGAAAGCATGTTGATATCCAAATCACAGATTTTTAATGCATGTCTTTCGCAGCTTCATGCCTTGTCACTTCCACTGCATGTAAATCAGATTTAAATGCACCTTCTTCATTTTAAGTGGACTTGAACATGTTTTTCCTGACTATATTTCACATTTTGTAGTCTCTTTATTATCTCGCTGAGAAAGCAGAAGCATGTAGCACACTCGATAGTGTTCCAAAAGGTTGCCACTGATTTTAAGCAAAATGTGTCAAAAAGGTTTTACAGAGACTATTAGCTTGTGTTTCGGAATGTTGCTCATCATTTTAGGGGATCATATTGATGGGTAAAAAGATAGTCACAGATTTTCTTTTGCGACAGTTAAAGATTTATTATTCATTGACTGGTTATAGACATATCATTTAGGCAAAGTCACATGGTAACTGTTGATATTTGTCAATCTGATCCAAATTCTTAAGATTTAAACTCATTATTAATTTTTTTTATTAGACTTAGAATTATAAAAAGCTGTGTTACGTCTGTAACCTGCTGAATGAAGTGGGCGTAGACTGTAACTGGCACATCGAAATTCAGTTCAGAGCACTGTCCTGTTTCAGTTGTTTTATATTTTTTGAAAGGAAATGAATGCAGAAGAGTTCCCTCTACAGCCTAACAACAGACATTTAGGGCTTCTCAGTGTTCAGATAACACCTATGTGAACTTTGGTCCTAAACAACATACCAGCAACACAACAAAACTTAATATATCATACATATTTCCTAATGCATGTTTTGTTTTATGTTGACATTATTTGATCTTGGAGACAACACATGTAGGGATTTGCTGTACAAAAATGTTCAAAAATGGCAACTTTTTGGTACATGTGTGTTGCTTCAGCATAAACTGTGAGGTGTTCTGGTCACATTTCTGCATGTTTACCACTTTTGTGCGGCAGCTATCTGGAAGAGTACAACACCATAAGCAAAGCACCCATGTCACTTGTCATGTTCAAATTTGCCATCGAACACATCTCTAGAGTGTCTCGAGTACTGCTGCAGGACAACGGGCATGCCCTCCTTGTTGGTAAATATTCATGTGACCCTGCTTCAATTTCACTGTGATCATTTCATAAACTTTCACCTATGTCAGTATGGGTTATAAAATAGTTTTCAGCTATGGAATTCTTCTATGCAGGAAGTTTTTAAAATGCATATCTCAGTAATATTATCATTTTGTAAAAATATAGTAAGGTAAAGTGCATGCACAAATTTGGCTTCTATTTATATGTTCAGCTATGTGCAGCTGATATGAAGAGGAAGGTAGACTGTGGCACTGGTGTTATTTGATTGGTAGCTGACATTTGGAGTGCAGCCAGTTGACGTCCTATTGTGAGATTGGAAGAAGGATTAAGTTACAAGTTCTTCTGTTTGTAAGACTCTTTGGTCTTCCACTTCATCACCTCAGTCATGGATTGCTTTGATGAGCTTAAAGGAATCCAGTGACTTCTTCAGATCTTCAGATATCTTGTCCAAGAAGAGTTTGATCAACTGAAGTACATAGAGGACCTTTCCTAAGCAGAGGGAAATTGGCCGTAAATTTTCCCCAAAAAATCGTATTAAGACCCTGAAACTAACTGTTAGCATCATTTCTCACAGGTATTGGAGGTTCTGGTCGACAGAGTGCTGCCAAACTGGCAACTTTCATGGCCGACTATGAACTGTTCATGATTGAGATCACCCGAAACTACACAACTACTGAGTGGCGTGAAGATCTGAAGAAGGTTGTGTCTTGTTCTCTCCCTGTTCACAAAACTGTTTGCATGCTAACCATGAAGATAATTTTTTCAAAAAACCTCCTTTGATCATAAACTGAATATTTTCTTAACGGGTCTTGTTGAATAGCTGAATCTTTGTAACTATCTTCAAGTTGGTTAGATTTTTTAAATGTTTAACAACTGTCCACTTCCCTCACGCTACTTGTGCAGCTTCTAAAGAAGACTGGTGTTGAAGGCAAGCAGACGGTTTTCCTGTTTTCCGACAATCAGATCAAGGATGAGTCCTTTATGGAGGACATCAGCATGATTCTCAACACAGGTGATGTGCCCAACATCTTTCCGTCCGATGAGAAAGCAGACATCATTGAAAAGATGCAGACTGTTGCTCGAAATGCTGTGAGTTCTTGTTTGTTTTTTTAGCTGACACACCCACCCACATACACAACCACACACCCACCCACACCCACACGCATGCATGCATGTACACACACACCCATTAGCATGGAAAACCTATTTATTTTCTACCTGTTCCTCTATTATTCTCCTTTTTTTATTGTCAGTGTCATGGGAGTTTTCTGCATGTCTATAGAATAAGGAGATGGACAAATCTTTTCTGCATTTCAGCAGAGCTGGAGAGACAGTATCTTGACCCATACATCTGTACATGTTTGTTGTGTTGACAGGGTAGGAAGATGGAGGCAACACCATTAACAATGTACAACTACTTCATCGAACGCGTCCGATCAAATCTGCATGTTGTGCTGGCCATGAGCCCGATTGGAGATGCTTTCCGCAATCGTTTGCGCATGTTTCCTTCCTTAATCAACTGTTGCACCATAGACTGGTTCCAGGTGTGTGGCTGTAATTATAACTGTGACTGATTTGTAACTGTAACTTTTTTTTTCAACTCATCAATTTACAGGAGAAGGCAACAGACTATAATTATAAAATATTTCCTCTGGAGGAATGTGATAGAAATTGTCTCCCCTTTGTCCTCCCACCCCATATTTAAACAATTGGAAATATCATGGTTACAACTCTTTTGTCTGGATGAGAAATTTTTCTCTTTTAAACTTCAAGTTTTTGTCTTTTTTAATGGGTGGGTGGGGGAGGTTCAGTTGACACATAACACACCATTGAAAGTCTGAGGAAAAGATTCTGTACATTTCAGTAAAGATTGGGAACTTTTTATTTGCATTTTGAACTTAAATATTTTTTACTATACTGATGGATTGTGCACCAGAATTTTCCTTTATTTCCGCTCTACCTTTTTTAAAGTTTTGATAGTAATGCACTCTTGAAATATAGCAGGCTCCCATAATGAGATACAGAAAAGTTATTCTGCCTTGTGTTTTAAGACAAAGATTCATAACAAATACAGAGCATGGTGATGAGACTTTTTTGTGGTAGGCGTGGCCAGAGGATGCCCTGGAGATGGTGGCAAACAAGTTCCTAGAGGAGCTGGACATGGATGACGCAGTCAGGGTGGCCTGCGTTAGCATGTGTAAACATTTCCACGAGTCTGTCCGCATGCTGTCCATGAGGTGAGGTGGAAGCAGTATGAAGAGTCCTTCACACATCCTTTGAATGTGGTTTAGCCTAAGCATGAGGAGGGAGAGATTGGTGGAGTTTGCTTGTTTAGTACCTGCCTTAAGGCACATGTCAGTTATTTAGTGCTGGTATCACTGTTCAGATTTTTTGACACACTCCGTCGACACAACTATGTCACCCCTACGTCCTACCTGGAGCTCATCTTGACCTTCAAGAATCTGCTGAACGTCAAGCGTAATGACATCATGATGATGAAGAACAGGTACGTCAAGGGCCTGGAGAAGCTGGACTTTGCAGCATCTCAAGTGTCTGTCATGCAGCAAGAACTGACAGACCTGCAGCCCGAGTTGATCAAGACGTCCGCAGACACCGAGAAGCTGATGATCAAAATTGAGCAGGACACTGTGGAAGTGGAAGCCAAGAAAGAAGTGAGTAAGCCCTGTGGCAAGGACAGTTTCACGTAGAGTTCATGGGCTTTAAACGGTGTTTGTATGTACTTAGTAAAGGAAACATTTTTTAAGAGAATCCCCATGAAAGGCTTCTTGGTGTTGTTCACCCGCAAACACAAGGTGGATCACCATGCAGCTAGATTGCTGGCTCAGCATAGAGTTTGACTCTATAGTCTGACAGCGTCTGCCTCAGCTCAAACATTCAGGAAGTGGTCTGTGGGTTTGGATG
Source organism: Lanistes nyassanus (assembly GCA_004794575.1). Taxonomy (NCBI): domain Eukaryota; kingdom Metazoa; phylum Mollusca; class Gastropoda; order Architaenioglossa; family Ampullariidae; genus Lanistes; species Lanistes nyassanus. The sequence goes on from SMGT01002686.1 coordinate 508,035, forward strand.
AGAGACAAACTTCACAAACATATTTTTCAAAGAACATTTAGCTGACACTAAACACAACAGATGTACCCCAGTCACACGACATTTTGACACCCCCTTCCCACCCCCAACACACAGCAGACAACATGAGGGTTTGTGCCGTGTAGCAGATATGTGGTGACTATTGACCACAAAAATGTGGAGTCCTTCATCGTCCACTTTGGCACTAAGGTGCCTACTGGACTGAACCTAAAACACTAACACCGCCCCGCCCCCCTCCACACACACACACTTAGCTTTCTCTCCCTTAACCCAATACTTTCACCTTATTTCAATCCTCCCTCCATCTATCCCCTTCTTTTTTACCTGTATCTTCACTTTCCTTAGAAACTAACTTCCTCTGTAACTAACACCCCCGCATCCCTCCTCCTCCCCCGCTATCCACCATGTCTCTGTGTTAGTGTTCTCCTGATGAAGGGGTAATTCCCTGAAACTGTCGGCTGTCTGTGTCATCAATCATTTAATTTAGCTTGGCTCAGTTCCGCTTTTAACCTAAAAATATTTTCTTTGTTCTGTCATGCAGGTAGTTGCTGCAGATGAGGCAGTTGCAAATGAGGCTGCAGCAGCAGCACAGGCCATCAAAGACGAGTGCGAGAGCGACCTGGCAGAGGCCATTCCAGCCCTGGAGGCAGCGATCTCTGCTCTGAACACCCTCAAGCCAGCAGACATCACTGTTGTCAAGTCCATGAAGGTGAGCATCACAGTCTGTGGGGGACAAGCAGAAATGATCAGATTGTTTGTCTCAGTGCAAACAAACACAGACTTTGTTGACTATCAAAGGATAACAACTTTGTCTTGTGGCAGACTAGAAATACTTCTCATGGCATTCATCATGTTATTAACAAGTTATTGTGCTTAATGTTGGATACAACATAAAGCATGTTCAGATGTCACAAGAAAGGCAGCTGGGATTCTGGGAAAAGGTTTTTTTATTATTAACCTTCTTAAAAAAAGAAGCACAGCAGTGGCTGTTCAAACAATTTATGGAATTTTAATTTTTGGAGGGAGGGGGTCCCACGTTATATCCCAGACTTCTGCCACCCAAAATCTGGGGGAATTTATGAAGTCTAGGTCTTTCAGAATATTTTGATAATGGCTTTTAGGATAGAAGGAGCATTTTCCAAAGGTTAGCTTCAATGGGACCACCACAAGGATCCAGTTTTTCTTCTCATACAGATAAGATTGTGTTGATTGTTAAAACACTATCTTGTTTATTTATAAATATTGTTTTCTGGAAATTGCTGCTACAGCACTCAAAGGTAAAATAATGTTTTTATGCAGATGCTGTCACAAAATTTGTTACACAATGGCAGTTACTAACGGTCACTTTTTTTAAAACAATGTCCTACCTATATTTACCTGATAATTCACTTCATGAACCTTAATTTTACACACACACATACATACACACATGTTATACACACACCCACATACACAAACGCACACAAATTTTGCTTCATTCAAGTTTGTTCAATTATGTGATGTCATTGCTATATTTTAGCAATCACTGTCAACAGACCTCTTAAGAATTCTTTTGATGTGTATGTATGGGTGTACAAACATCCAAAGGTGTGTGTACATGCACATATGTGTATGTGTTCACGTGGATGTGTATGCACATACACGAAAATGCATGCATTCGTTAGATTTCTGTAGCTCATGTGCTGTTGAGATTTTTGTAGGTTCTACTGATGCACCTGGTACATGTGCCTGCAAATTTTTCTTTTCACAATATGCCTTGCTGCACACTGTTGTTGTAAATCATTTGCCATTAGAATAATTGCTTTTGTGCACTAGGTTTATACAGTTAAGTCAGTATAGACATCACAGGAAAGATATGTGCAGGATGGTTCTTAATTTCTTTGTATCCTCGGAGACTGAGAAAGCTTTCCTGTTACTTGCCTTAAATGAAAATACCATCAGTGGATAAACATGGGGAACGTTATGAGATTGTACTATTGTATAATATTCACACATTTTATATATATATATAGAGAGAGTATAATATATTCACACATATCACAACTAACAACTTGTACATTTGTGCACATACAACACGCTTAAATGCTGTCATTGTCACCATTTGGGATTCTGTTCAGCATATGCTTCCATGCTGTCTCTGAATGCTTACATTCAAAGGTGACAGAGAATTAGCTTCATAAATGTGTAGAACTTTTATCGGCATTGTTTTAGAAGGGAGTATAAATATGTGTAACCCTGCGTGTATGTCTGGGTATAGTTATGTATGTGTGCACGTGTGATTTTGTAAGGACACGTGCATTTTATGCAACGTGCATGTACATGTGTGTGTGTGTGTGTGTCAGAGTGAGAAAGGGAGAGGGAGATGGGGGTGGGTGGGAGAGAGAGGAAAGATAAAGACTGCATGTAACTGTAAGCAAGCCTGTGTTTACATGTTACTTCATATGTCTGCATACAACTGTGCATGTCTCTGTGTGTGCATGTGTAGTTTGAAGCATAAGATGTTACTTATATAATATATATATAAATTTTTGTTATGCATATATAAAAAAAGTTAATTTAAAGGTATAATAAAATTTGAGGCCTGACAGGGTATGTGAAATGCATAAGGTGGCTAGGAGTGTTGGTCGAGGAGGAAAACAATGCAGTAGTTGTGTAGTGATCAGCCCATTTTGTGCTCCAGAAGTATTCTGAAGTTTGAATTCCTCTCTTTTCTGCTTACACGGAGGCAAAGAGCATCTCAGTAAGTTCTGATCTTTCTTCACTCCTATCCAGAATCCCCCGAACATTGTCAAGCTGGTGATGGAGTCAGTGTGTGTCATGCTGGGCATCAAGTCAGAGCGCAAGCCAGATCCTGGTGGTTCAGGCAAGATGATCGAGGACTTCTGGGGACCATCTCAAAGGTTGCTTGGAGACATGAAGTTCCTGGAGAGGCTGAAGACCTATGACAAAGACAACATCCCCCCTCCAGTCATGAAGCGTATCCGTGAGAAGTGAGTTGGGAGAATGGTGGCATGGGAAATCCACTTGATCAAGATGCACTGTCATCTGTGGAATCACACTATTCAGTTAACACCAGAAGCTCTGTTTTGTGTAGTATAATACAATGCAGATGCTGGTATGCAAAATAAAAACCAAAAGGAAAAGGTTTGGTGACAGACTGTGATAAATGTGTTTTCCCTCATGTTGATTATGCATCTAACAGCACAAAACTCATAAAACTGCAACAACAGTAGGTTCATAAGTTGTGATGGAGGAAAAGTCCTAAATAAGGGGTCCAGCATACAGGAAAACTTGTCAGTCAGGAAAAAACATGGTCGCTCAAGAGAAGTTATCACAAATGAGCTGTCAGAGCTGAGATGTACACCAGGCATCCTTCTTCCTTGCAGATACATGACCAATCCAGAGTTTGACCCAATGTTGGTTAAGAACGCCTCAACAGCCTGTGAGGGGCTGTGTCGCTGGGTGAGAGCCATGGATGTGTACGATCGGGTGGCAAAGGTCGTGGCTCCCAAGAAAATCAAGCTGGGGGAGGCTGAGTCAGAGCTGGCTGTGCAGATGGTGAAGCTCAATGAGAAGCGAGCACAGCTTCAAGCGGTAAAGTCAAGTCAAAGATGTCCACTGTTTATCTTTAAACACTTAGTGTGACAAGTCAAGGCTAATATGTCCACTGGTCAACTTTATACATTTAGTGTGACAAGGATAAGATGTCCGCTGATCAGCTTCAAACCCTTAAGATGACAAGTAAAGGATAAGATGTCCGATGGTCAGCTTCAAGTGTTAAGTGACACAAGTTAAGGCTAAGATTACCACTGGTCAGGTGCTAAACATGAGAAATTGTATGCATGTTGTTAGAGTGTATAAACGATTAACTGAAACATGTGACTGCTGCTTGGAAATAAAACCTAAGTTAAGAATAGGGGAACTGAACCAAGCTACAAATGATAAAGACAGAGTCAACCTTTTGGGGCATTACCCCTTCTTCAGGACAACAAAATAGATAAAGACTAAAAGCAGGCATTTAACTGAGTGACGTTGCCCATAGACATCACAGCATGGCATATGTGACTTACCTCCATTAAATGCCTGTTTTTAGTCTGTATCTGTTTTTGTTGCCTGACAACGGTGTAATGCCCTGAAACGTTGACTGTCTTTGCCATTTGTAGCTTGGTTAAGTTCCTCTGTTGTTAAATTAGAGTGTATCATTTTTTAAAAAAAGTGATTAAAAGACTTGATAACAGATGCAAAATAAGTTGTTCTGACTCCCGAGGAATAGATCTGAAAATTGAAAATAAATTCTCAGGAAAAGGGATTTGGGGAGATTTTCACCTGTGTTTGTGTGAAGAGGTCTTTATGTAGATAATGTGAGAAGACAGATTTGAGATGTCTGCAGGCCAGCCTCAGATGTAAGCATGCTTAGCATAGCTAAGTCTTCTGTCGGCTGGTTTCACTGCTTTTGAGTCTACTTCTCTAGCATTGGCTATGCAGATTAATACTTTCAACATAACACCACTTCAGAATTTCTTAAAAACATTTAAGGGAGAAATTAGAAGAAGTAAACCACTTAGAATTATCTAAATTGCATCTGGCATATTTCCTTTTATTCTGTGAAGTACACGAGGAAGATCCAGAAAAATCTGACTTTCAAAAACTGCATGAGCGTCTTAGAGTGCCTATCACAGCCTTCAGTCTATCACCGTATTTCAACAGGTCACGGACAAGCTGCAGGCTCTCAATGATGAGTTTGAGGTGATGACTCAGAAGAAGAAAGACTTGGAGGACAACATAGACTTATGTTCTAAAAAGCTCGATCGTGCAGAAAAACTCATTGGTGGCCTGGGTGGTGAGAAAGATCGCTGGACAGAAGCTGCCCGACTGCTTGGTGAAAAATATATCAACATTCTGGGGGATGTGCTGTTGTCTGCTGGAGTTGTTGCCTACCTTGGGGCATTCACTGTGGATTTCAGACAGGTGTACATTAAATTGTAACTTGTATCTTCTTAGGTGTGGTACCATTTCTTAACATCATTATCCAGAAATTATTTAACGATTGCAACATTAAACATTTTTATGCTGTGTGGGAAGTGATATTTATTGCAGAGGGATATGTTAAAGATGAACCAGTTACAAGTTTTTGAAGTCAGATCTGTCATCCTTTTTTGGAACCTTTATCTTATTAGGTGTAAAAACACTTCAAAACATTGCGATCAAGGGATTGTAATGAATTAGCACTATCCCAGGTTTTAGTGCTATATTGAAAGGGCTTGCTTCCTTCAAAAGACATTGCTGGTGTTGGACTGACAAAATCTTTGTCATTTTAGATTTAGATTTGAAGGAATATAGGAAAGTTTATATAATGAAATGGCAATGATCTAACTAAAGTTTGTTGAAACAGGTAAGACAATCTTTTTCCACATCAGCAAATTCTTCAAATAAGAAAAGTGTCCCAGTTTTCGTGTGCTTCAGTTACATTCTGTGGTAAAAGCCTTGTTTTTGTGAGCAGACAGTCATCAAGGAATGGCATGACTCGAGCCAGAAAAAGGCAATCCCTTGCTCTGCACACTTCACTCTCAATGCCACCCTGGGTGAGCCGGTGGCCATCCGTGCTTGGAATATTGCTGGGTTGCCTATTGATGCCTTCAGTGTGGACAACGGCATCATTGTCAACAAGTCACGGCGTTGGCCTCTCATGATTGACCCACAAGGTGAGCAAGACTTTTGAACAATTCTGATAGATTCTTGGGTTGTTTGGAGTGGAAATAAGGCACATCTAGTGGGTGGGGATGGGGAAATACAGGGGTGTCTGCAACTGGATCTACATAAATCTTATTGTACTTCACAAATCTTTTTTGTACTTAATTCTTAATTTTAGGCCAAGCCAACAAGTGGATAAAGAATTTGGAAAAGGAGAACAAACTGAGCATTATCAAGCTGTCGGACGCCAACTACATGCGGGTGCTGGAGAACTCCATTCAGTTTGGCACGCCTGTCCTGCTGGAGAATGTTGGGGAAGAGCTAGACCCCATCCTAGAACCCATCTTGCAGAAGCTGACGTTCAAGCAGCAGGGTGTGGAGTACATTCGTCTGGGGGACAACGTCATTGAGTACTCCCAGGATTTCAAGTTGTACATCACAACTCGTCTGCGCAATCCACATTATCTGCCAGAAGTCTCTGTAAAGGTGAGGCATGGAAATTATTCTGGAAGGTTCTTGTCTGTTACATTTTTGGCAGTGTTGTGATGAGCTTAGGGTTTACTGGCCAAATTTCAGCTTTGAGGGAGATGCCTGTGTTATCATTTTTTATTATTGTTTCTTTTTTATGATTAGACTGCTGATTGTTTCCAGTGTGCATCCTTTATAGTAGCTTTATTAACTTTCCTTGTGTTACTGTTTGGATATTTACAATAGATGATCATAAAGGATTTTGAGGGATGACATGAAGTTGTAGGAGCAAGCAAGTGATGACATAACCATAACAGAAATTATGCAAGCTAAATGTGAGACTGGTTGCAACAATATAACATGACTGCAATTATTTGTGATTTGTGCTACATGTGGGCTGATGTCCTAATGTGCTTGGAGCATTTACCTTAGCAGCTAATGTGCCAAGATGTCTTGGATTGCTGGGTGTGTCTGTTGAACGTGGATCATTTACCTTAGCAGCTAATGTGCCATGATGTCTTGGACTGCTAGGTGTGTCTGTTGAACTTCATGATCACCCCACAAGGGCTGGAAGACCAGCTGCTGGGTATCGTGGCGGCAAAGGAGAAGCCAGAGCTGGAGGAGAAGAAAAACCAGCTTATCATTGAGAGTGCTCAGAACCAGAAGCAGCTCAAGGAGATTGAGGACAAGATTCTGGAAGTTCTGTCATCATCGCAGGTAAACGACACAAAACATATTACTTATATCCAGCAAGAAGTACAAAATATCTTTTTGGCATGCTTGGCTTACACAGGTCTGAACAGAGTGTATCAAGCTGAGCATGCAGCAGAGGTGGAAAGCATTACAGAATGAGTTATCATTGATGAGGGGAGGAAGGCATTTCAGAATATGTCATTGTTTATAATATGCAGTTCTTGTTTGTCCAGAATACATCAGTGTTTATAATATGCAGTTCTTGTTTGTCCAGAATACGTCTGTGTTTATAATATGCAGTTTTTGTTTGTCCAGAACACGTCAGTGTTTATAATATGCAGTTTTTGTTTGTCCAGAACATTTCAGTGTTTATAATATGCAGTTCTTCTTTGTCCAGAACATGTCAGTGTTTATAATATGCAGTTCTTGTTTGTCCTCATTTGTTCTTTATGAATTATAATTTGCACCTTGAGGATTTCATGTATTTGTCCTATGTTGCGTTCGTCTTTGAATCCTAGTTGTCAACACACGCTTAATGAGCAGGTTGACTTCATTAACATGGATTCTCTGTATGCACATGTTGTGCACCGAGGGTTAGCTGTGTGAAGAATAGCGCCGTTATAAAGAAAGGGATGGCAGATCTTTTTTCAGGATCTGCCAAGTTCCTTTCTTTCGGCCCTCTCTTTGCTACGTGTTTGGGTACGGAAAGCTCCCTTGGGGCACAGGCATCTGCATACGGCTATGTGTGAGCGCTGCCAGTATCTTTGTTGGTGTTATCTTTCGATAATTTAAGCGCTTTGTCCTCATTTGTTCTTTATTAATTGTCCAGAATACGTCGGTGTTTATAATATGCAGTTCTTGTTTGTCCAGAATATGTCATTGTTTATAAAATGCAGTTCTTGTTTGTCCAGAATATGGTGCTGTTCAGAGTATGACATCATTGTTTGTTCAGAGTATGCTGCTGCTGTTTGTTCAGAATATGCTTCTGTTGTTTGTTTAGAGTATGTGACTGTTATTTGTTCAAAATATACTGCTGTTGTTTATTCAGAATATGTCACCGTTGTTTGTGGAACATTAGGGCAACATCCTAGAGGATGAGGCCGCCATTAAAATCCTGTCTTCATCCAAAGTCTTGTCTGAGGAGATCTCAGCCAAGCAGAAGATTGCAGCTGCCACAGAGAAGGAGATTGACGAGACTCGCAACAGCTACAAGCCTGTTGCCATCCACTCATCCATACTTTTCTTCTGCATCTCTGACTTGGCCAACATTGAGCCCATGTATCAGTACTCTCTGATCTGGTTTATCAACCTGTACCTGCAGGTAACACTATCTGAAAAACGTTAAATATATTTTTAAATATTCAGTGAAATTTTCTTCAGTCTTGGAGGACAATCAGATCTCTCAGGGATAAAAGGCAACACAGTCGAAACTTGTCAGATTTATTTCTGGCAAAGGGGTAAATAAGAAAAAATATGTAAAATGTCACAAATTTTGTATTGAGTAATGTTGTTTTGCTCTGTGCTGTGTGACTGCTATCCCTGGTGGACTGCAGTATGGGTGGTCATGAAAGTCCCTGGAAAGAAGGGCCACCTGCCACAAAGGGACAGTTTCATGCTTCACTAAGGATATCACTTTATTTGCAGGTGTTACCATATTTTCTTTCATAGTAACGATGATTTTCTTGTAACCAGAGAGCAATCACTTCAGCATAGTTTTATTTCATTTATTGACAATATAGTAAGACTGTATTTACTTTTTTTGCAGTCAATTATCAACAGTATTCCATCTGATGTTATTGAAGAACGCATTGCTAACCTGAACGATCACTTCACCAATAGCATCTATCGGAATGTTTGCCGTTCCTTGTTTGAAAAAGACAAACTCCTGTTCTCCTTCCTTCTCTGCATCGGCATTCTGAAAGGACAGTGAGTTTATCACTTGTATTTTAAATCTTTTAAATCTTTCTTTTGAGAAAAGTCAGCAGTGAATGTGACAACTCAAGCTGTCATGAGCAGAAGATAAACCAAGTGGTTATTTTTACATAATAGCAGATCCTGGGGAAGAGGACCTGTGGAAAATGCTTAGATTACAGGGTGCTAGCTGCAACCATGATGACAGGGGAGATAACTTCATTTGCAGGGGGAGAATAGAGGAAGAAGTGTGGCGGTTTCTACTGACAGGAGGAGTTGCGCTTGAAAACCCCCATCCAAACCCTGCCCCCGAATGGCTAGGTGACAAGTCATGGGGAGAGATTGTCCGTGCATCAAATCTTCCTAATCTGAAAGGATTCATGGAGCGTAAGATATCTTGTCTTTGTGATGCATTTGTTGGAAAGCTTCATCATATATGTTCACTTCAGTTCAACATTCAGAGCTTTAATCATCTTGGATTTTCCGAGCATCTTAAAATCGATGTTCCATCCTCATACACCTGAAAAGTATGTACTTTTTGTGTGTCATTTCAGATGTGAAAAAACACATTGGTGACTGGAAACTGTTCTACGATTCTTCTTCCCCTCATACCTACAAACTGCCCAGCCCCTTTGATGCCCTGGGCAGCCTCGACCGCATGGTCATTCTTCGAACACTGCGACCTGATAAAATGGTGCCTGCAGTGCAAGACTACATCGTAGAAAACCTTGGACAGTCATACATTGAGCCTCCAACCTTTGACCTGGCAGGGTCATTTGCAGACTCAAACTGCTGTGCACCTTTGATCTTTATTCTCTCCCCTGGTGCAGATCCTATGGCAGCCCTGCTGAAGTTTGGAACTGATCGTGGCTACTCTGGCACCAAGATTCAGACTATCTCTCTTGGACAAGGACAGGTCTGAGTGGGGGCGTCTTTTTATGTTTAAAGATATTGTCCTTTCCTTATGCAGCTCTGATATTTTGCACAAGTATAAACATGAAAGTATCCAAAATTGTGATGGCATAAATTTGTAAGGAGAAAGAACTTGCTGGGTTCAAAAATATGCCACCGGTGTGCTAATATGGATAATACAAGGTTTTAATGATTGCCAGCTTTCATATTAAAGAACCTACCATGCCATTTACTTAGTAGCAAGGAGAGTGGTAGTCTGTCAACAGCTCTCACAGGTCAGTGCTATGCTGTGTAGGGTCCAATAGCAGCCAAGATGATTGACACTGGCATCAAGGACGGCACTTGGGTTGTCCTCCAGAACTGTCACTTGGCAACAAGCTGGATGTCTAAATTGGAGAAGATTTGTGAGGAGGTGAGCTGCACTCAGTCACATTGTGTGAATGTATTCTTTGACTCACTGAGTGAGGTGATTTTAAAAAAATATTTCATGAGATGTATGATTATGTGAATAAAAACTGAAGCCTTGTGTTTCAGGTCATTGTTCCAGAATCAACAAACACTGATTTCCGTTTATGGCTGACGAGTTACCCTTCAGAGGAATTCCCTGTTTCCATTCTGCAAAATGGTAAGACCCCCTGTTCTGCCTGAGACAAGTGGAGGTAACACAGAGTAACAGATTTATGTTTTCTGCTTGTGTGCTAATATTTATTGACTGTTGTAGCATAAAATGCACCATTATTTTAGTAGACTACAATATTGTTATTATCTCTTTTAATACTCAAGTCCTTTCTTTCTCCATTTGAAAGGCGTAAAAATGACCAATGAACCTCCTAAAGGACTGCGTGCCAATCTCTTGAGGTCTTTCCTCAATGATCCCATCTCTGACATGAGCTTTTTCAATGGATGCAACAAGGTGAATGTTGGTCTTTAATACCATGTACATACACAAGCATATTTACTACAATGAGGGTAGATGTTCACTTTAAGGATGCAATCTTAAACAAAAAATTGACATTTTTGTGTGGTTTTTAGATAGATTTATAAACAAGTTCACAATTCATAGCATGACGAAATCTAAATCATTAGAACATTCCTCCGGGTTCAACTCTGAGAAATGCAGTGAAGTAAATGTTTAAAATCACGACATGTAACGGCATTTAGAATCTTCTTTATCAAACCTTTGCAGCCAGAAAAATGGCACAAGATGCTGTTTGGCCTGTGTTTCTTCCATGCCATGGTCCAAGAGCGTCGCAAGTTTGGCCCCCTGGGCTGGAACATCCCATATGAGTTTAACGAATCTGACCTGCGCATCAGCATGAGACAAATGCTGGTGGGTGTATTCCATGAGCTAATGTTTGCACAGCTCTTTAGTAGCCTGCTGCACATTACTGTCCTCACTTTCAGTTCCATGCTATTTTAATTCCAATTCACTTTTTATATCTTCTCACCATTTGTGCCTTCTTATCTGGACAGGGTTTGTTTCTCTACCACTGAATAGAAATGTGTTTCTGTAAATCTGTTATAGTATTTCAGAGTCTTGAAAAATTTTAATCGTGTTATTGTGATATGATTTATGGAAGTATTAATGCTTTCCAAAGTTAATCTTTGCATTTGGTCATGAACCTGGGTCAGGTCACATGGGCATTCTTATTGCCTGCCCATATATAAAGCTGGCCATAAAATACACCCAGGTGAACAGGCCTTACAGCCACTTTAATGACCAAAGGGGCAGGTATGAACCCTCATGTAACCAAGCTCTAGGCCAGGTTGCATGCATTTGCATGCAGAATTATACCTCCATATCATCAAAAGAGCAGTTCATCTCTTTCATTCAGCGTATTTTATGTCCAACTATGTTTGGAGAAGAGGTACAAATGCCAGTGCAACCTGGGCCTTCTGTTTATGTCAGCTCTGTGGATCATTGCTCTCTGATCTGTATGTGCATCAGATGTTTCTAAATGACTATGAGGAGCTGCCTCTTCCTGCCTTGACTTACCTGACAGGAGAATGCAACTATGGCGGTCGTGTCACAGATGATAAAGACCGCAGGCTTCTCATTTCTCTCCTATCAATCTTCTACAATGAGAAGATTGTTACAGATCATGACTACAAGTAGGAACTGTTGTGAAATATTCTTTTTGCAAACCCTTATGATATGACTTTATGATAGTTTTCTTTCCTAGTGCAGTTAACCACACCTTTGAGAATAGCATCTCCTTTCAGTTTGGTGCAGTCGTGGAGAAGTCAAAAGATAAAAACCTTCTGATATATGGCATTCAAGTGGGTTTGAAATTGCAAAGTCTTGTGTTTCCATCTACTGCACAGTATTTCTGTTAATGTTTCCATCTAGGATGTTTTCAAGTGAAACAGTTGCCGTTAAAATAACATTTTTTGCTTTTTAGATTTTGTCCAACGTTTTAAGAATTTGAAAGACATTTGTACTTTTGGTGTTATCTCTTGTAGGTTCTCTCCAAGTGCCTTGTACTATGCTCCCACTGAGGGCCCATACCAGAGTTATATTGATTATGTAAGAACCCTGCCAATAAATCCCAATCCAGAGGTATTTGGGCTTCATGAAAATGCAGACATCACCAAAGACAACAAGGAGACACAGCAGGTAGCAGAAAAACAACGAAAAATTTTTTTTTAAAATATCAATGCAGAGGTCAAAATGAGATGCAGAATTGCTTGTACCATTATATCTTAGCATTAGAAGGTTTGTGGGCTTTTTGTTATTAAAAAATGGTTTGTTATTAAAAAAATTACCCTTTCCCATCGGAAAGGATCAGAGGATCAATGGAGAACAAAATAATTGGGATAGAAATGTCTGCATTCCAGCTTTTTGACAGCATCTTACTGACACTGCCAAGACAGACAGGAGGGAAAGGTAAATCTTCTGGTCAAGTTATCCAAGAGCTGGCTGCAGATATACTCGGCAAACTACCCAAGGACTTTGATGTGGAGTTTGTGAGTACCTCTTAGCTGCTACTCACTCATTTCATTCTGGCATCAGACCTGACAGCAGTGGTGGTGCCAAGAAGAGATCCTCCCTACCTTGAAAATCATGTTCATGTTTTTTTTTAAAAATCATCCAACAAACCAGACAAAATATGTTGAATATGAGCACACACCAGGGGGATGTTTTGGTTGCTACAGCAAAGCATGGCTTTGAAGGGAGCACACATATCCATGTGCCACAGTACAAAAGAGTTGAAACATACATGACAGTGGTAAAGAAAACCCATTTCTTCACAAAGGTGAAAGCCAGTGCTATTAGAGGCACTGTGGACTTTACAAGTACACATAGAGATGTGTGTGTGTGTGTGTGTGCATGCACCTGTGCTCACCTGTGCATATACCATGTACAAATTTATTTCTTGCTGCTGCAGTTTCCTACCTGGTTTTCAGATATGATTAATCCAGGTATTATTATTTCAACATGTCTCTTACAATATCAACAGATGATTTGGTTTGTATTTAATTCAAAGGTCATGAAGAAATACCCAGTGCTTTACAATGAGTCTATGAACACTGTGTTGAGGCAAGAACTCATCCGATTCAACCGCTTGACTAAAGTTGTGCGCAGCTCACTTCAGAATCTCCAAAAGGCCATCAGAGGTTTGGTGGTCATGTCATCAGAGCTGGAGGAAGTCTTCAACAGCATGCTGGTCGGCAAGGTTCCTGCTGTCTGGGCAGCAAAGTCCTACCCATCACTCAAACCCATGGGATCTTACATAACGGATTTGCTTCAGAGGTCAGGGCATGTACAGAAAAAGGTTTTGATGATAGCATTAGGAAAAAGGCTATGCAAATACAAACACCTGAAACATCAAATTTGCAAGAAAAGATTGCATGAGAAAAGAACTATTGTAATGTAAAGTACCTGACATGAGGAAAACCTTATTTGGGGTTCTGCCATTTTTTCAGGTTGAAGTTCTTCCAAGACTGGATCGATAAAGGTGCACCCAAAACTTTCTGGCTATCTGGATTTTACTTCACACAGTCTTTCCTGACTGGTAAGGGTGTTATGAACTTTTTTTTTAAAAGGAAGTGTGCATGATTCTTATAAATAAATTCTTTTCCCACGAATGAATGTAGATTACCATAGATCTTTGATAGTGACATGTAAACTTATTTGTTCCTCATAAAAGGACCACATAATAGCTGTCCCTTAAGAAAGTTGTTGGTTAAGAGCAACTCAGATACTATGCTTTAGGTTCAGTTCAATTTTGATTTGACAAGACAGAACTGTGAGACCATACATATCACATTTGTTCCATCTGGAGCTTCTTGGACTTGTTTCAGGTGTGTCACAAAATTATGCTCGCAAATACCACATTCCCATTGACCTTGTTGGTTTTGAATTTGAGGTGATGAGAGAAGAAAAAGATATGCCACATAAGCCTGAGGATGGGGCTTATGTATTTGTAAGTCTGGGCATTGCTTCTATACCGTTCAAAATAATTGAAAGACCAGTGCAAACCGCATGCACTATATGTGATGCAAAAACAAAACCAGCAGTCACAACGAAGCTGAAATTGACCTCATTCATTATTGCAATGACCAACAACAGATTTAATGGGCTATTTTTATTGCAACAGCAGAGTTCCCTGGCATGAAGGACACAATCCACAGATAAAAATGTCAGAGCAGGTGCAGCACAGGATAATCAATGTCAAAAACATGTTTGCCCTCCATTGTCCTGCATGCAACCAAGGCACCATTGTCATGTGGACTGAGCAAATGCCCTCAAAGTTTCTTGTTGGATTGCCCCCCACCCTTTCTGAAGCAAAGGGAACAGATGGTTAAGGTCAGTTGGCGGTGGGTGGTGTACCCACAGGCAACACCCCAGCGCATTCCACAGGTGCTTGATTGGGTTAAGGTTTGGTGAATTTGCTGGCCAGTCCATGCAGGTCACTTGGTGCTTGTGCAGAAGATGGGGACAACCGAAGCTCTGTATGGTCTGGAATAGTCATCCTGGAGAATGCCACCTGATCCCATTGGCTGCAGTGCTGACAGTACGAGGGGCTGCAGAATATCATTCCTGTCAGCCCTGCCAGTGAAGTTGCCTTTTGCACAGTGTAGAAGTGTTATGTAAGCTATCTCCATTCCTCCCCAAACCGTGATAGATACACTGCCAATAGTTTACACTCCCCAACAGTGACATTATAACCCTCACCCCGTTGCCTCCAGCCATGGAATCTGGCAAAGTGGGACGTCGGCAGAAAGAGCTTTGGCAAATTGCAGACATGTCCAAGCAGCACAGCAAACTGGCATCAGGACAGGTCATACTGAGAGATCCCTAGAACACAGGGTAGCCTCCTGCAGCCAGTTTTTGTCTGTAGCTGATGGTAACATTTCTGGCTGCTCACAGCTGCCCCCTGACTGTGTTGGCAGAGGTTGTTCTGTCCCGCAAAGCCACCAGGTAAAATGACAATCTGTCATCCTGTCTGGATGTCAATCATGGCATAGAAATCTTGGTTGTCTGCACTCACTGACACTTCCTGTCTGGTTGTGTTGGTTTCACAATGTCACACAAGGAATGAATGGGGTACTCCCAGTCAGCGACAAACTTCTCAGACCCTGATGTCTTCATGCACCCACTCTGTTGGCCTGCCATTATTAGCATCACTGTGTTTTCATCTTCAAGGCATGGTCGCAAACTGTCTTTCAGCCATACCCACCACTCCCTCAACAGTGGCTGTATCATGTTCACATTCCACATGGTTTTCACATGCATTGCAGTTTTTCACCCATTCAGTTTTGCTTTGCCATCTTTTAAGTGCATATCTGGCTGCCTTCTGTGGTGTACAGGAATGCATCAGCACTGATTTCCATTTACCTGACATTCACCGCTGTAGCATGAAACAAGGTGGATCCAAATGCATGGGTCGGATGCTGTGTTGTTGCATGTTACACATCTGTTACCTGTTTGCCAAAGTGCAGCTGGTCTTTTAATTCTTTTTTACAGAATATTTTGTTTCTTTTTGCTTATCATTACCATCCTCATCAATCTATTTCTCTTTGAGACTAAAAGATGCAGATGTAGACTTTTCATAATTTTTGTTTGAAGTCGTATCCTTTTCCCTTCTCCACCCTTTTCTTTTCCTATCTTCTTTCCTTCCTTTCTTTCCTTCCTTTTTTTAAATTTTTGTTTCAAGAGAATAAAAATATTAGCCTGTATTGGTGTTTGAGTATTTTCAAGATTATACAACATCTTGCAAATATATAAGTGTACTGTTTAACACAAATACATGACAACTACCCAAAGCTAAACTGTACCTGCAATCTTTCATTGAACAATTAGTCACTCCAGAAACTGTGTATTCAGGGACTGTTCCTTGAAGGAGCTCGTTGGGACAGAGAGAGGATGATGATTGGAGAATCTCTTCCCAAGATCCTGTTTGACTGTCTGCCTATTGTATCCTTTGTCATGGATATTATCATTTTTAGAATTTTGAATATTTGTCTGACACTTTATTTGTATTGTAAACTGTATTGCAAACTGTATTGTAAACTGTATTGTAGACTGTATTGTAAACTGTATTGCAAATTAAAAAAAAATTTTTTAGATTTAAAGAGAAAATGAACAGGTGACTGCAGCTTGGGGTAATAAAAGGACAACAAAGAGAGCTTGGCCATGTGAGACAGACAGGAAGTCAACGTTTCAGGGCACGGCCCCTTCTTCTGGACAGCACAAACCGATACAGACAGATAACAAATAAAAAATCACTTAGCTGACAAGGACGCAGGTCATGCATGGTCATTGGAGAAAAGGAGATTGTGGGGAAGAGAGACAGACATAGGAACTAGGGCGTGCTAAAGCAGTCAGTGGCAAGGAGTACGTACTACAGCCAATACGGAGCCATATCCCATCGGGGCTGGTGAAAAGGGAGGAGAGGAACGATTCCTGTACCCCTCTTCCCTTGCCCTCTTCTCCTCCTCCCCTTTCATGCTTTATTTCCTACGCTCTGTCTCTCTTCCCCACACTCTCCTCCTGTCCATCAACCGTGCATGACCAGCATCCTTGTCAGCTAAGTGATTTTTATTTGTTGTTTGTTATCTGTTTGTGCCATCCTAAAAAAGGGGCCATGCCCTGAAACATCACCTTCCTTCTGTCTCGCTTGGCCAAGTTCTCTTTGTTGTACATTTAAAAATTTTTCTATTTTGTTTATATCTCACATCTTTACAGTTCACTCCCATCCCACTTTGAACATTTTACTTACTATAAAATCCCAGGTTTCTGCTCCGACATTTTTTGCAAGAATATTTAGAATATTCAGAGAATATGCAGAGCCTAGGGTAGCAAGCCATACACCAAACTGAACATCTTCTACAAAACCAGAAGGAAGATTAGGTCATCTTCAAAAAAAGAAAAACCATCCAACCATCAACAGTATGCAGCAAAGGGATCTCCCCATCAGCCAGGATCCTAGCTGGATCCTTGAGACTATAATCAGTTGTATCTCTTCTGTCTCCACTGGAGAAAGTTCAGTGCCAGAGTGAAATTGTATGCTTACATATAAAAAACCATAATTGTTTAAATGTGTATTTAATTCCATACAGCACTCATAAAAATTGTCCTTTAACTGCACCCCACAGATATGGCTGAAGCCTAATCAGGTGAGCAAGTTCACCGAAGTGCCCAGCTACAGGTGTCCTGTGTATAAAACATCTGCTAGACGAGGTGTTCTGTCCACCACTGGCCATTCCACCAACTTTGTTCTCTTCATCAAACTGCTGACGGATAAGCCTCAGATGCATTGGATTAACCGTGGTGTTGCAGCGCTGTGCCAGCTCGATGATTAGGTACAGAGCAGACATGATCAAAAAGGCTTGACAGTTCCTTTATTCTATTTTGACCTGAAGAGTTTTAGACATTGCAGGTTGGAGTGGTGTTTCTCATTTTTTAAAAATATTGTGTTCATGGTCAGTTCTGTAGATTCTCTTATAAACTGAGTGATTATCATTCAACTCGTCTTTCATTTGAAGTTTCATACATCTATAGTTTAGTTATGGTCACACTTACCCTTACTTTTTTGTCCATTCAGAAACTCCTAGTTGAATATATTTTAAATAACATGCTCTGCCTTCTCTATCATAATATTATCACAAAACATCTTTTAAAAGTACATAACAAAGAAAGGTCAGGGATTTTATTGTATTAAGTGCTAAAAATGAGAAGTGTAACCACTATAATTACATAAAGTGTGTAAATATTGTTGGGGAAATGTATATGTAATTATTTTTAGGAAAAGTTTTAAAGTATTATTATAACATCCCACAAATACCAAATTTACTGGAGTTCCTGCTTATAAAATTTTATTTGCTCTAATGAATAATGCCACATGCATCTTCTTTCTGTTTTATAGCTAATCGTTAGAATCCAGAACTTCAGAAAAATTTATCTCTTATGTGTGTAAAAGGACCAACTTAGGTTTATTATCATTGTGTTTGAAATGTTAGTAATTTTGCCTTCTCTTGTTTAAGGCTTAATCAGTCTCAATTTTATCAAGTTCCTTCATATTATCAGCTGTGAGTTCTTTACCCATTTGTTTTATAGAAGAATTCTTTGTTTAGAACACTCATTTGCCCAGTAAAGGAACATATTTTCATCTAATTTAGGTATGTGGTATGGAATATTGTGACTTTCATTACAAGCAACGACTGGAAGCTCAATTTAAGGCACATTTTGGAGTGTTTTAATTACTTACTTTCATGTCATAACTAAGTGTACAGATAACTTTGTTTCATTACTTAGCATCATAATTAGGTTACCAAAACCTGTGTCCACATAATTGTTAGCAAAATGCACACGATTGATGGTGGGGGGGGGGGTGTTTTGATTGAATCAGAGCCAAGAAATTACAGCCTTTTTTAATAAAAGAAAAAGCGACCAAAGCGTAAGTAGATCGAAGGGTTGTTTGTCAACTTCAGTGAAGTGTATCTGAGGCTTGTCATCAGTGATAGTACAGGAGCAAGCCAAACCAAAGCCTGGATTCACTAAGATATTGCTTAAAAGGACAGCAGAGTCTTTCACAGGAAACTACGTCCTGTTGAGCTGAAGAGGAAAGGCAGTTACCTGTTTTTATGGCCTCGTGACAGTATGTGCTAACGGTTTGGAATGTGATATCCACTAGAAATGTGTAAAAATAGATGTACAGTGTTTATGCTGCCCACTGTGATTTTGATAGCATGCCATGTTTAAGGTGTACCTATCAATGTGATCTACTCATATATTTAAATGACTATTGTGTTGAAAGTGCAGGATGCAAGATTACCATTTGTTAAAAATTTTGAAATTTCCTATTTATATTTGTTTTGATATAAGTATGTAAATATACTTGATGACAATATTATCTTCCTTGCATCAGATGATTTAATAGTACCTTGCTAAAATGCTCTTGTGTACGGAAACAGGGAATGATGATTCCTCACCCACCTACCCACCACCCCCAAACAAAAATCCTCTGCATGTGAGCAAATAACATACTAGATGATGTGTGTGATGGATGGGGTGGAACTCTACCTTACCTGTATGCTGTTTGAAAGAAATTTTACAGTTAGATTAAACCCCCTCCCCAAACAAAAAAAGTTAACTGCTATAGCTGTGATGTATTTGTGTGTTGCAATATTGTTGAGAGTCAATAAAATGGATTTCACCAACAGAAGAGTGCTCTGTATATGCATGTGTGCAAACAAAATTGCAAAAGTAGAGAACAGCTTATAGAAATTATCCAAAAATTGTGTGGGGAGTGATCTATAATGAAGGGTGCTCGGGGAAGAGGAAACCTGCAGAACAGAAGCACCAGCAGCCCTGTTAGTAGATACTCCACATCCACAGAAACACCAGCAAATAATCCTTAACTGGATTCGAACCACCAATTATTCACAGGCTATAGTCCGCCCACAGCTATATCTGATAGCTATCTGCAGAGTTATCCAGCACATCCAGCTTTGGCAGCTATAGGTATATAGGTAGTTTTAGACAATACTTTCACCATGCTTGCAGTGTGACTTCATGCTCTGGGGGGGGGGGGGGGGTTCTATCACAAAGCTATACTAAACTCCAGGAAATAAACCGGCTTAAACTCCAGGAAATTATAGTCACGTTTGGATTCGATTCAACATTCACGTTCCGCTAACTAGTCTGCAGCTATCCAGAGCTGGCTTGCATGAGCGTTCTTATCGCCACACTTCTTCCTGAGTATATTTTACGTACACCTTTATGAATGAACAGGAGATAAAGATAACGCTAATGCAAGCCAGCCCTGGATTCGAACAGCAACCTTCCACAAACTTGTCGATCCGTACCTCTTTAGCTATATATAGTTACTCGCATTGCTATGGTATATATATATGAGGTGGCTTGCATGAGCGCTCTCATCTCCTGTTCGTACGTAAAGTTGCACGTAAAATACACAGGGCAAACGGGTATGTCACGCTTGTGACCGGAAAAGCATCTACGAACGCTCATGCAAGGCATCGCAGGCCCCCATAGACTTATGGTATGGTGTGCATTGGGTGGGGAGGGGGATCGACTGCACTATATATGGGGGGATGGATCGAGTTACTTAATTGCATATTGACTGAAAGAACCATGCACAGAGACTGATTAAGATGGCCAGTCGGAGAGGCAGTTTAATGTTCGGAGGAAAGGCCAAACAACACGATGTTTTATTAACTCCAGGAAATACTAATAGATCTAATCCTTGCCCACTCTTGGGTTCGAACATACGCGGCTGTACGTAGTCCGCTTAATTGTTATAGTCTGCTACCTGCAGCATTTTCCTACCCCCTCCTCCTTGTTAGCTGCAGAATTGAAAGATATAGTTCTGCATTTCTGGTCAATTTTCACAAAAAATTGCCGTTCCAAACTTAGATATCTTCGTTGAAAACGTGGGATTTTTCAGACGACGTATCTTTGTGTGGCAGACTGTATAGGATCTCACACAACTGCAGCACTGGACGTAAATTTTCGGGTGGGTGGAAGATCACCCTAAAACCGTGGCGCTGAGGCCAGAGCGCCGGACTTCATGAGAAGGGTTACAAAACTTAGAAACTCTGATTCTTTTCATTGACGAAGTTCGATGATTCTATTGTTTATGTTTCACGGCTGATTGTGGAGGCTTAAAACAAAGACTGCAAACATGAATCAAGAAACGCCACTGGAACGGGCGAAGGTAAATATAACTTCCCAAGAAACGGTCATCATCAATCACTGAATCTTTGTCACGGATGGCTGACTGTATAATCTAAATCTCTTCTTAGGGTTTAAGAACCGTTTTTCTTTGATAGATTTATGCTTTCTTTTTAGTGAGATCCGCTTATTCTCCTAAATACTGTTGGGAAGGGAAAATTGGGATCTACTTAAAGGATTTTAGAACTATACTTTATATGTGAGGGTAAGGGATTCTATTGTAAATTATTATAGCAACTGTCGTGAAAAATCTACATACACACTTTAGATCTTTAATACAGCAGGTGGTCTTACGACTTCACTTCTTATAAAAAGAATTGTTTTCAGTAAATGCATTTGATTTTTGGCAGCACTGTTTTTTGATAGTACAAAGTGAGGGAGACGTCTCATAGAGACAAGTGGCAGAACAAATACCCCTCACCGTACAGCTATGCAGCCTATTGTATACTTTCTCAAAGCCAGTTGCAGTGTTCGAACTATTCCTTTGAAAACAATTTAAGTTCACAGGGGAAAACTTTAAAACTAATCTGTCATCATTTACGTGTGTAAATCTTGATGCTGAGCTAGGTGCAGATTAAGTTTCTGAGCAATTCTTAAAAATTAGTGGTGTCATCTTCTATTTCATATTTATTTCTTCTAAAAGTTCTAATTTTTCTTTTTCATGATTCTATCAAACTTGCTGACTGTTTAGGGGATGGAAACGCCTACATTTAGTTGTGGAAGAACAAAAACGGCACCTGCTGTCACATTACCACCAGACGAAGAAGGCAGTTTCACTGATATTTACAAGGTAAAGAAAATCATTTTATCTAAAACTTTTGTAATCAAGGAATACATGACCAAAGAATTCATTACAGTGCATGGTTATTGAAAATAAATATTCACTTACTAGGTTTGTGAATCATTTAACATTATCAGCATAATTCATGTCATATGATTAAGATTTCAGTCCTGGAGGGTAGTGTCATCCCAAGAACAAATGGGATATTGCTGATAACACTTTTAGACTTGGTAGAAGTTTATGTTTTTGAGATCTGAAAACTTGTTTCAAATTATAGTTTCTTTTGTTGCAGGTTATTTTTCGGACCAGCATGCACCCACCTCTGATAACCCAGGCTCCTTTTACACGTTTGTCACCATATAGAGAGATGTGGCATGCACATGCACCCACACACAGTATAGCAAATAGCTATTCTTTAAAATCCAGTGAACTAACTGTCACAGGCATACAGCGGTGGAGGATTGAAAAAGCAGAAAAACGTAAAGGTACATATTCTTTAAATGCTAAATTTTCATTTAGACCCCTGTAATAAAACCAGCGTGATGAAATGTAATCTTTCTTTTCAAAGGACCAATGTTTGACAATCCAAATTTATGTTGTTAAAGGATTTATTTATTTCTTTTTGCATTAGTCATCCTATAATCTTGATAAAAAAAATTATTGAGATCTGTTTTTCTAAGCTTTCAAGTCTTTATACAAATGCTCCTGAAAGCAGTGATGAAGTGATTTAATGATTTACTGTCGTTTGAAAGCCCCACTTGTAAATGATTTCTCTTTTGTCTATTAGCTGAACAGCTGTTGAATCCACAAATGCCAAAACCCAAAAAGAAGAAACAGTATGGGTGAGACTGTCTGTTTTAACGCAGACATTTTGTTGTGGCCTTAACTTTCAGACTGTTAGATGTCAAAAGGGTGGCTTAAAAATACAGTGGATGGTGCATCAAAAACTAGCATGCTTACTAGAATTAATGATTAACACATTCCCGACACGCCATAAGTGGTATGGCAGCAATGCAGTTTTTGCATAAAATTCACACCAGATGTTTTTCAGGTAGGAAAAAAATTATTCCTCGTAAGTTTTACTTTCCAATTGCATTGAAATTATGTTTTTAACGCTGTTGGTGTTTTCCTACATTTTTATTAAAAAAACTTACATGGAGACATGGGAAGCCATGGTATATAGGATGAAGACTGGGTGAAATTATGGCCGCTTTTATGGCATCGCAAGTGAGTTAATAATTAATGATAAGGCAGCATTCACTTAGTCTCACTAAAATACTTATTTAGTAGATAGCTGTCTTTTTTAACAATATGTGCTTCATTGCTCTATGCCAAGCAGCTTTCATATGTACGTTTTTCATAGAAATGTCACCAGAATTTACATGACTTGGTAAACTTTGCCAACACAGAATTAAAATTGTTTTGCCTGGTCCATTTAATGTGGTAAGAAAATGTCACATTGTTCAACATGTTTTTGTTACAATAAAAAGCAAACAGCAACCAGAAGAGACGGAGTTACCACCTAGCAGACCTTTGTCACCTTGTGAGCAAATAAATATTATGCTAAGCATTGAAGCTGAAGACATTCGCCAGAATGGTCTCCCTTCAGAAAGAGATGTTGAGGTAAGCATGCATATGTTTTACAGCCGGGTGTTTATCACTCCTGGGAATTGAATACACTTTTAGTGGTATTCCTAGCCTGCATACTGCCCCTGTAAGATTCTGGAGACCCTTTCCGTGCCTAGAAAGTCATGGAAACTATTTTATACTGTACATCCTGAAGGTCATGAAATTTTTTTTAAAAACCCTGGAATGCGACAGAATTTTGCTAGCTTTGCAGTGCAACCTCAGAGTGCATTGATGCAATCATATTAATTTGGATGAAACAGATGATAAAAATTTGCCTTCAATGATCTGCTTTTGGTGAGCACTTAAGCTTCATTCCATTTCAGCAAATGTTTGCCATGACTCTTTTTCCTGTTTGGCTGTATATAGAATTTCAGAATTTTTTATTTTCTTCCTTCACCCTCAGTGGGGTATGAAATATACCAATGGAAAAGAATTCTTTACATAAAACTGCTGCAGAAATAAGCCAAATTCTCTGTGCAGTTACTTTCCATCAAAAGTTAAATGTTATGAGGATTTTTTTATGCTGTTGCACCAGTAAAATGAGTACTATGACGAGATCAAAAGAATAGAAAGAATTATTAGGCCTACTGAAAACCTATTTCAGTTTACCTCTACAGATCATTTCACTGTATTCATCTTTAGAGAAAGAGAAAGGGAGGGAGAGAGAATTTCTTAGAAACAAACCATCCATTATTTCAACTGTTTTGGATGCAGAATATGGTCACCAATAGCCAGACACATCAAGAGCAAATTTTCCACACAAACTCAAGTCTTTTGATGTGTTTAAAGTTTTCTAAGCTGTAAAAGAGTTCTGCAGTTCTGTCCTTCCGCTGTCTGAAATGAGTGCATATGTCTTGTCGTTTAAGCGATACCACTACTACGTACAGAAAGGAGTGCCTAGACCCATGTTGGCATCTCAGCCTGAGCAACAACTGGAGAGGATCAAGAAGTTGGTGCCTGAACAATTCTTTCTGGATGAAAATGAAGAGAGAACAAAACTGATAGAACGTTTGTTCCAGGAGATTGGTGATGAGTACATCTACTCTGTTTGTAAAGCAACGGGTGAGCTCTTTGTTGATGGATTTCTCAGGAATACTTGTACAGATTTTCATTATAATGTATACATTTTCATTAGAATGGGGTATGATCAGTATCACTGCAGCCTGTAACTTGCTACATTCAGATAGTATAAATAAAATCTATGTAGCTATATTCCTCTAACACTGTTTAGAATACAAGTATGCTGTTGAAAAAAGCATATGTTAACTACTTTTTCGGCCTTGCTGTAGCAAGTGACCTCTAAAATCGTAATATGCAGCATGGAAAAGTGACATGGTTTTTCATGATCAGAGATCGGGAATTTACAGAATTTTCACTAGCCCCATGGGCTTAGTAACTAAATTATTTAAATGAACATACAGTTAATCATAGTAAAAGCAAAAATAAGTAACGTTTTCCACCTTCAGACCAGACACTTGCAAGTGTAGTCAGCAGAAAGAACTTCTGTTAAATCCATTGTCAAGTTGGCGGACGTTGTTTCTGGGTTGTGGTTTCTGATAGCTAAAATGAACATGAGCAACTGATGTGGTCCGTAGCTCAGTAGTTAGAGTGTTAGTTTTAATACCTGATGACTCGGAGTTTAATTCTTTTTTAATTATGCTGATACTGGGCCAACCAGTCCTCCATTTTTATAACTTTCTGCAGGGTGGGGGTTAGGGGAAGAGTTGTGATGGGGTTTAGGGGAACGAGTAGGGATAAGGGGTAGGGTTAGGGGTTGGATTAGGGCTTATCATCGTTACATCTTGATCTCTAATGCGGAAACACCATTCGCTGTGTTTGTACCAGACCGGACTGTGCAAAATCATGGGGAGAAGATAGGGGGGTGGGGGGAGATTCCTGAATGCACAGAGAATCGTACTAAGTCATTCCTTCATCTTATAACTGTGCTGTTTGTCAGCTGAGAAGAAAACAACAGCAAACAGATGTTTCCCACCCCGCAAACTGTACTTTTTACATTTCCTGTAGCGGATCAGTGCTATGCCACAGTAGGTTATTAAATGTGACAAGGCTTAGCAATTACACAAAAACCGTAACACTTTGCATGTATGGAAAACAGTACCAGAAATGAGCTTAAGTTTGCGAAAGGGAAGTAACAAGCAAATGCACTCAGCTAGCGCCTGAAGGAATTTTCTTTAATTTTTTTGAAAAATACAAGAGTGGTCTAAACTGGAATGGGTGGGGG